>CM031239.1:330539967-331104967 GCA_018340775.1 Taxus wallichiana var. yunnanensis | reverse complement strand
AGAAACTTAACAAGGTAAATAAAAATAAAAGAGTCCCGACCAATAAACAAAATTACTTAAGAACTTAAATTATTTTTAAGAA
The DNA here is from genome assembly GCA_018340775.1 of Taxus wallichiana var. yunnanensis. Taxonomy (NCBI): domain Eukaryota; kingdom Viridiplantae; phylum Streptophyta; class Pinopsida; order Cupressales; family Taxaceae; genus Taxus; species Taxus wallichiana. The sequence continues at coordinate 331,104,885 of CM031239.1, read as the reverse complement.
TATTTGATTTGACTCAAAACTTAGAAATATTCATCGTAGATGACATAATGATTCTTGTGGAGCTTTAGAACTATTTTTGTGTGAGGTCGAGGTGTGTAGCTGGAGTCGTTCACCACAAGGTTTGTGTCTTGTCATGGATGATGCAAACACATGCTATCAGATATTTCCTAAGGTCTCTCTGACATTAGTAATTACAATGTGGGTGGGAGGCATCTGGTGAAATAATGGTAGCATGGAAAAAATAACACATGTAAAACACATAACAAATTATATTAGTGGGATTGATGTCAAGAATTGCGTGCAGCAATGGGTAGACATGTATATTTATGGATTTTATGGGGTTATCTTGTAAATTTTTACCAATTTTATATTTTTATATCTTTTTCCTTGTGTTATTTGCTGTTGTTGCATTCATCTATGCATTGGAGACAAAGTGTGTGCATGCCTTATGAAGGTTTTTTGTTATTCATTTCTAGAAACATAGTTGCCAAGAATTTCTCCTGGCCACTTTCTAAAATTTTCAAAATTTTAAAATGGGATTAATTTTTTTTATTTTCTCATATGCCTTTCTGCATATGAAAACAAATTGGATTGTTATAGTCAAATAAAGTTTTTAATGGTCTTCGTGAATCATACATAAAGTGTTTATATTGCATTAACTATGTTTTGTTTTATCTCTCTTTTGGATGCACTCTCTTTCAAAAATCATCTACATGTTTTTACTCTAGCTTGTTACTCTTCCTTTCTATTCATTTTAAACAAAAAGAATAATTTATTGTATCTTTGTTTTTGGATATGAATGTGTACAAGTTTTTACTTCACACATTTGATTCTCTTGTTGAAAACATCACCGCGAGGAAGAATCCTATGTTTGAATACCATGGAAAAAAGTGGACTTTATGTTTTAATATTTTATAAGGATTTGTTTGGAAACACATTTTCTAGTGTGTTAAACCCAATTACTGTAGACTGGAATTAATGACTTTGTGGGAAATTAGTTTTTGACATAAGTGGAACCATAAATGGTAAATCTACACAACATGAAATAAGACTTGTTTATTTTTCTCATTAAATTTGTATTTAGAGATAAATGTAATTGTTTGTAAGGTTGTTATCCTACTTTTTTGTTTTTGGAAAATGCATCAATATATAGTCATCTTACATTTGAATAGGATCATAGAACACACGATATTCCATACCAAAAAATCGTGAAATTGGAAAGTCAAATTCAGTTTGAAAAATACTATAATATAGAGTCCTAACTATTGAGAAGACGTGTTAAGGATATGACGTAACAAGAGATTAGATTTATATAACAAGGTGATGGGTAATAAATTTTGTACATTGTATCTCATCTTTCTTGAATTTGTTAAGTTTCAAATATCATTTGTATATGTTTATGAAATTCCATATTATTATTCTCATCATTTCCTAACAAATTTTACTCAAAATTTTCAGTCGGTTTCAATGGTGCTATTATCATCAAATAATTCCTATTGTTAACATATTTGTTCAATGTGTCTGCAATAGTGGCATTCAAATTATTTGGTTGGAAATTTGGATTAGCTAGAATGTGTGGTATTTATGGTGTGTTTAGGTATTTGTAAAATGGTAAGATTGATATCTTTTCATTTATATATGCTATTTCTACATCTTGTAATTTTCATGTGTAATAGATATTATGTTTCTTAGGAATGATTTGTAAGGTATTAAATTGTAGACACAAAATCATGTAGTTGGGTACATTTCTATGTCCTAATCACATACTATTGTTCATATGATTCCTAAGTGTTAAAAATAGTAATTGAAATCTACCTTTGACATCTTTTCTATCTTTCTTCTTTCCTCTTTAGTCTTGCATACCCCACATTCGAGTCTAATTTTCATTATTTTATCTTTATTGAATCTAGAAACTAGCGCCATACACCAAGATGGCATTTTTTGTAGCTAACCCTAAATTTTCCTCGATCTCTAAGCTCCCTCCCTCTCCTCGTGGCGACCATGGTTCTGCTCACAATGGCGTTATTTCGCGGCTCCCTCATTTTGGAATGGTGGATGGTTTTCACTTTGGGGAGCACCCCATAGAATATGGGGCACGGGAAGATCTCCTTCATAAGCCTTCATTTCCAACGATTGCCCCTGGCATGGATTCTACAAGGAAAGAGGGGGATTCATCCCTAACATTTTAGAATGAAAGGACCACCAACAAGCTCATTGTTGTACTTGAACACAATGAAAAGAAGGAATTTATAGATGCCGGTCTGCGGAGTAAGATGACTTGACACACGCTTCCCCCAGCTATTTGATACCAGTGCTCACCATCTCAAGATTTTTTTGTACTCTTTTTTGTAACAGTTTGTCCCTGTAACTTCATTGACTTACTAATGCTCTAGATTTGAATCATATTCTTTCCCAAAAATTAGGCTATAAGCCAGATTATTTTGGCCTCATTTTTTTGGGAAAATTGCTTGTGAATGATTTTCCTATCTTCTCCCATAGGATTTCCCATGATTCCTTAATTTGTATAAATGACTTCCTTTTGGGAGGAACCAAGAATCTTAACCCTTCCTCTTTCAAGGAGGCACTTTTTAAATATGCCCCTTCCTCGAAATCCCCTACAACTCCCCTACCTTGCCCGCTACCTACATTATCAAGCAAGACGCTGAAACCTCGATCCCCAGAGATCAAGGATCAAGAATATCTCGAACCTAATGGAGAACATTAAAGAAAAAACCTTGATATGTAGATTTAATGGTGTCTGGCCATCGTCAAACATAGTTATCTAGTGGATTCACACCCAATGGATAAATAAATGTAAATATTTTCTCTTTTCTAGGGGTTCTTCATTATCTATTTCAATGAACTATAGGATTATCAGAGAGCCTTGGAAGAGGGCCCTTGGTTTCGGGGTTCAGCGGGACTCTTCACTACCCCATGGTTTCCATATTTTGACCCTAACACCTTCTCCATCACACAGGTTCCAGTTTGGGTGAGGTTGCCAAATCTACCTCTCCACTTTACTTCTTCTCTAAAGGATATTGGAAACCTTCTTGGGAGGTTCATCAAGGTAGATGTCGATAGATTACAGAGCAATCTGTATACTTTTGTCAGGATCTATGTTGAAGTTGATCTCGAAAGGAAATGTCAAATAGGATGTCCCTTAAAATGGGTGACACTAGTTATTCCCAGATTTTAGACTATGAAAATACTACTTTCAGATGTCGTAATTGTAGAATGTCGAGTCATCTCCATGTTACCTTCCCTCAAAAGACATCCCAAGATCCTTGCAAAAAGGAGTGATCCCTAAGCATTGGAGAACACCTGGATCTAGAATAAGATGAATCTTCATATGAAGAGGACAATGTTGACTTGGAAGTTCAAAGAGTTCTAGCTATAGCTCCTTGAGTTACAACTACAATCCCCTTGGTTATAGCTTTGAACCTTTTGTTGTATTTGTTATACATTCAATTCGAGACCCTATTGTTTCATCTCCTTGAAAAAGGTTTGATAGTCGCCGATTCTTTGCTCCTCTTTAGAAGGACCATCGCCGATGCCAAAACGAACTCATGAATCGACCACTTTGAATTGGATAAGGATTATGGCCTCCCTTGTGGGTTCCTCGGCCTTGGAATTAATGGAATATAATCCCCTTATTTCAGAAATGATTACACAGGATAAATGGAAAGTAGTGTGCTTCAATAAAGGCAAGAACGGAAGGAATTGATTCCCTTGGTTTCTCTCTTCCCCTTTCTTTCCTATTGCTCTCTTTCTTGGTCTTATAGCCCCCCGGGATACATCTACCCTTATTTTGTTTTCTTTCTTTCTGCTGCTACTAGTTATAACAATTGGATTCATTACTTTTCCTACTAGCTTGTTGCAACTTGCTCCTGCTACCGGACAATTGCATCTCCTCTCTTTCCTCTTTGGTGTTTATTTTCTGTGTTTCATTGGGGGATGTCGGTAATTTTCCTCCTTTTCTTTCGGGCATCTTCTCTTCTTTGCTTTATTGTTTTATCTGGCCTTTAGGGATCCTTGTAAAAGGATGTGGGTCCTTTCAACACCCTCAACTTTTACCTTTTCCAAAAATATGGAAACTAGTGCCCAGTGAGGGTGCCAACGCTTAGGTGCCCTCGTCCCCTCTTTGTGCTCTGACCTCTTTTTATCTTGCTTACTTCTTTTATCATTTGGGCATCTTGTTTTCTTATGTCAGCCTTTTAGTTTTTAATTATGAAATTCAACCAAGGGAGTCATATAAATACAAAGCTATGTGATCATAATAAAAATCTCTAAGCATCTACTACCATGTAGCTAAGGCTACATCTAAAGGAATTCTAAGAACATCAAGGCATCCATATAACTATCATTCAATGGAAAAGGGACTACATTTTTGCATACATTTCATAGGAGGGAAGTTCATTTTTTCATCCACACATTTATCTAAATTCTTACATCTAGCTATTACTCGCTATCAAGTGTATCTTGCACAAGAGCTTTCTAGGGCATCATTTTTGCACACAAACACACACATAAGAACTACATGGTGTTTGAGATGTAGTGCAATGTTCAGTCATAAGTTCACTCTGTTAGGTGACCGTTGGGGTCGGTCCAACTCCCCATTTGCATATTTTATTTATAGGATTTGATGTGTTTTGAGGTTTTACAGGATATCATTTGCTTTACTGAGTTACACCTATGAACTCTACAATTATTAGTGACATACAGGTGGCCAACAAAGAAGGTTAGATACCACCTTACAATACACAAAAAACCATGTTCCAACCTCCTACACAAATACATCCACCCAAAATTAGACTACAACACCTAGGAACTCCTAACCGATCTAGGCACCTTGCTTGAGCTCATCGATAGTTACATAATTTTCTGAGTGTGGTTGTGACAGTTTCCCCCTCATGTTCATCAGTTTTCTAGTCCAATACACTTTGAGATTTATTACAAAATAAGATAAGTATTTTATTCCCTCTATTGTACTTATGGTTTTAATTTGTATTTACTTATTGATTACATCAAATATATGCTTTAGCATTTAATTATCATATGTGACTCTGCAATATTAAGGTTTAGGATATCTTCTTGGAATTATCTCACTGTTTCTTGTCTTCTTTGACTCTCTTCTCACAATGTTTGATATCTTTCCTCCAAAATATTTCCTTTTCTAGATTCTCAAATGGTGTATTAAGTGGCACATGGAATGACATCCGCTCTAGGGGGTCATCTCCTTTGGGTTCGTGTGTTGGTTAGGGGGCGTGTCTTTATTTGGTGACTTTTCATAACTAATATTTTCCATAACTACCTTTCTATCTTTATTGTTTCTTAATCTATATCTTTCTTCTAATCCCTCATCACTTCCTCTCTTCTTATTTTTTCTCTCTTCCTTGGTTTTCCTCTCTATCTCTTTCCTCATTTTTCTCTTCTATTACCTCTATCTTTTCTTCTTCTTGTTTATCTATATTTTCTTCTTCTTTATTTTCCTCATCTACTATTTTTATTTTCTCTCCGAATTCCTCAATTAACTCCTTCATTCCAGATGACTTCTTCTTCTTCTTCGCCTCTTTATTTAATCATTAATAGGGTTCTTAACTCTTCTTTATTCCATTATTCTAGTTCTAGTAGTGTTTTAAATACTAGTTCTAACCATCCTACTAATTTTTGTGAATCCCGCATAAGGATGGATTGTCTCATTATTACTGTTAAGCTAAACTCTCGATAGTATATTGAACCACGAGATTCCGTGGAGTGATAAAACCTTATTGGTCTCGCATGAGACGTGAGTATTATAGCTAGAATTGATATGTCCACCTCTATTTCTCGGGTAAGCCAATTTTTGGCCTCCACTTGATGTGGGTGAATCTTCTTTCTCTATTTTCTTTTCTACTTTCTTAACTTTATTTAATTTTTCCTTCCTCTCATTCATTTTCTTAGTTCTTTCTTCTCGTGATATCCTCTTTTTTTCCAAATTTTCTCTACTTCCTTATTTTCCATGGCTATCCTTGCTCTTTCTTCCATCCTCCTCATTTTAGTTACTCTTCTTAATTTAACTCCCCTTAATTTTCTTAATCTCCTCTTTACTAATTATATTTTTTTACTTTTTCTTTTTCCCATGTCGTCCTATTTCTGCCACCCCAACCAGCACCCCATTAATTATGATAATTCATGACTCTTGGATTGCCCCCTTTGTGTATGTCATCCCATGGTGCATGTCCCTCTAAATGAAATTTTATGCTTCTCTAATTAATCCCTTTTTATCATTAAAACTTTAATTAAGAATGGAACTGATTGAAGAAATCAATTGCAGGCTCCACTTAGAACTTCTTGTTTCTTGTTATCAAAACTAGTCCAACCTTGAATTGCCCACGTGATTATGTAGGAATCTAGAGTAGTTTCATACCAGTAATCGATTGCTTTGGTCCACGATTCGTCAAGATATTTTACTATGGTTAATTTTGTTGCATCCCACTCAAAATGTTGTATCAAATACATCCACAACCATTCTATCCTCTTTGCATGTGTTAATAAACAGGGCCACAATTGATGCAGAAACTAGGCCCAAAAATATTTTTGTACTCTCCAAACACTACTGTTTTTGCTAATTTATAGGATATTTAATGCCTTTTTTATTCTCCTTTTACAAATATGTCAATTTTTTTCTCCCACCACTTTTAAATTTCTAATAATGCGGGCTTCCAATACCCTGGTGGTGAAATCTTGCATGACACCCACTTAACACAAAGAACCTATGCTCGGACACCAAATGTTGTCTTAAGAACCACGACAATATTGTGAGGCTTAGGAAATTCAACCTTAGTTAAGGATGTACTCAGAAATACACCACACCTACTCTAAGAATATAAATATAAATGAAATAAGATAACATATTTAATTCCAAAATTTATTCTTTATTTATTCCTCAATAATGATTACATCATATATTATTCTCATTCTCTCTTATCTATTCTAGCTCTCGTAAAAATACCTTAACGTGGCACTCACATATACATTTCTTGTGATGCACACATATACAATACATTAGTTACAATAAATACACAAAACACAATTGATTTCAAAAGACACTTCTTTTGACTCATACCTCTGTCAACTTCTTTCTTTTGTCTTCGTTCTGCAACTTGATGTGGTATTATGTGGCTCTTTCCATTGTTACACAAATTTTAATAAATATTCAAAGGATTTTCTCCATATATCATGGCTATGTTCTTTATCGTGGCTTCTTCTAATCTTTGGTGGACATCTTCTATTTTCCTCGGCTTCTTTCGGGTTCGGCAACTTTGTCCTTTTATATGCAGAACCGTTCTTTATTCATGACTTTCCTCTATCCTTCACGGTTACTTGTTGTCTTTGACGGATATTTCCTTAACTCATGGCTTATCCATAATTTGATGAAGAACCCTATCAAAAGTGAAAAACATAGTCTCTAAATTTGAGAAATTGGTGGAAGTGGTTAAGGCAAAACAATGTGATATCCTTTCAATATAAAAGAGTACTCTTGACTTCATCACTGTTTTCATGGATCAGTTTGAGGTTCATAACAACAAAGACAAATATAGTAAGGGAACCACTTTTAGAGACATTAAGAAGCACTTGGATAATGTTTAAAATATCTTCTATAAGCTCATGAAATGACTTGATCTCCATTTTATTTTTGGGTCTATTTTTGCAATTTTGTTGACTTTGTGCTAACATTGTGTTGATATTGTGTTGACAATGAGTGACCATTATTTTTGCGTTGAATGTTGACCATGCTTCTTGCTAGTATTGTTTCTATATCTTGTTATGTTCTAAATATCTAGGCTTTGGGCCTATTTTGTAACTGGGTAAGGTCCCAACTAAAAAAAATATATCCTTAATAAAAAAATTATTAATTAAAAATAGATTAAATTCTTACATGGACTTCCTATCAAAATTGATTCACAAATATAAAAGGCAAACAATTACACCAAATGCCTTATTTGGAACTCATCGATTTCTTGGTAATTTTTGTTAGTTGTGTAAGTATTTGAGAGATATATTGACTTCCGACCCTTCGTGCATTGTGAGGTAATGTTTATGAGATCTATAATTGGTGTTGTTTTCTCATATCTCTAGGAAACATCAGTAAAACAACGTACACAAAGTTTCTCTCATAGTGAGGTGAAGATATAGTACATTTTCCCACATTACAAATCCTATTTTTTACATAGTATAGACACCATTTCCAAACAGATGCACTATTGAATTTTCTACCCAAAATAAATCAACTATTTACGGTTAAAATGGATATAAATTAAATCATAGAAATAATTACATATCAAAGCAAGGAACATGCTATTGATAATTGAATGTAAAATGCTTGATTTGTTATTTAATAAAAATACAAACTAGGACTAAAAATCCATAGTTCCATTTTTCTAAATGAATGCTTATTATTTGAAGTACAATATGGGATAAAAAATCCATACTTTTGTCTTTTTCTCCAAGAAAATTTGATTAATTGAAATTGAAAAATCCATATTTACAAAATAAAACTCCTGATTTATGAGAAGATATTTGGGAAGATGTGATGACTTAAAACAATTGTAGGATACATTGTAGGGACTAGCATATTCCTCCTTTTCAAAGCTTTAAGAAATATGATGTGGATCCAGCTACATGAGGGTGAAATACCCCCAAAACACACACATAATTCTTGTACAAAAATTAAAGATTAAAAATAGTTTTCTTCTCATTCCAGAATCCACACTAATCTTTTACATCATTACAATCTTCCTTTTATTTCACATTAGCTCTAAAAACCCCTAAAATGCCAAAAATTACCTACTAGTAAAACACCTTAGATGGGCCCCAAATTTTGTGTACAAAATATTCCTTCATAAATGAAGGATCACACCAAATTTTGGTTTATTATATAAAGCATAGAAAAATTTATTAAAATTGTAAGCTTTAGGAAAAATCAATAAAACGTTCGAAACCAATTTTAGACCACTAGACGAAGAAATCCGACCCCAAAAATGTACCAAAATGGAAACAACCTTTCGAAGAATTTTGTCACAGAATACTAATAATTGATATCTATTACCATGGAAAATTTCAAGAAGATCCAACAATTAGATTAAAAGTTATGGCCTTCAGAAGTTATGCTCCCACATTATTCTCCCCTTGTTGAAAAGAATTCTACTCCTGCGAATTCACTTGATGGAATTCATCCAATTGTCCATTTTCAATCTTCTTCAACTCCTCCTCAAGAATCCAATTATTTTCTTCCTACTGCAAACCTTCCCACTATACCAAATATTTGTTATATCTCTCATTTCTAGTAGTGATTGTCTGTTGGTCCAACACATGCATCACCCTTTCCTTTTTCTTCTTCTGCATATGTTACTCCCAATTTATTTTTCCCTCCCACTAGATTTTACTTATGAACTAGAATCATATATAAGTGAGAAACATTAAAAACTTGTGAAATAGCCAATTTTTTCAAGTAGCATCACCTTATAGGAATTATTGCTCATTTTCTTTAGAATCCTACATAGCCCAATCTGCTTATACTATAGTTTATAATATATCCCCTTTGAAACCTATCCTTTCTAAGATGAACCATAACCATATGCCCTTATTCAAATACATTTACTCTCCTTTGGAATCTATGGATGCTTTATATTTTACATTACTAAATTTTTATTTTTCCCTCAATTTTCCTACAATTATAGCATGTGTTATACAAATGATTCTACATTATAAGCTGGTTTTATCTTCGTAGGTAGCACAATCAGATCTAGGACTCCTTTGGGGTTCTTCTTTGTTGTCTATTTGTGCACCATTGTAAAAATTGAACAACTTGAAGAGACACGACCTATGGAATGAAGGCTGTGAAAGAATCTAAACATGTCGCGGAAGTCTAAAAGAGCCATAGGAAAAGGCATTAAGTTTTGTGGAGTCAAGGACACAATTTAGAAAGCCACAAAAGTAAGAAAATGAGTCGTGGATTTTTGGGAAAGTCATGGAACAAAGCAAATGGAAAATCCACGGGGTGAAGGAAAGGAAGTCTCGGAACTCAACGTAAATCTACGACATATTAGAGGCCGCGGGGTGAAGCGAGTAATTAGTAGAATCGCTGAACAAGAGAAAAATCCATGGAAGCCAAAAGCCACGTAGAACTGAAACATAAAAATTTGGACATATCAAGGGAAAACAATAGTTTTCCTTGGATTGCTAAAATAAACATGAATTTTGATCTGATGATTTGATATTTGCAAATATAATACTTTTTTGAGGAATTGTTAACCCTTCCCATGTAACAAAATCAGATTTCATGAAGGAAGGTGGACGAAGTAGAGGAAAACTCCCCAAACACACAATTTTTTTACTCAAAATGGCTCAACCACCAAAATTAAATAGAGTATGGGTATCGTTCCTCCTTCGACAAGGCAATAGGCACGGGAATAAAAATTCAGAGCAATAAGATCTTACGAGAAAATTAAATGAAGGTGGTTGGGGGGCAAGTGGGAATTTGAATTCCCTCTCTTTTCTTCTTCTCTCCTAATTTTCTATATATTGTAAACTGATGCCTTGTTTTAATGTTGGATACTTTGGGAATATGAGGGAATCATTTCATGTTGCACAAGTATTCTAAGAGATCGATGCCTTGGGTGATTTTTTTGCACATGTTTTGCATCTTCCTCCTATATTGTGAGGATACGTGCATGATCTATATGTAATAAAATAAACTGTTTTGTGGCTCATTTCTACCTTATCTATTGTTTTATTGCACTCTCTTTCCTCTCATTTATTTGCAAGTGTGTTGTATGCATTGTTTTATAATCTGTGTCTATTGTGCATCGTGAAAGAGGAATCCTAAATACGGTTTTGATATGTGGATTTCATTTTGGCCCTCTTCATCATCATTTTCTTCCATTTTCTCTCTTGCTTAAGTATTCATCCCCTTATTTTTGGTGTTATCACCTTTTCTAGTTTAGGTTTATGTTTTATGTATCTCCTTCGACAATGTTCCCTTGGAAAGTTAGAGTAGAGTTAGATAGTTACATTTCAATTCCTAGGAGTAGTTTAGCATTAGAAATAAGTAGAGGAAGTTGACCTTCTCTAGAGGTTTGTCTTAGTTTGAGTCCCACAACTTGGAGACAATCCCATGTTGTCTCAAATCCTGAATTGTCTATGATTGAGCAAGGGTACATATTTGAGCTCAATAGTTTTGCACGCTTGGTGGGACACGCCATCAAAGCTATACATTTTACTGAGGTGTTTATCTTGGTCTACATCTTCATTTCATCAAGTTTCATATTCGCCGTGAAATCTCAGCCTTTATAGGTAGCTTCAAGCATATATGGTGAATCCATGTGGTAAAAACTCATCTTTTCGAGTTTGAGATCATCTCTTCTCCACCCATTTCCATCACTTTTTTCTTTTGTACTTCTCCATTTTCTTCCATTTCTTCTATGAGGTCAAGCAATCATAGCGTCATTTGCATCATGGGATTCACATTTGAGGCGGTGGTAATGTAGTTTCTACCCACCTCCGAATATACAAGACCCATCTCCGAGTTATTACACAACTCCTCCATATCGGTATTATGATGAAGATATACAATATGCATACTCGTATGAGCAAAATAAAAATCAGCTTGGTTACCCGCCAAAGCTGTGAAGTTGTTAAAGAACAAGGGTATGTAGATTTTGAAGTCTACCATGCACTTGAGGATAATGCGTTATAGATGAATATCATATGGATGTAGATAGGTATGATGCGATCCAGGCTTCACTCAAATTAAACCATTCAAGATTAGATTTAGGGTCCCTTGTCCGTGGGTAGCCCCTATCCAGGTCATTACAGCCCCATGAGAGAAACTTGGCTTCATTGTTGAGATGTTGCCCCAACTTGAAGAATGGATTAAGGAAATTGGATATTACACAAGTCAATCCTGTCTATAGGAGACCCCTACATTACCATCATCTCACAATTTCCTCCCAATCCCTAGACAACACCATCTCGACCCGAGCTTTAATTTCCAAGATTCTTTCTTTCTTTCCCTATTGTGGGATCCCCTTCGCCATCTTCCATGCTTCCACCTCATCTCCATTTCTCTGCCTTTTTCCCTTCTAATAAATCACATCCTCTCCCACTACCAACAAAGAAAAAATTATTGATACCCCACCCACCACTCCTCTCATAGTCCCGAACCCATGTCAGGAAAAAACTCAAAAACAAAATCAAGGGGAACAACAAGAAGAAGAGCCAAACAAAGAATAAATGATGAAAAACTTGGTGAGATTTTCTCTAAGATTTGGGATTGATAAAATCCCTTTGATGGTTAATAATACGGAGGATATTAAGGTCCAAAGAACAAGTGGTGCATAATGAATTTACAACGGAAATAGAGTAAGAGTAAGAAGATGATGACCAATAATCTGTTTGTTCCAAATGTAGTGTCCAAATTAGCACTATCTTTTCAGGACTTGTTGATCCATCACAACCTAAAAAAGTAGGAAAAGAGACAGAGACATCTCCCAATCTGTAAGAGAGGAGCATTTACAAGAAAAGGAGGAAGAGCTCCCAAGTATGCAAGGCATTGCAAGGGAATGTAGTGATCCTAATTTCTTTGCATGCCTTGAGCTTGTTGTTGTATTGAGAGGTGTATGGATGTACAAAAGTCACCATCAACTACAACCAACCACAATAATCCTCATGTTATGGAGGAATACCTTTCGATTTCATAGGGATTGAGTAAAAAATAGGTTATGGAGAAAATTGTAATCCCTTCTTCTCCTTCGTTCTTTAAAAAAATGGATTTTGAGGACAAGTTTGAACTTTCAAACTTTACGTCTGAGGACGAGGTAACACATGGTGAGAAATTTGTAGGTCTAGAGCACGCCATTAAGGAGGAAGAACCCTTGGAAGAATGTGAATACCTATATAAATTAGAGGAATTCTTCGGTGAGGAAGAACCTATAGAAATCACATCCTTTGCTGCCCCACCATTTATCCTTTAAAATGAAGAGACTTTTACCATGCAAGTTAACATTCAAGGATAACTTGCAATCTATAATAGCCCTCTTGGTGAGGAGGATATTGGATCGATTCAGAGGCCCTTAACGAAGATGCAATAATTGAAGGCTTCTTCATCTGTCAATTAAAGAGCCTAGGCTTGCCGATGAATAAACCATTATCCGGGGAAAAGGGGAAAGAGCGTGAAGATGTCATCACCTCTTTCAAACCATTCACAAAGGTGACACATCAGTTGTTTGTAAATTTGCAAAAGGAAGAAAAATTACTTTCTAACAGTCACCTTTTCCAGAAAATTTTTATGAATATTTTCTTATTGAATTTGAAACTCGAAGCATCGGGAAAATCGGTGGTTTAGAACATGCCCTATCATATATATAGCTTTGTTGCAGCTAGACTTGTATTTTCCACCAATCATGCTCACTTCGAGAGAATGATGAAGAGCTTCAATGCACCAAAGATTAGGAACAATTTCTCCAACCAAATGCGAGACCAATTAGAGGAGGTAGTATTTGTGTTTATTCTTTGATACTTTGAGGATTTTGGTGGAGAATTGGTCCCGGATTAAATTTTCACTCGTATTTATGGCTATGTTGATTTCCAAATTAATTACATGGTCACACTTTTTAAATAAGGGAAGGTACTTCTCCCTACCTGTTAGAAGATTTTTAGCTTCTCTTTATATCTGGTTAGGGTAGAGTAGGAGTAGGTTTGTTTTTAGTGAATAATTGCTTGTGCACACTCTACATGCTCCACTTGGGGTATGTATGATTTTCTCCTTGTACATATTTTTGGCTTTGTTCTTGCTCTTGCGTAGTTCATTGGAAGTGGTAGTGTCATGAAGGAAATCAGATTTTGGACAGTTTTAGATGCATTCAATCGGCCCTAACAGATCAACGAGAAGAGGAAGGTAAAGTCCAAAAGTGCTTCAAGCAGTCTCAAGGGTGATTCTTCAAGTTCATATCATAATTTAAGTTTATCAAGTTGACTTCATGCTCAATGGATGCTTGGGCCACCGATCGGTTCATCTAGCATGTAGATGACCCCTGTGAGTCATCAAAATGTTGTCTATTTTTGCACCCCTTGCAAAAATTGGACAACTTGATAAAATTGAGCTTGGGAAGTTTCAAAATATCTAAGTAAGAAAATTGAAGAGTCATGGCCAAAAAAATACATCCAATGAAGTCTAGAGAAATATGCGGATACAAAAGAAGGTTGTGGATTGAAAAGGAAAATCCTTTGAAGGTTTCAATAAGATGTGGGAAGTAGAACAAGAACCATAGAAAAGTTTAGCATGCCACAGAGTGAAGAAGAAAAATCTTGAACTAAGAATGAAATCTTTGAGAAGATGGAAATTCATAATACACTAAAGGTCAAACTCCACGGATAAGGAGAAACAGAAAAGCCGTGAGGTGAAGGAAAATAATTATGTGGAGGTTGACATAAATCTATACCAAATTAAAAGTCATGGGATAAATTATACATGATGGTAAAACCACGGGGTGAAGAAGATAAAGCCGCGGAGGTAAAAGCGCACAAGACTAAACATGAGAAAACCACATATCAAAGGAAAATGACAGTTTTCTGGGAGACTAAAATCACCATATCTTTCGATCTGATGATCCGATTTTTGCAAACCTTATATCGATGGAAAGGTCTCAATGTCCTCTATGCAATGGAAACTAGATTTATTATTTTAAGTAACGATATATATGTGTGTGTGTGTGTGTGTGTGTGTGTGTGTGTGTGTGTGTGTGTGTGTGTGTAAAATTGTGTGTGTGTGTGTGTGTATAATTGGAATACTTATCCAACACATAAATGCTCTTGTCTAGGTGGCCTAGCCACCGAGAATTTAATGCAAAGCATGGGCGCTTGATAAGGAAAAAGGTGTGTGTGCAATGGATAATTAGAGGTGCCTAGATATTTTACGGGGATTTATTGCTTGTTGTTTGTGGTTAGAAATTTGAGTTCAAGTTTCCCTCTCTTTCTCCTCCTCTTCTCTCCTTCTTCTATAAATGTAAGAGCTCTGCTCATTAAAACAAATCCATCTTTGTTGTAACGACACCATGCTAAAATGGTGGCCAACTTTCCATGGGTTTCAAACCTTTGACTTGGTCTCTACAATGTATTTTCACCTTCTACCATGAGTGTAATCAAGCTGTGTACCCCTTAAGAAATAAAATCAAACTTTGTGGCTCTCTCTGCCATGGTATCACATTTTATTTCTATTTGCCTCTCTGTTCACATTTATTAAAATGTTGTGTGTTCTCATTACTTGAAAGCTCCATTTCATGTGTTTTTCATGCGAAGAAATCCATATCAACGTGGTTCTTTCCTTTGGCACCTCTTTTATGACCTCTCACCCAATTTTTCTTCTTTTTTTCCACTTGTGGAGAGTGATCGACCCTCTTTTTGGTGTTATAGCCTTCCCTTAGCTTAGGATTTTCCTTATGCATATCCTTCTCACCCGGTCCCTTGTAATAGTAGAGTAGTGTAGATAGCTTATTTTTCAGCATTAGGAGTAGTGTTTGCGTTAGAAATAGGTAGAGGAATTCGGCCTTCTCTGCGAAGGTCTATCTCGGTTCAAAGGTCCCACAACTGAGAGATAGTCCCATGTTGCCTTTGAATTATTTATCATTCACGATCATATCCAGGGTGTAATTTTGAGCTCCAACACCTACCATAGACAATTTGGAAAGGAGAGATCCCTATTGACCTATTTACGAATATTTAATAAGAAAACTCATCTTGTGGTAAAGCCAAATCCCATTGTTTCAACTTTTCTCCAACTATGTGACGTAGGAGATTTCCCAAGCTTATGATCACCAAGTTTATCTTCCCATTAATCTAGGGGTGATATACACTCTGAACTATAGTTGTTTCCCCATTTTCCTCCATAGAGTCTTCCAAAAATGACTCAAAATCTATGTGTCTTAATCTTAAGTGATCATTCTTGAAACGCAATTCATCCTAACCACTTCGAAAAAAACTAATCAGTAACTTTGGAAGCATCATTAGTTGTATTACAAGTAATTAAATGTGTCATATTAGAGAATATATCAACCAAAACAATGATATAATAATTCCTTGTTGTCTGTTAGGAAGACCAAACAAAAATTCCATACTCAAATCAAGCCATGGTCTGTAGAGATAGATAATGTCTTAAACAACCTAGTATTATGTGCATGACCCTTAGCCATTGGGAACACTCTACATTTTATTACGATCCTACTTATTTCCCTCTTTACCTTTGTCCAATAATGCTTTTCTACCACAAGATTAGTTTTCTTACTTATATTGAAGTCTCTAGCCAACCCCCACTATGCAATTCTCTTATAATATTTTCTCTCATTGAACTAACAAGGATGCACAATTGTTTTCCCCTGAATAAATAACCATCTTGCATCAAATAATCAGAAGAACCACTACCCATTGTAGGGTCCTTACATTGTCTCACAACATCACCAAAATATGGATCACCTTCATATAATTCCTTAACTACCTCAAACCCTACTACTTAATTTGCCATTTTTATTAAAAGAAATACACGCCTAATTAAGGAATCAACAAGTGGATTTTGCGTACCTCGGTTATGATTTAAGACAAAAGTTATATTCTTGAAAAAATCAAACCCACTTTGCATTTCTACTATCTATTTTCTTCCATTTTTACATACCTCAAGGTTTTATGGTCAATGAAGAGTAAAAATTCCTTAGCTACCATGTAATGTCTCAAATGTCTTAATGCCTAAATAGTAGCCTAAAATTCCACATCATAAGTAAATTATTTTCTCCTAAATTCATTTATCTTTTCACTGAAGAAGGCCACATGCTATCCTTCTTGACTCAAGTATAACTCGAATCCTGACATGAGAGACACAAAAATCAACTTTGAAAGACCTTGATAAAATATATAAATACCAAAATAGGTGCCTCAAACACTTTTTCTTCAACAATTCAAAACTATTTATTTCTACCTTGGTCCATACAAAATCCTTTCCCTTAATACACTTTATTATGGGTGCGGAAATACTATTGAAATTCCTGATGAACTTCCTGTAAAAAGTTTCCAATCCATGAAAACTACGAACCTCAATCACATTCCTTAGAACAAGCCATTCCAACATTTCCCTCATGTTTTCCTCATCCATCCTCACTCCATCCTCTAAGATGACAAACCCCAAAAAACTAGAATTTTCTAAAGAAATCTATACTTCTTTAAGTTTTCATACAAACTCTCTTTTCATAACAATTCTAACACCAATTTCAAATGTAGAAAGTGATCTTAAACTATCTTACTCAATATAAACATATCATCAAAATAGACAACCACAAAATTACCATTGTATTCTTGTGATACTCTATTCATTAACCTCGTGAATGTAGTGGATGCATTAGATAGTCCAAATCACATCACCATCCACTTGTATAATCAAAATTTTGTTTTGAAAGTCATTTTCCATTCATCCCCTTCACGGATTAGGAACTGGTAGTAGCCACTCCATAGGTCAATCTTAATAAAATATCGGGATCCTTCTAGTACGTCTATCATATCTACTCTTGGAATTAGGAACCAATACTTAATTGTGATTTTATTTATGGCCCTACTATCCACACACATTCTCCACTCTCCATTTTTTTGGGATTCCATAGTGATGGAGTTGCACATGGAATCATGTTTTTTCTCATTAACCATTTATGTATTAGATCTATTAGTTGCTTGTTTAACTCGACTCTGTTTGAGACTCATCAAATCAATATGGTGTTTTATATCCCACTTTAGAGGTAAACCATTAGGTAGCTCATCTAATATGACATCCTTGTATTCTTTTAGTACCTTTGTTTCCACAACTAGTATATCAAAGGCCTCTATTTCCATCTTCTTTGACATCAATGCATAACACATACCAACTTCTTCCATTTCTCCAAGAAATGTTTTTGTATCCAACAAGCCCTTACTCTTCTCTTATTCCCCTGAAAGGTAACAAGACAACCTTTACACCATCCTTCCAAAAAGTCTAATTACTTTCCCCTCCATCTTGTGTAACCTTTCTATCATATTTCCAAGACCTCCCTAATAATATATGGCATGCATATATAGAGATAACATCACACCACAAGTCATCCTTGTAGGTATTCCCAATCAAAAACTTTATAAGAAATATTTTATGTATGGTTACATCGTTCCTTTCTTGAACCAGTATATATGATAGTGATATGGGTGCTTTTCACATTTTAGACAACTTTTATCAACCATCAAAGTTGAGACCATATTTTCATAACTACCACAATCAATAATAATTATACATACCTTTCCTCCGGAGGTGCATCTTGTTTGGAAGATATATGTCCTGTAGCCAAGAATTAGCACCAATTATTTTTACTTCCTCAAGGTGATCATCGTTCTCCTTATCACTAGCGGTTTCACCAAAGTTTGTGAAAACCTCAATTTCTTCTTCCTCTCAAGATTCAACCCTATTTACTCGTGGTTTTACTCCTTGTTGAACCCTCATCATTGGTGTTGTCATTGATTTCAAGTGACATTGATTGAAAAAGGTGTGAATGGTGAAGTAAATATCTCTAATGGACATGAAGGTTGATTGGTAGTGTCCTCTAAAAATGTTTGTAAGCATTGTATTAGACATGTGTATATGCATACGAGGTTTATGAAACATGTTAAAGGTACTTAATGTTTTCAAGGTAATGCACTCAAAGAAAAGAAGATAGTCTGAGTATATGTCAAGCTGTATCAAAGAGATGGTTTAAAGCATGGTGTAAAGGTTGAGACAAGATGTATAGTTACAGAGATAACTCTTGATGTCTACATGCTCGAATAGTTAAATCAACATATACTAAAGATTTTAAAAGCTTGTTTTTTTATCATACAAGATTTTTGACGACCATGAAGGTATGCATATTTTAGAACACAGTGAGATATTTCAAAGCGATCTGAATTTTAAGAAATTTTGATCTCTTTGGTAGAAGATATGGTCATTCAAATATTACTATTCGTGATAATATACACATTTGAAGATAGAAGACAAGTGACCGAAGATGAATGATACACGTGGTGAGGTAGATTAAAGTCTTGTCGGCTTAAGTCAACTTTTGAATCCCAACGCAGACACATGACATGGATAAAATTGGATTAAATAAAAGCTTCGGGTCCATCTAGCAGATTATAAACAAAAATATACATGGAGTCACTTAATTGGCTCACTTTTCGAGCTCTAACATAAATCTAACAAAGACAAAACAAAAAAGGTACTTGTAACTATCCGATTAGCTCATCGTTTGCATTCGACAAGTCTTATATCATGAAGTCATGTGGAGATACTTTATTAGTACTGTTTGTGTGCGGTGGCCAATGGAGGTTAAGAATGGTTTGAATTTGTAAAGGTGTGGAGTCTTCCTATTGGTTCAATATTTTCACTTTGACAAGTGCAAAATCTCAAAGCTACATGGAGCTATTTTATTCATGAATAATACTAACACCAAAGCCATGTGGAGTTATTTTATTGGATCAAGATTCATACTTGAACATCCCAACACCATAGAAAGGTACGTAGATCAGGTTGATTGGTTTAATATTTACACTTAAAAATCTTGACAAATGCTAAGTGTGTGGAGCTTTATCATTTGATAGAATTTTACAAATGGTAGACGCTTGAGATAGAAGATATGTCAGTTGAAGACATAAATAGGTAGACCAAGCAGAGGGTGCCACTTGGAAACACGTAGAGAAAGTGACATGTCTAATTGCACGAATGATTGGTAATCTCCTCAAGGAATCAGATGATGTCACCTAAGGCTGAAACAAGTCAATAATTTTGACGTATGACAATCATGTCAATGATCATGGTGGTGACTTTGAAAATGGAAATTTGATTTAATCTCATGATTGCAAAATAAAAATTACATGAATTTTTGAACATTTCTCTACTCTAAGATTGTGAAAGTGTTGCAAAATGAATGTGGCTATGTCATCTCTAAATGGAAGAGAAATTTGTAGTAGAATTTTTCGTCAATCAAGAAATTGTGTTAAGAACAGTTAGTAACAAAAAGTTAGGAGGAAATGCTTTAAATGTCAGATAGTGTAACTAAATATAATTTTAGGAAATAGTCTTGTAATAAAAAAATCACTAGTACATGTGAAGATAATTTTAGGAAACAATCCTTCTACATTCACAAGTGCATTAAAAATAAAAAAATCATGAGTCGAGAAAAATCAGTTATGCTTGTCTATTTAAGAATTTTTTAAACAATTATATGTAGTTGATCATGTGAGAAATGGTATATTCGAGATAAAGAGGCTGTAGAGAGAGAGAGAAAGAAAGAAGAAAGAGTAATAAAATGAAGAGTTGTTGATTGTATAAGAGATTTAGAATCGAGATAATAAGATCATATGAATCCTTGAAGGAGGTGAGACAGAGGCAAGAAGAGTGTTGGTTATTTGAGCATGAAGATTGAGTGATGAGAGCAATAAAAAGGTTATCATAATTATTTTTAAAGAAATATTGAATCTATATGATCTAACTATTTGGAATATATGTCTAAGTAGGTTCTTAGATCATGGGCATGAGTGCTCCTTGCAGGTCATTGCTTTCTAAATGAGTTGAGTGAGTGCTTAAATTTCTTTAAGTGGGTGCTTGGAGATTCGAAAGGGGTGCTTCATAGGTTAAGTGGATGCTAAAAAAACTAATATTATTGTAATATTTGGAATTGGTGTTCCTAATAAAGCCTTGGTTTCAAAGTGGGTTTTCTCCCTTCATGGGTTTCCCACTATAAATCTTGTGTTATGAGTTACTGATTTCTTACATGTCATTGATCATTTATCCATGTTACATCTCTTGCTTATAATCAAGTAATTTTGTTTTAAAGTGCTTTATATATTTGATCAAGACCGATACCCCCTAAGTGGTTGTGATTTCTAACAATTGGTATCACAAATGCGAGTCCTTCTATAGTTGAAGCTTAACATCTTCAAGGAGATCCTCTCTTTATAAGCATGAAAACCAATCAAGCACAAGGTGGATTATCAATGTCTAGATCACCTCTCTTCACTGGAACATATTATGTATTATGGAGGATAAGAATGAAGACTTATCTTATGTCACTTGGTTTTTATATATGGGAAACTATTGAAAAAGGCTACACACCTCCAACTACTCCAATTACTAATGCATCGACAAGGTAGCATATGAATGTAATTCAAGATCCATGAATTTCATCCCTTATGGGTTGATTGAAACTGAATTTGTGTGAAATATCCCTTGTGGGATACCACTTTAAAATGCACAAAATATAGAAAATTTGCAGCCACATAAAATATTGATTTTACCAAATTTTTACAATTAGGAAAACAATCTAAATAAAATCAATATCTCCCAAGATATTCTCTCGAATTACTTGAAAATGTAAAGAGAGCTTGATATTATTATAGAGGACATAATAAAACTATTTTTGGAATTTTACACAAATTAAAATGCTGCCAGAAAAAGCACAATGTGCCCTAGACAAGTTGGAAAACTTCGAGGTTCATTACTCTCTAAATACAAGAGCAAAAATAAGGGTCTTTGGAAATAACATTGATAGATATAGGAAATAATATTTCCACCTTTAGATCTGAAAACAACCAACTTGAAAACCCCCAAATAAAGCTTGCAATTTGCCTCTCTTGGAATGGGGTTAGAAAATGATGGAGGCACCTTCAACGTGCTGCTACGCCCTGCCCAAATGGCTGTCGTGAATCTGATATGGAGCCCCTCTGATTTTCTTCCCCAACTTCCCCAAAACCCTCGAAATCCTTCCTCTTAAACCTCTGATAATGTCTCTGCCACACAGCCCTAAAAGTGGCTCCAAAATGACAGACTAGGGTAGATCTCTCACTACCGAAGAATGCCCTACTAGCAAGGGACAGGTCTCTCACCACCAAAGCTAGGGTCCCTGTGGGATTTGACTCCACAAGCTGTAGATGTGCAAAAATAGTTACACATGAAGGGGTCAATAAAATGTATGTCCAAAGTTTCTTTCCTTTCTCTCCATCTCCTTATATACTTCTCCATGGAAAAAGAGCCCCAATAACCCTAGACGCATTTCATTCCATGGAGGGGCCGATAAAATAAAAGTAACTAAAGTTACTTTTTTCCTTTTTAAGTCGTCATGGTCCAAAAGTGACCCCCAAATGCAAAACTGGAATATTAGACCCATGTGGCCCCTTCCCAATAGCTCCCAGTGTCCATAGCCCTAGGATATGACCACGGCTTGGACTTGAATTGGCCCTTAGGCCTTAGGCGTTGGAAAAAGGGGACATTACAATCCTCCCTTCCTGAGAAATGCTTGACCCCAAACATTACTCTGTCATGCTGTAGAAATTGATTACCATACGCCAAGTAAGTTTCTCCATCTCACCCTGCCGTCAATCAAGGATCAGTGTAATCGAAGTAACTAGGAAACCCCATGTAGTCATCATGACCTCCATATTGTATCAAGAGCAATGTTTTCCGTGAAGTAGAATGATACCCAAACTGACTCTCCATTGGTACCCACATCGGGATTGCCAATTTGTCCAATCCCTGCCACTCAGATGCCATCATCCTGGGACTCGTCACTATCTCTCCGATCAAATCCAGGATGATGACATCGAGTGGTAGGGATTGGACAAATTGGCAATCCCGATGTGGGTACTAATGGAGAGTCAATTTGGGTATCATTCTACTTCATGGAAAACATTTCTCTTGATAAAATATGGAGGTCATGATGACTACGTGGGTTTCTAGTTACTTACCGATTACACCGATCTCAATGTATCTCAATGTGTCTCATGGGGAAAAGTCCCAAGACTCTAGTAGATAGTCAATGGCCATATTAGCTCCACATAGTCCACCTCATAAACTAATTGTGAACCTACTTGAATAACCCTGAGTCAATTTCATCTCTCCACTGACCAACATGTGGGCGAAGTGCTCACCGGGCATAGAAGCAATAAAATACATAGGAGTGTTGTCCCATGTTGACTCAAAAAATGATGGACCCATAAGCTCTAACTTGTCATAGTGACAAACCATACATGCCTGTATAAAGTTGAGGATATCCTCACTCAACCTATGCCATATGAACCTCTCTGACATGAACTTGTAGGTCTCATCGAAGCTCAAGTGCCCAAGTCACGGAAGAACAATGCACATGTCGCAATATCTCCATCCTCAACCATGAATTTGACACAAGGTACAATCTTCCCTGATAGAATATCATCTCATCCTCCAATCTGTAGTTGTCATCTTATATGTGACCATCCAGAATCTCACAAGTGTGTCGGTTCTTGGAGTACTCAACAAGAAAATGAGATCTCCAATCTACCGAAACCTCAGATAACCAACATAATGATAAACTTGGATGATCTGAACCTGTAATCCCAATCTCTGTAACTATCTCATGTGTAACACTATTGGTTACACCCACATCCATGACTCCACTCATCCCATCTAGAGTCAAAGTCTCCATCATATCTAACTCACTCTCCACATAAGTCATCATGGTGTGCTTTGTGTCTACATCAAACAATCCGTCAGAATAGGAGTCATCAAATATCCCACTTGTCTCATACCTCTTGATGTCACCTTGATACACAAGACGTTGAGTTCCTTCACCATTCAACCACTGCAACGACATGTTTCTTTCTTCACCAATCACATATTTTGCATTCTTCCCTTGTATACCATGCAATTTGATTTCTTTGTTTTCCTTGAAAATTTTCAATTTATCCACATGAGGGATGAATGCAAATTTCTCAAAATATGGAAGCCAATATGTCCAATGAATGATACGAACTTCAAATAACCCAAAGGTACAAACACATTCAAGTACTTCACATATCTTAGTGACAATAAAGAAATGAGTTACCTTCTTTGTGTAAGACAGAGGTCTTTCCATGGACATAACTCATCAATTCCTTCTATGTTGGGAAAATACATGGCTGCTCCCTCATCATACTTTATTCTATTTCCCCATATTTTCATTTCATCGTAAATGCAAGAGGAAGGGAAATCAACATTAGAACTCATGCATCCATAAACTTTACCATAAGGAACTTCATACCTTTTGTTGTACCCATTGATTCTCATCATGAGAGAAGACAACACATCTGAAATAGCATAATTGGGGCTTCCCATCATACCTTTTCAACTTAGAATTTCTGATATAGGATCAACATCTTCATTCTCCTTTGGTTTTTCAACACATGCATCATCGTCTTCCTTAACATCATGCAATCATTGCATCCCAAAAATAGTCTTACCTCTAGCAACTTCAACAAAAATAAATATACCACATACCTCATGTCCTTTCAATATCACGGGATCCTATATTATTTTCTTTTCCAACATATGCTTCTTAGCTTGAATCAAGAGCAATGTCAATGGAGGATGTGTTTATCCCATCTATCATACCTTGAGATGCGATTATGAAATAGTCTTCCTCGGTCATCCAAGCATGTAAATGTTGTCCTAAATAATAGAAACATGGAAAAACATATGATAACTCAATAAGCTATGAAAATGGTAACCATTCTCATACCTTAGGATGCTAAAGTCATGAATGCACCTTGAATTTAACTCTTCTTTTTTAACAGCAAATTGCACCTTGATTCTTTGAGCAATTTGAGGACTGAATGCCCCCACTAACCCTTCCAAGGGTTCCACCATGTAGCTGGTATAAAAATAAGTCATGGGATCTATTAATAAAGCATTTTCTCCTCTCTTTATGACTATTTTTATACACAGTCTAGCAGGCTAAAGATGATAAAAAAACATTCTCTTACCCTTTTTAGCAATTAGAAACCAACGCTAATACTTTGAGAGTTACTCTCCCTTCTTGCACCGGAGTCTCTAAGGAAGAAATCATGCTTTCCAACACTTGTAATCCCAAAAGACACATTTGAATTCCTTCCTTTGCTTATGAAATCAGTCACCAAGTTTTCAAAATCAGAATTGATAGTTTTGGACAATTGCAACATATTACCAGGATCCCATACCTTATAATGCCCATGAACCCTTGTATCATGTAAGGTCTGTCATCTTTGCTTCTCTTGTATCTCCTCATAAAGAAGATTATCACTCTTTGTATTCATGATGACTTGACTTTGATGCACCAAATTCTTAGCATTCTTACCATCAATAGGCTGAATACCATCATGATAAAATTGCTGTAATGATATAGGATGAAGATGATGAAATAAATCTGGGCTACTACTAACCTCCTTATAAAGAATATCATCAAAAGGTTCACCTTCTATTGCTGATTTAAAGACCTCCAAAACACCATCCCTTGGAGTATCCTCATCAAGCTTGGTCTCCAAAATGACTCGACCTTTCTGCCACAAATCCTGAGCATTCTGGTCTACAATGGGCTGAAATTCTTCATAAATCAGCTTATCATTAGTTGTTAGTTTGGAAATTAAAACATCATGCAATTCCACACAAGTGTCCATGTGATGTTCCTCCTCATGTGCCAATTACTCCCTAGAGTCTTCTTTCATGGGTGTAGACTTCCTAGCATCAATTGCCCTCATCGTTTCCTTGAACTCTTGTAAGTGTTGTCTTGCTTGAGTCACTATCAACCTAGCAGCTCTAGCTCTGCTATTCCATTCCTCACACTTTTTAAGAGTTTACATTACATCCTCCTTGCTTGCATATAAAAATTTCTTCTCCCTGATCTAGAATAATTTCTCTAACAAGAAAAGTTTCACTAATGCAATTATTTTTCTCAATGGAAATTATACCATTTTTTCTAGAAGATTCTTCTTCAAATGAGTTCTTTTGTAATTCAAGTACCAACATATGATGACCTCACTTGGGCTTGCTACCAATCTTCATCATGCAATATTTTGGAAATGACATATTATTGGTATTTCCTTCAACAAGAATCATCAT
This sequence comes from Taxus wallichiana var. yunnanensis, assembly GCA_018340775.1. Taxonomy (NCBI): domain Eukaryota; kingdom Viridiplantae; phylum Streptophyta; class Pinopsida; order Cupressales; family Taxaceae; genus Taxus; species Taxus wallichiana. The sequence goes on along the minus strand of CM031239.1, from coordinate 331,078,931 downwards.
CAATCACGTCTATTTGGTGCCCTTAATTATTGTTCTCACCTTTTTCCTTATTGTCCCAAGATTTACTTTGACACAAATTCGAGTGAGCTGACTCAAATAAAGGTTAATGGCTTCTGTTGTTTCACCATGTTGGTAAACATTTCCTTCATAAAACCCACATTGAGATCTTTCCAAACTACCATATTTAACCCACACAGGCTGGAGGAACAAAAACTCTGATACCACTGAAATATCCCTTGTGGGATACCACTTAAAAATGCAAAAAATATAGAAAATTTGCAGCCACATAAAATATTGATTTTACCATATTTTTACAGTTAGGACAACAAACTAAATAAAATCAATATCTCCCAAGATATCCACTCGAATTACTTGAAAATTTAAAGAGAGCTTGATATTATTATAGAGGACATAATAAAACTATTTTTGGAATTTTACACAAATTAAACTACTGCCAGAAAAAGCACAGCATGCCCTAGACAGCTAGAAAACTTCCGAGGTTCGTTACTCTCTAAATACAAGAGAAAAAATAAGGGTCTTTGGAAATAAAATTGACAGATATAGGAAATAATATTTCTACCTTCAAATCTGAAAATGCCGACTGGAAAACCCCCAAATAAAGGATGCAACTCACCTTTCTTGGAATGGGGTTGAAAATGATGGAGGTGCCTTCAACGTGCTGGCACGTCCAGCCCAAATGGCTACTGTGAATCTGATCTGGAGCCCCTCTGATTGTCTTCCCCAAATGCCCCCAAAACCCTCGAAATCCTTCCTCTTAAACCTTTGATAATGTCTCTACCACATAGCCCTGAAAGTGGCTCCAAAATGACAGACTAGGGTAGATCTCTTACTACGAAGAATTCCTGCTAGCTAAGGATGGGTCTCTCACCACCGAAGCTAAGGTCCTTGTGGGATTTGACTCCACAAGATGTAGATGTGCAAACAACGGTTGCACGTGAAGGGTTCAATAAAATGTATGTCCAAAGTTCCTTTCCTTTCTCTCCCAATTTCTTATATACTTGTCCATGGCAAAAGAGCCCTAATAACCCTAGACATATTTCATTCCATGGATGGGCCAATAAAATAAAAGTAACTAAAGTTACTTTTTACTTTTTAAGTCACCATGGTCCAAAAGTGACCCCAAACACAAAGCGGAATATTATACCCACGTGGCCCCTTCCCAATAGCTCCCCAAGCATCCACAACCCCTAGGATATGACCACGACTTGGAATCAAGTTGGCCCTTAGGCCTTGGGCATTGGAAAAAGGGGGCATTACATTGTGAAGGTAATGCATTGTATCCCAACCACGAAACTTTGGACTAAGCTTCAGAGTATTTATGAAGGAGATGAAAAGGTCAAGCTAGCCAAACTTCAAACAACAGAGCTCAGTTTGAGAGCTTAAAGATGAAAGAAGATGAGAGTATTGCTTCCTACATGCAGAGGGTAGATGAAGTGATCAACATGATCAGAGGCCTAGGTGAGAAACTAGAAGAAAATATTGTATTCCAAAAGGTCCTAAGATCTCTAACTCCTAAGTATGATGTAAAATTCTCAACTGTTGAGGAAGCCAAAGACATGAAAACCTTAACATTGGATGAACTACAAAGCATCCTATTAACATATGAAATGAGGAAAATTGGAACTAAGTCTACCAAGAAGGAAGTATTCAAAGCCAAGAAAGAGACTCAATCCAAGAAAGAAAAATAAGAATCAGATTTGGATGATGAAGTAGATGATGAGAAGATTGAAGCAATGTTCGTGAGAAGGCTAGCGAGTGATGTGGGAGCCTAACTTGTGAAGGCCTTAACTTTTGATCCGACCTTTGGATCATCTTGAAATTTTTAGGGTGGTAGATATTCATTAGTATTATGTTGGGGTGAAATTTTTATCAAAGTTTATGGCCATTTTTTTATTATTTACGGGGCCAGATTCCTTCATCTAGTGGTCTAAAATTGGCTCGAACATTTTTTTACTTTTGACTAGGTCTTAAAGTTTTAATAACTTTTGTTGTGCTTTTTATAATAAGTCAAAATTTTGTGTGAGCTTTGATTTGAGAAGGAATATTTTTCATGCAAATTTTGGGGCCCATCTTAGGTGTTTTCCTAGTAGACAATTTTTGGCATTTTTGGGTATTTAGAGTAGATGTGAAATAAAAGGAAGATTGTAATGATGTGAAAGATTAGTGTGGATTTTAGAATGAGAAGAAATATATTTTGAATCTTTTGGTTTTTATTTTCAATTTTTTTTTGTGTGTTTTGGATGTATTTCAACCTCTTGCAGTTGGATCCACATCAATTGGTATCAAAGTAGGATTTTGATCTTGTGGGAATAGTTAAGGTAATATATTATATTTTTGTGTAATTTTTTACCTCTATTTTATATAATCATGACTAGAGATGGAGAGGAGGTTATGCCCAGATGAATAAGCATGTGCGGGAACTACAGAGACAAGTTGTTGAGATCAAAGGAGAAGTTACCCGCCTTAAAAGGAGACAAAAAAATGGGGATGCAGACCTAGATAGTGATACTAAAGAAGTACCTCTATTAATGAATGAAGGAGGAGATGAAGAATAAAATCAGAAATATGAAGACACCTTGAATGACAGACCATTTGAGGAGATATTGATCCAAGATATAGAGGAAAGAATGACAACATTAATATTAATGTTCTTGATTATGGTGCGGGGTTACGACGAGAGGAGTTGATTTCTTGGTTGAATCATATGGGAAAATTATTTGAGTGTAAAACCCTTTTAGAGGAGAAGAAGGTTAAGTTCTCATGCACTAATTTTTTCAGACATGCATTGATCTGATGGGATCACTTGAAAAATAAAATAAAAAGGAATTGAAAGATCTGAAATTGGAATAAAATGGTAAATAAGTCGATAGAAAAGTTTCTTCTTGTAGATTCTGTTTAGACACTCTTTCAAAGTTTTTAAAACCTAAGACAAAAGGATCTCAACATTGAAGAGTATACCAATGAATTTTACAAATTTTCAATCAGGGTGGAACAGAGAGAGTCTGAAGAACATAAAGATATAAGGTATATAAATGGGTTGAGTTATACCATACAAGATGAGATGAGTATGCTTCAGATCCATATCCTAGATGATGCTTATCAACTTGCATTAAAAGTAGAAGAAAAGAACAAGAGGAATAATTTTAGAAGAGGTGTGAAGAGAGGGCCATCATCATCTCCAATGAGAGGCAGAGGTAGATTTGATTCTACAAAAGGTGAATCCTTTAATGTAGAAGGGCATGAAGATTCTAGTCAAATCCATGGTAACTACCAAAGAGGTAGGGGTTATAATGGAGGACTTGGATAAAATAGCCCCAAAGGAAATATACATGTTACCAATGTGGTGAAGAGGGGAACAAAGCTTTTGAGTGTCTGCACTATCCTACACAGGATAGATGGCAAGGAGAACAACTACGAGTAAATCTAGTTGAAGCTTAAGAGGAAGAAGAAATGGAGGTTGTTGCATACTTGGGTGAAATGTTCATGTTAATGAGGATGATTATTGTCCCAAGGAAGGAGAAATAACTAGATGCTACTGGTGTTTATTCTTGGTTGTGGAAAAATATATTTTAAACAAGATGCATCTCTAGAGGAAAGGTATGTAAAATTATTATTGATGGCAGTAGTTGTGAAAATATGGTTTCCAGTGTGATGGCTGATAAAATCAATTTGAAATGTGAGAAAGACCCATATCCCTATCATATATCCTAGTTCAAGAAAGGAAACAAGGTAACCATAGATAAAAGATGCCTTATAAAGTTTTCGATTGAGAATACCTACAAGGATGAAGTGTGGTGTGATGTTATCCCAATAGATGCATGTCATATATTATTGGGGAGGCCTTGGAAATATGATAGAAAGGTTACACATGATGGAGGGAAAAATACATATACTTTTTGGAAGGATGGTGTAAAGGTGGTCTTGTTACCCTTCAAGGAAGAAGAGAAGAGTGAGGGCTTGTTGGCTACAAAAGAGTTTGTTACAGAAATGGAAGAATTTGGTTGGTGTTATGCACTTGATGTCAAAGAAGGTGGAAATAGAGGACTTTAATATACCCATTGCTATAAAAAAGTACTAAAAAGAATAAAAATATTTCATACCAGATGAGATACCAAATGGGTTACCTCCAAAGATGGATATACAACACCATATTGATTTGATCCCAGGATCGGCCCTTCCAAACTAGGCAGCCTACCGGATGAGTCTGACACACAGTGAGGAGTTTAACAGGCAATTTATATATCTAATATAGATAGGGTTAGTGAGAGAAATCATGAGTCCATGTGCAAATCCAGCACTATTGACTCCCACAAAAGATGGATATTAGAGAATGTGTGTAGACAGTAGGGTCATTAATAAAATCAAAATTAAGTATCAGTTTCCAAATCCAAGATTAGATGATATGACGGATGTGCTAGTGAGAGCCCGATATGTTAGCAAGATTGACATGTGGAGAGGGTACTACCAGATCTGAATCCGTGAAGGGGATGAATGGAAAACAAATTTCATAACAAAATATGGATTTTACGAGTGGATGGTGATGTCATTTGGGCTATCTATTGCACCCAGTACATTCATGAGGCTAATGAACAAAGTACTCTGAGAATACAATGATAAGTTTGTTGTTCTCTATTTTGATATTTAGTAAGACAATGGAAGAACACTTGTTACGTATGAAATTGGTGTTATACTTATTATGTAAAGAGATTTTGCATGCAAACTTAAATAAGTGTAGATTTCTTCACAAGATTCTTATTTTTGGGTTTTTTCATCTCGAGAGAATGGATGAGGAAAAAGTAAAGGTGATTTTGGAATGGCCTATTCCAAGGAATGTGAAAAAGGTTCATAGTTTTCATGGATTGGAAACTTTTTATAAGAAGTTCATTAGGAATTTCAGTAGCATTGTTGCACCCATAACAAAGTGTACAAAGGGGAAGGAGTTTGTATTGACCAAGGAAACAATATATAGTTTTTAATTGTTGAAGAAGAAAGTGTTAGAAGCACTGTTTTGGTATTTCCATATTTTAGCAAGGTCTTTGAGGTTGATTGTGATGCCTCACATGTCAAGATTGGAGCTATACTGAGTCAAGAAGGATGGCTGTGGCATTCTTTAGTGAAAAGATAAATGAAGTCAGGAGGAAATATTTTACTTGTGATGTGGAATTTTATGCTATTATTCAGGTAGTAAGGCACTAGAGACATTACTTGGTAGCTAAGGAATTTTTTTCTCTTTTTTGACCATGAATTGTTGAGGTATGTAAACACACAAAAGACACAAAATAGTAGGCATGCAAAATGGGTTTTATTTTTGCAATAATATACTTTTTTCTTAAAGTATAAGTCAGGTAAGCATAATTAAGTTGTTGATGCCTTAAGTAGGCATGTAGCACTTTTGACAACAATGGAAAATGAAGTAGTAGGGTTTGAGGTAGTTAAGGAATTGTATAAAGGTGATCTATATTTTGGTGATGTTGTGAGACAACTTAAGGACCCTACAGTAGGTAGTGGTTCTTATGATTATTTGATGCATGATGGTTATTTATTTAGGGAGAAACAATTATGCATCCCTGTTGGTTTAATGAGAGAAAATATTATAAGAGAATTTCATAGTGGGGGTTGGCTGAAGACTTTGGTATAAGTAAGATAATTTCTCTTATTGTAGATAAGTATTATTGGCCGAAGGTAAATAGGGACATAAGTAGGATTGTAGCAAGATGTAGAGTGTTCCAAATGGCTAAGGGCCATGCACATAATATTGGGTTGTATATGTCATTACTTGTCCCTACATGGCCATGGGTTGATTTGAGTATGGATTTCATGTTAGGACTTCCTAACACACAACAAGGGAATGATTTTATATTTTTGTGGTTGATAGATTCTCTAAGATGGCACATTTCATTGCTTGTAAAACAACTAATGATGCTTCCAGAGTTACAGATTTGTTTTTTTCATAAGTGGTGAGATTTCCTCAAATTCCAAGAACGATCACTTCAGAACGGGACACGAAGTTTTTGAGTCACTTTTAGAAGACTTTGTAGAGGAAAATGGGGACACATCTATAGTTTAGTAGTACATATCACCCCCAAACTAATGGGAAGATGGAAGTAGTGAACAAAATCTTGGGAAATCTCCTACGTTGCATAGTTGGAGAAAAGTCAATATAATGGGACTTAGCTTTACCACAAGCCGAGTTTTCTTATAACATCTCAGTAAACAGGTCAATAAGGATGTCTCCTTTCTGGATTGTATATGGTAGGATTATCAAGGGGGTCCTAGATCTGATTGTGCTACCCAATGAAGATAAAACTAGTGATGATGCAGAAGCATTTATAGAACATATTCTACAGTTGCAGGATGAAGTGAGGGAAAAGATGAAAGTTAGTAATGCACAATATAAAGCAGCTATAGATGTTAGTAGGAGAGTAAGTGTATTTGAATAAGGATATATGGTGATGGTTCATCTTAGAAAGGAGAGGTTTCTAAAAGGGACATATAATAAACTAAAGTATAAAAAGATTGGGTTGTGTAGGATTCCGAAGAAAATGAGTGATAATGCCTACAGGGTGGAGTTACTTGAAAAATTTTCTATCTCACCATTTTTTAATGTTTCTAACTTATATAGGTTTCCAGGTCATGATGAAAAATTCGTGGAGGAGGAAGAAATAAATTGGGAGTAGCAGATATCGAAGAAGAAGAAGGAAAGGGTAATACAAGTCTTAGATTGGAAGACAATCACTACTAGAGATGGGAGCTACAATAGATATTTTGTGTAATGGGAAGGTTTGCAGTAGGAAGAAAATACTTGGATTCCTAAGTGGGAGCTAAAGAATATTTACAATACAAAATTAGATGAATTTCATCAGCTAAATTCTAAGGAGATGAATTCTATTCAACTATGGGAGAATGATGTGGGAGCCTAACTTGTGAAGTCCATAACTTTTTATCCGACTATTGGATCATCTTGAAATTTTCAAAGGTGGTATATATTTATTATTATTAAGCTGGGACCATATTTTTGGAAAGATTGTGGCCATTTCGACATATTTTCGGGGCCAAATTCCTTCATGTTGTGGTCTAAAATTGGCTCGAACATTTTTTCACTTTTCACTAGGTCTTAGAGTTTTAATAACTTTTGTTGTGATTTTTAGAATAAGTCAAAATTTTGTGTGAGCCTTAATTTATGTTGTATTTGGAACACAAATTTTGGGGGCTATCCAAGGTGTTTTTCTAGTACCTAATTTTTGGCATTTTAGGGTTTTTGCAATTTGGGGGCTTTTTAGAGTAGATGTGAAATAAAAGGAAGATTGTAATTCTATAAAAGATTAGTGTGGATTTTGGAATGATAAGAAAGATATTTTGAATCTTTTGGTTTTTATTTTCAAAAATTTTGTGTGTGTTTTAGAGGTATGTCAACCTCTTACATTTGGATCCTCATCACATAGGCTTAGGAAAATACAAAAGTAATCTCCCATTCAAGTTCTTTTTGTGTACAAGTAGGAAATTTTGTAACTAAATGTCAAAAAAATCACAAGGAAACTCAGTCTGAAGAAGGCCACAAACATAACAAATAAAATATGAACTATAAGAAGAAAGATGGTAAGAAGAAGTTCTTCAAGAATAAGAGAAACTTCTACTCAAAGGAGAAGTCAAGTGATCTTGATTCAAGTAACTCAGGCATACTTGAAAATGAGGACGATGAAACTCATTCGAATATTTTTTTATGGCCATGGATATATCTGAAGAATGTAGCACCAAAGGAAATAATATAGTTGATTATGAAGATTCTAATGAAGAAGAATAAAATGTGAACCTAGAGTTTGAACCGATATTTGCTCTTGAAGATTTAAAACTGTGTGTAGATGAAAGAATCAAAAGTTGAGATGCACTTTGAAAGATTATGAAGAACAAATTCAATTTTTTTAGAGAAGAAAAATTCTAAAGGAAGAGGAAGAAACAAATGAACTCAAAGAACTTGAATCTCATCTTGAAAATATATCTCAATCCTACAAGGCAAAGGAGGATGAATGCTTGAACTGAAATATGACTTAGAGAACTTGGAGACTTAATTAGAACAAATGAATAGAAAACTCAAGAAGTGTGAGAAGTTAAAAATGAGATCAGATGATCGACTAATATTTTGAGTGCTTAGAGGGATATAAATGACAAATCTAGAATATTTTTTAAGAAATAATGCAAAGAATTTGAACCAGAAAAGGAGGAAAAGTGTACACCAACACCAAACACCTCTCATTCTACAAATAAAGAAGCCACCAAAACTGCCAAGAGGAAGACAAATTATCCCAGAATCACCTATGCCATGAGGTACTCACACTCTTTCTATGGTTATTGATTTTCATGTAACATATTTGGACACAAAGCTACAAAATGTAGAATATATGCTAGGGATATGGAAGAAATTACAGCTCATATAACACTAGAATGAATCATAGTGTTTTGCTACAAATTCCATAAGACTGGTCACATAGCTATGATGTGTAACCAAGAACTCCTAAACAAAGAAAATTGAAGTATGTTGTGAAGGAATAATCCAACAAAGGGAAAGAATATGGTATGATTGTACAAACTACTTTTCACATACAAGATGAAGATAAGATATGGTATCTAGATAGTGGTTGTTATAGTCATATGAAATGAGACAAAGGTAGATTTATTTCATTATCAAGTAATGCATCATGAGTTATTTGGTTTGGTGACAATAATTCAAAAATTATTGTGGGAAATGGAACTCTAAGTCTAGACAGTGTGGCAAAACAATTTTTGAAAATGTGTTATATGTTGAAGGTCTCGAGCACAACCTTTTAAGTGTGATTCAAATGTGTAAGAAAGGTTACAATCTCATATTTCATGACAAAGGATGTGAAATTATTAATGGTATGTTAGGAAATAAAGTATAAAAATATAAAATGTCCAAGAAAAACATATATGTTCTTAAGGAAATAAACAATGAGAAATGTTTTACAAGTAGACTTGATGAGAAGCTGGTTGAGGCACATGAGATTGAGACATATAAGCTTTGAGAATATTATGAAATTAAGTACTAAATATGGTGTTAAACATATGCCAAATATTTTAAATCAGTAGATACTCTTTGCAAATCCTATATGCATGGCAAACAAACAAGAAGATCATTCAAATCCGAGTATTCTACCACTAGACCTTTAGAGCTGATCCATACATATCTTTGTGGGCCTACAAGAACTAAAAGTATATAAGGAGATGTGTATTTCATGCTTCTAATAGATGAATTCACTAGGATTACATGGGTAGCTTATTTGAAGCATAAATATGAATCCTTGGATAGATTTAAATCCTTCAAAGAACTCGTTGAAAATGAGAAAAACACCAAAATCAAATGTTTGAGATCAGATAGAGGTGGAGAATTTTAGTATGATGAATTTTATGAAGAACATGGGATTCAAAGACAATTATCAGCTACTAGGACACCTCAAAAAAATGGGGTTGTTGAAAGAAAGAATATGACTATGCAAGAAATGACCAAAACTATGTTAAATGACTCCAAACTTCTTGATGGCTATTGGAGTGAGTCATTGTCTATAGTTGTCTACATTCTAAAAAGAGATCAGTTGAGAATAAACAACATAAAGACACCTTATGAATTTTGAAAGGAAGGCCAACCGATGTGAAACACATAAGATTCTTTGGAAGAAAGTGTTACATCAAGAGGGATGAAGACAACTTATGAAATTTGACTCTGGGTGTGATGAGGGCATATTTATTGGATATTCAACAGTTAGTGTAACCTATAAATGCTACAATAAGAGGCTAAAAAAGTGGTTAAGAGCATAAATGTGAAGGTTAATGAGTCTTATCAATCAAATTCTAGCACTTAACCTAAGGAAAACCATGAAGATCAAGAATATGATGAATAAGTGGAATGTACTCGTGAAGAAGTGGAAGAAGTAGAAGAAAGAAAAGACACCAAGACACCCTCAAGACAATTTAAGAGGGATCATCTAGTAAATCATATAATTGGAAGCAGAGAAGGAGGTATTCTCATAAGAAGGAAGTTAAGAGATCAACAAAACCATGAAGACATAACACTCTTATCTATGATAGAACCCAAGAATGTAGTAGAAGCTAGCAAGGATCAGCATTGGGTGGATGTTATGAATGAGGAACTTGATCAAATTGAAAAGAATGAAACATGGGAACTAGTACCAAGGCCAAAAGACAAGAATGTAATAGGAACAAAATGGGTATTCAGAAATAAATTGAATGAGAAAGGTGAAGTGACAAGAAACAAGGAAAGAATGGTATGTAAAGGTTATGCACAAATGAAAGGAATTGATTTTGATGAAACATTTGCACCTGTTATAAGGATGGAAGTAATCAGATTGTTCTTGGCATATGCTACCTACAAGAAAATTAGAGTTTTCCAAATGGATGTCAAGTCAGATTTCCTAAATGGCCATCTAAGTGAGGAGGTATATATTGAACAACCTGATGGATTCTCTCTAACTGATGATAAAGACTATGTGTACAGGTTGAAAAAGGATTTTTATGGACTCAAACAGGCCCCTAGAGCTTGGTATAGTAGGCTAGAAATATATCTCATTGAGAAAAGCTTTCGAAAAGGTGTGGTGATCAGTAATCTCTACATCAAAGAAGAAGGAGATCATTTGCTCATTTTCATTGTATATGTGGATTATATCATATTTATAGGATATCATGCCAAGATGACTCATGAATTTTTGATGTGATGAGAAAAGAGTTTGAAATGTCTATGCTTGGGGATCCTTCATTCTACATTCTCGAACAAGCATCAACATTTCAAAGAGAACATTTCAAACAAAACAAGAAATTTTCATATCCTAAACTAAATAAATCAAAGAAATTCTCAAAAGGATCAAGATGGAAGAGTGTAGACCTATATGAACACCAATGGATGTGGGTTGCAAGTTGAGCAAAGAGGAAATCTCACCAAAGGTTGACAAAACCTTGTATAGATCTATGATAGGAAGTCTTCTCTACTCCACTACATCAAGACTTGATATCATGCAAGTTGTGGGTCTAATTGGGAGATTTCAAGAAGATCTAAGGGAAACACACTTCAAGGTATTCAAAAGAATTCTGAGATACCTCATGGGAACACTTGAATATGGACTTTGGTACCCCAAAAACAATGATTTCAACATAAAATCATACATTAATGTTGATTAGGAAGGAAACAATGATGATAGGAAGAGTAAAAATGGTGGTGCATTCTTCGTTAACAATTGTATGGTATGTTGGTTGAGAAAGAAATAATCTTCATTTGCACTTTCAACATGTGAGGCATAGTATATAACAATTGCTTTGTGTTGTACACAAGTTATTTAAATGAGATAGACATTAGAAGACTAGAAGGTAAATTTTGATGGCCCAATTCCTATGTTTTGTGAAAATACTAGTGCTATCGATTAATCTGTAATAACCCCGTGTTCCATTCAAAGACTAAACACATCCCAATCAGGTTTCACTTCTTGAGGGAACAAGTAAATCGATAAGAAGATCCACTTGGAATATGTAAGTACAAAGGAATAAATTGCAGATATAATGACTAAGCCACTGCCTAAAGAAACATTTGAGCACTTGAGAAATGAAATGGGACAATTTAAGGGAGAATTTACATGCAATATTAGCTCTTAGAAAGTGAAATGAAGTTTTCATGTGAGGTGAAACTAGTCTTTTAAGCTCATGGTATTGTTCTTGTTTGGCATATTTGTGTGGTTCTTGATTGATCATTTTACACAAGTTTTGTAAGTATGGTCTCAAGTGTGCCAAAATGTTCAATAAGAGCTTCTAAGAGGAATCAGATCATGGAGTGTATCATATCAAGGGGAGCCTTTTTGTAGTTCATATTAATATCAAATAAATCAGATTTTTTAATGCGAAAAAAATGCACCCTTTTAGTCATAAGAGTAGCTTCATTCAAGGTATGACCCTGGTTTCTCAGGCTTATGTGTATGGTGTTGTATGGTTGGCCCTTTGTCATATATGTCAAAGGGGGAGGAGTATTTTCAAAAACTAGGTATGAAAGTATTATATCCATAAAATTTTTGTGTATGGTTCCATCAATGATAAAAGGGGGAGTTTGTTGAACCCTAGTTATTGGTGTTGTCATTGATGTGAAGTTGCATTAATGGAAAAGGTGTGAATGGTGAAGTAAAGCTCAATAAATATTTGTAATGGACATGAAGTTTGATTGGTAGCATCCTCTAAAAATGTTTATAAGCATTGTATTAGATCGTACCTGAGACATATGAGGTTTGTGAAGCATGTTACGTGGTATTGAATGTCCTCAAGGTAATGCACCCAAAACAAAGAAGATAGCTTTGAGTATATGTCAAGTTGTATCAAAGAGATGGTTTAAAGTATGTTGTAAATATTAAGAAAGATGTATAGTTACAGAGATAGCTCTTAATGTCTACATTCTCGAACAGTTAAATCAACATACACTAAAGATTTGAAAAGCTTATTTGTGATCATACAAGGGTTTTTGCAATAGTGAAGGTATACATCTTTAGAAATCGGTGAGATCTTTCGACCGAGATTAATTTTAGGAAATTTGGAGCTCTCTTGTGGAAGATATGGTCGTTCAAAGATTTCTAAGTTGTGATGAAGACACATTCGAAGATAGATAAGACACGCAGCCGAAGATGAATGATACACATGACGAGGGTGATTAAAGTCTCGATCAGCTTAAGTAAACTCACAAATTTTGACAAACATGTGGCATGGATAAAAATGGATTAAATAAAAGCTTCAGGTCCATCTAGCATATTGTAAGAAAAATATATGTGGAGTCACTTGATTAGCTCACTTTTTGAGCTCGACATAAATATGACATTACAAAACCGCAAAGGTTCTTGGAGCTATCTTATTAGATCATGGTTCACATTCTGACTAGTCTTATATCATGAAGGTGTGTGGAGATGCTCTATTAGTTTATGTGACGCAGTGGCTAGTGGATGTTTAGAATGGTCTGAATTTGAAAATGTGTGGAGTCTTTGTATTGGTTCAAGCTTCACACTGACAAGCCCAAAATCTCAAAGCTATGTGGAGCTGTTTTATTGATGAAGAAGCCTAACACCAAAGGCATGTGGAGTTGTTTTATTTGATCAAGCTTCACACTAACAAGCTCGACACCATAGAAAATTACGCGGAGCCAGTTGATTGAATTAATATTTACACTCTAAAATCGTATAAAATGATAAGTATGTTGAGCTTTATCATTTGATACGTAAGATACGTCGATTGAAGATAGAAATAAGTAGACCAAGAAGAGGGTGTCACTTGGCAACATGTGAGAAAGTGGCAATGCTAATTACACAAAAGATTGGTTATTTCCTCAAGGAATGAGATAATTTCACGTAAAACGTAAAAGGCTGAAACAAGTCAATACTTTTGACGTATGGCAAGCTGTCGCCAATGATCATGGTGGCGATTGTGAAAATGGAAATTTGGTTGAATCTCATGATTGTACAAATACAATTTCCTAAATTTTTACATTTATCTGTTTGAGGATCATGAAAGTTTTATAAAAGGAATGAGGTTGTTTCATCTCGAAATGGGAGAGAAATTTGTAAGAGAATTTTACCTCAATCGGGAAAGTATGTTAAGAACAATGGTAACAAAAATTCAGGAGGAAATCTTGTAAATGTCGGATAATGTACACAGAAGATAATTTTAGGAAATGATCTTGTAAGAGAAGAATAACCGATACATGTGAAGATAATTTTAGGAAACCGTCCTACATTCACTTGTGCATTAAAAACACAAAAATAACGAGTCAAGGAAAATCAATTATGTGTGTATATTTAAGGTAAAAATTTAAGAATGATATGTAGTTTATCAAGTGATAAATGATACATTTGAGTTGAAGAGGCTGCAGAGAGAGAGAGAGAGAGCGTAAAGAGTAATCAAATAAAGAGTTTTTGATTGTATAAGAGATTCAAAATCAGATAATAAGATCGAGATGAATGCTTGAAGGAATGAGGCAGAGGAAATAAGAGTTTTGTTTATCCGAGCATGAAGATTGAGTGATGAGAGAAATAGAAACGTGATCATAATCCATCGTTTAAGAAAAATTGAATCTATATGATCAAATTATTTGTAATTTCAGTCTAAGTAGGTGCTTAGATCATAGGGTGTGGGTGCTCCTTACAAGTTTTTGATTTCTAAACTAGTTGAGTGAGTGCTTATCTGTCTTCAAGTAGGTGCTTGGAGATTCTGAAGTGGGTGCTTCATAGGTTGAGTGGATGCTCAAAAAAACCAATATTATTGTAAGCTTTGGAATTTTTATTCCTAGTAAATCCTTGGTTTCAATGTGGTTTTTCTTTGTTCATGGGTTTCCCACAATTAAATATTATGTTATGAGTTATAGATTAATTGCATGTGATTGATCATTTATTCATGTTACAACTCTTCCTTCTAATCAAGTAATTTTATTTAAAAGTGTTTTAAAGATTTGATCAGTACTAATTCACCCCCTCTCAATGTTATTGATTTCTAACACTCCTTGTCATATATCCTATGTAGGATAGTGTGGAAACTCAAAATCTCTATTCCCTTCACCACATCAACACCATTTATGCTGCCTTTGGGGGATATTCCAACCCTATCCTTTATTATAAACTCTTCCCCTCTGAAACCCCCTACCTCTTTATTAGTTACCATGCCTTTTACCATATTATTCTTGCCCTTTTGTATTAAAGGAGTCACCTTTTATAGAATTAAATCTACCTCTACCTCTCATTAGAAATGATGATGGCCCTCTCTCGCACACCTCTTAGAAAATTAATCCTATTTTTGTTTTCTTCTAATTTTAATGCAAGTTGATAGCCATAATCTAAGATATTTATCAAGAGCATACTCAGTTCATCTTGTATGGTATAACTCAACCCTGATTACATACCTTGTAGCCTTCTGTTCTTCACTCTACTTGTTCCACATCGATTGATAGCTTGTAAAATCAATTGGTATACTATACAATGCTTATATCCTTCTTTATTAGGTTTTAAAACACTCGAAATAGTTTTTGGGCATAATCTACAAGAAGAAACTTTTCTTTTAACTTCTTCACCATTTTAATCCAATTTCGGATATTTATTTTTCCTTTTCTTTATCTTTCATTTCAAGTGATCCCACAAGATCAATGCATGTCTTACCAACTTAGTGTGTGCAAAATTAACCTTCTTCTCCTCTAAAATGTTTTTCCACTAAAATAAAGTTTCCATGTGATCAACAAGTTAGTTAACTCCTCTGGTTGAAACCATCCACCATAATCAAGAAAATTAATCTTGATTTCGTCATTCCTTCCCTATAAATATTGGATCAATCTCTCCTCAAATGGTCTCTCATTCAAGGTGTATTAATCTCTCTCATTTTATTCTTCATTTCCTCCTTTCATTAATGAAGGCAATTCTTCGAGAAAGATATCACTATATGTGTCTCGCATCCCATTTACGTGTCTCCTTCTAAGGCAAATAACTTATCTTCATGAGCTCAACAAATTGTCTTTGTAGCTCTTGTATATGCCTATTCATCATAGTATAACCTTCACATCTGTCTTTAGCCATACTTATATAAAATAGAGGCAATAATTAACATAGACAAAAATAATATATATTACTTTCACTATTCCCTCAAGATCTAAATCCTGTTTTGATACTAATGTATGTGGATCCAAATGCAAGAGGTTGAAATACCTCTAAAACACATACACAAAATGTTTGAAAAAAAAACTAGAAGCTTCAAAATATTTTTCTTCTCATTCTATAATCCACATTAATATTTTACATCATTACAATCTTCCTTTTATTTCACATTAGCTCTAAAATAAAAAAAACCCTAAAATGCCCAAAACCCCTAAATGCAAAAAAACTCTACAAGTAAAACACATCAGATGGGCCCCAAATTTTTGTAAAAATAATCCTTCATAAATGAAATCTCATGCTGAATTTTGGCTTATTATATAAATCATAGCAAAAGTTATTAAAACTCTAAGTTCTAGAAACAAAGAAAAAACGTTTGGAGCCAATTTTAGACCATTAGACGAAGGAATCCGCCCCAAACATATGTCAAAATGGAAACTATCAATGTGTAAAATTTTGGTCACGGTATATTACTAATTTAAATCTACCACCCTGGAAAATTTTAAGATGATCCAACAATTGGATCAAAACTTATGGCCTTCAAAATTTATGCTCCCACATCATTCTCCCCTTGTTGAAAAGAATTTTGCTCCTACGAATTCAATTGCTGGAATTCATCCAGTTTTCCATCGTCAATATTCTTCAACTCCCACTAAAAAATCCACATATTTTCTTCATGTTTCAAACCTTTCCACCGTACAAAAGATATGTTATAATTCCTATTTCTAGTAGAGATTTTCTTTTGGTCCAAGACATGTATTACCCTTTACTTTTTCTTCTTTGACATCGATGCTCGTAGTTTATTTCTTCCTCCTTGAATAAATTTTCCTCATGACCTAGAAACTTACATAATTCACAAACATTAAAAATTGGTGAAATAGAAAAGTTTTCAGGTAGCTCCACCTTGTAGGCATTATCACTCATTTTTTAAAGAATCTTACATTGCTTAATCTTCTTATACTTTAGTTTATTATATGTACCCTTTGAAACCTATCCTTTCAAAGATAAAACAAAACCCTATCCCCTTAATCAAATACATAATTTTACTCTCCTAATAGAATTTGCGGCTACTTTATATTTTTCATTACTAAGTTTTAGCTTTTCCCTCACTTCCTCCTGCACTTGTAGCATGTGTTCTGCAAATGATTCTCCATAATCACTAGTTTTATCTTCACTGGGTAGCACAATCAGATCTAGGAATCCTTTAGGGTTACTACCATAGCTAATATAGAAAGGATAATTCCTTATTGACCTAGTTACTGAGCTATTATAAGAAAACATAACATGTTGTAAAGCTAAATCCTATTATTTCATCTTTTCTCCAACTATGCAACGTAGGAGATTTCCCAAGATTTTGTTCACTACATATGTCTTCTCATCAATATGGGGTGATATGCACTACCAAACTGTAGTTTTATACCCATTTTCCTCCACATATTATTCCAAAAGTGACTCAAAAACTTTGTGTCTTGATATGAAGTGATCATTCTTGGAACTCCATACAACCTAACCACTTCTGAAAAAAACCAAATGTAACTCTAGAAGCATCATTGGTTTTATTACAAGTAATTAAATGTGCCATCTTAGATAATCTATCAAATAAAATAAATATAGAATCATTCTCTCATGTGTTAGGAAACACTAACAGAAAATCCATGCTTAAATAAACCCATGGCCTTCAGATGGACAGGTAATGGCATATAAGGCCCAGTATTCAATGCATGACCCTTAGACATTTGGCACACTCTACATTTTCTACAATCCTACTTATGTCCCTCTTTACCTTTTCCCAATAATAATTTTCTAGCACAATATCATTTGTCTTACTTATAACAAAGTGTTTAGCCAACCCCCACTATGCAATTCTCTTATGATAATTTCTTTCATTGCACCAACAAGGATGCACAATTGTTTTCCCCTGAATAAATAACCACCCAGAATCAAATAATCATAAGTACCACTACCCCCTGTAGGGTCATTACATTATCTCACAACATCACCAAAATATGGATCACCTAAAAAAATTCCTTATCTACCTCAAACCCTACTACTTCATTAGTCATTGTTATCAAAAGTGCTACATGCCTACTCAAGGCATTAGAAAATTGATTATGCTTACTTTACTTATGATTTAAGACTAAATTATCTTCTTGCAAAAATTTAACCCACTTTGTGTGCCTACTATTTAGTTTCTTCGTTTGTTTACATACCTCAATGATTCATGGGTAACAAAGAGTACACATTTCTTAGCTACCAAGTAGTGTCTCCAATGCATTCATGCATGAACAATAAGCATATAATTCCACATCATAAGTAAAATATTTCCTCCTAAATTCATTTTTAATTTCACTAAAGAAGGCCATAGGCCATCCTTCTTGACTCAGTACAACTCCAATCCCGACATGTGAGGCATCACAATGAACCTAAAAGACCTTGCTAAAATCTAGAAATAACAGAACATGTGCCTCAGACACTTTCTTCTTGAAAAATTCAAAATTATTTGTTGCTACCTTGGTCCATACAAACTCCTTTCAAGTTTCCCTTCATACATCTATTATGGGTGCAGAAATGCTACTAAAATTCTTGATGAACTTCCTATAAAAAAATTTCCAATGCATGAAAACTACAAACCTCAATCACATTCCTTGGAATAGGCCATTGAAAAATTGCCCTCACATTTTCCTCATTCATCCTCACTCCATCCTCTGAGAAGAAAAATCCCAAAAAAAATATACTTTTCTAAAGAAATTTACACGTCTTTAAGTTTGCATACAAACTCTCTTTTATTAGCAATTCTAATTCTAATGTAGCAAGTACTCTTTAAGTTT
Source organism: Taxus wallichiana var. yunnanensis (assembly GCA_018340775.1). Classification (NCBI taxonomy): domain Eukaryota; kingdom Viridiplantae; phylum Streptophyta; class Pinopsida; order Cupressales; family Taxaceae; genus Taxus; species Taxus wallichiana. Next base: position 331,060,405 of record CM031239.1, on the reverse strand, counting down.
GAAGACAAACTCTCTTTTATTAGAATATCATCAAAATAGATAACCACAAACTTACCATTGTATTCTCAAGCAAGTACTTTTTCATTAACTTCATGAATGTATTGGCTGCATTACATATCCCAAATGAAATCACCATTCACATGTAAAATCCATGTTTTATTTTGAAATCCACTTCCCATTCATCCTCTTCGTGATTTAGATCTGGTAGTATCCACTCCGCATGTCAATATTACTAAAATACTAGTCTCTCGCTAACACCTCCATCATACTATCCAATCTTGGAATTAATAATTGATGCTTTATTATGATTTTATTTATGGCCCTACTTTTCACAAACATTCTCAGTCTCCATATTTTTGAGATTCAATAGATGTGGAGTTGCACATGGACTCGTAATTTCACTCACTAACCCTTTCTTAATTAGATATGTCAATTTCCTCTTCAACTCCGACTTTGTGTTGGACTCATCTCGTAGGTTTCCGATTTAGAAGGGTAGATACTAGGATCAATTTAATGTGGTGTTGTATATCCCACTTCGGAGGTAACTCATTGGGTATCTCATCTAGTATGACATCCTTATATTATTTTAGTACATTTGTTTCCACATTGGGTATATCAAAGGCCTCTATTTCCACCTTCTTTAACATCAGTGCATAACACGAACTACATTCTTCCATTTCTATAACAAAATATTTTGTGACCAACAATCCCTCACTCTTATCTTCTTCGTTGGAGGGTAACAAGACCACCTTTACATCATCCTTTAAAAAGTATAAGTATTTTCCCATCCATCATGTGTAACATTTCTATCATATTTCCAAGGCCTCCCTAGTAATATATGGTGTGCATCCATCGGGATAAGATCACACCACACCTCATCCTTACAGGTATTCCTAATCCAAAACTTTATAAGGCATATTTTATCTTTGGTTACATCATTCCCTTTCTTGAACCATGATATATGATATGGGTGATTCTCACATTTTAGGATAATTTTATCAACCATCATGGTTGAGACCATATTTTCACAACTACCACCATCAATAATAATTTTACATACCTTTCCTCTAGAGGTGCATCTTGTTTGATAGATATTAATTACCACCAAGAATTAGTACCGACACCAACTTTTTTCTTTTCTCAAGGCGATCATCATCCTCCTTATCATGAGGGTTGCACCCAAGGCTGCAAAACCTCCATTTCTTATTTCTCTTCATCTTCAACCATGTTTACTAATGGTGGTTCTCTTTGTCATCTATCTTGTGTAGGATAGTGTAGAAACTCAAAATATCTATTCCCTTCTTCACCACATCGATAGCATATATACTTCCATTCGGGGTGTTAGGAATGAATTTCACCTCTTCAACTTAAACTAACAAGCACAAGAACAAAACTCACATAACCTTAGTATGGAGGGGTTTAAAGATACCCATGGGTGTGGATGGATGATGTTTAAAGTTACGCTCCATGTATGAAATAATACAGCTCCTTTCTTGCAAGAATCTGTTATCCAAAATGTGCCCCTGCTCATTTTTTGTGGCTAACTCCTTCCATTCTCCCCTCTCTTGTGCCTCAGTCATAATATTTTACTTTTTAGGAACTCAAAACCTTTTGGAAATGACACCATTGGATAGAGCTCTTTCTCAGCTTTCCATAAAGGTAAAGTTTTCCTCCTAACTCCATGTATTTTTGAAGTTATGGCTCGGCGGAGTTTTTTGGAAAAAAATTTCCCCGAAAGGCCCACGGCCAATGAGATGCTGCCATGTGGCACCTAGAGTGGCAGAGTGCGGGGAAATTTTGGAAAATTTTCCAAATGACCAAAAAGGTGCAAAAATTCAAATTTTTGCCCGCCAACCCGATTTGGCCCTGTTTTGCCCTAAAACTTCAAATGGCCATATCTTTCGATCCAGAGCTCAGTTTTTCACGTTCTTTATATCAATGGAAAGATGGTGAAATTATCTACAAGATTATGGGGTCAATTTTGAATTTTGATGGAGTTTGGAGAGATAAAATTGAAAAATGTCTCTGGCACGTGGTGATGAGCAGAAATGACGTTTCAACCACCGTTTTTAATGAAGAATGGCTCGCATTCTCTCCCAACATGGTTAAAAATGTCAGGGAATGGGTTTGTAAGGATGCCCATGCTGTTTTGAATGCATTTTGGTCAATGATTGAACCTCTCCCATGTTTTCCCGTGTTTCTCTCTCCTGGGCTCGTCCCTTACACTATAAAAGCCAGATTTGGCTCATTTTCAAAGGGGAACATTCTTTGTGTATTGAAGGTCCCCTTTCTCACCTTGGAAGTGATTTTGGTGGAATATCGACCTTTTCTAAGATCTCGCAACTTTATTTTGCCTCTCAGGTGTTGTAATGCAAGTGATTTTGATGATTAAAATAACAATACAACCTTTGTGATTAGTTTTCATCCTCTTCCTATGTTGTTTGGTTAATTTATGATCCTTCATTACAATTATCAGTTTGTGCATGAGGTTCTTTGTTGCATTTTTATGGACTGTGTCAATCTACAGAAGTAAAAAATTCTCACCACTCCTTTGGTGCATCACCTATTAGCATTAGTTTTAGCTTTTTTACATTCTCTATCTCTGTCTCCTTTGGAATTTAGGGTAGGGTTAGGAATATAGACCTCTACAACTTGTAAGTGATAAATTTGACCAGAGGAATTGAGGAACTAGCCTCTAAACTAGAGATTCCTTTCTCATTTTGCAAGTCCCACACTTGGGGAAAGGATTCAATGTTGTGCAATCACACTGGATGCTAGTATGATCAAACTAGAAATCTGATCAACATCCAGGGGGTGCTGCTGATTTACCACAACAGTTTTGGCACACGGGTGGGACCTTAGAGGTCTTCATCTTCATTGCAACAAAATTGATGTGCATTTGTTGCAAGTTTCTTGCTTTAAAAGAGCTATAAATTGCACATCTGGTAACTCCAAGGAAGAAGAATCAACTTGTTTTAGCAAAGGTGCGAGACTGAAAACTCATGAGAAGAATCGGTACAAGGTCAAGAGCTGGAGAAGAAGAGGTGCTGTTTGAATATCTGTAATTATCTCCAAGAATAAGGAAAAGTGGGAGGAGAATCCAAAGGTCTCCATCTCCACCAAACAGAACTCTCTCAACTCCTCCACCTGGTAGGCCTTTCATTCAATCAACAAGGGTTCTAAGGCTAATCAGAATGGCACAAAACAACCCCTATGTCAATTTCACTGGTAGCAGCCCACTTGCTCTCAATGCACAAAATCCAATCCCAGCTGTAGCATTGAAGGACATTCCATACTTCACTGGAGAAAATCAGACCTCACTTGGTGATCATGTCAAGGATATTGCCAATATTTGTGCAATCCATGAGATCAATGAGATGCAAGTTTTTGTCAAACCGCCTGGCATCTTCATTCAAAGGGAAAGCTTTACAATGGTTCAAGCCTTGCCTCAGTTCTATTCAAAATTGGAACAAGCTATGTATAGCCTTCCATGAGCAGTTTGGGGAAAGGGAGACAACTTGTCCCTTTTGGAGCAAATCGACAACTATCAAAAGAGCTCCCAATGAGTTCATTGACTCGATTTTAATTTTAGATTTCAAAGGACTTGGGAGAGAATTCAGTGGCAGTCAGGCCAATAGTAGAAGGTGCTTTTCTTTATTACCTTAAAGCTTTAAATTCTGATATTTCTATGTTAATTCAGTCCATGGGAGGCACAACTATTCCCATTGCTTATAGCATTGCCATTAGAGCTGAAAATTGTTTGATCCAAGCTGGCAAGCTGGCCCCTAGACCTCCAATGCCATTGTTTCCAAGTTTAGAGAGCCCAAATGCTAATCAAACGCCTAATTTAGCTCCCATCCCCACTCCTAGAAATCAGAATTCAAATGAAGCTTCTACTTCATCTTCTAGTGCCTCAAATGAACTTCAAGAAGTCATGAAGCAATTGCAAAATCTAGGTTATGAGCTGGTTACACTCAAAAGGTAGCAAGCTCAAGGTTTTAGACCTTCCTTCTAGCCTCAAGCTCAAGATAACAGCAGCCAATCAACCTCATAGACTACCCAATCTAGCTGCAAATCTAAATCAAGCAAGGTCTCCCGCCAATGACCATTTCAGCCCTATAATCCCAATGCTACATCTGCATCTAAAGCATTAGTGCCAGTACAAAATAATATAGCTCAAGAGTATGATTGGTGTTTCCCATGCAATGAACCTCATAACCAATCCATGTGCTTCAACGGTGCCTTGAATCAAGCATTGATGGTGACAACAATTGGTGTGGAGGGTGAAGGTAGTCAAAGAAATGACCAGCAACAAGAAACATTCCAGCAGCAATCAGCTCCAAATGATACCACACTTGTAAACTAGCAGGCAGAAGATTTTTGTGGCATGAATCAAACAGTTTCCCAAAGTGTTGCAGCCAACACAAGATCAAAGAGGAGAAATTTGGGTGAAGAACAGCCATTGGCCCCAATTAATTCATGACCTTCTGTCACTCCACAAACTATTGGAAAGAAAAATGCAATCCCAAGCACGCAAGGATTGCCTAAAACAACCCCTAGACCAACCGAAATGCCATTTGTTGCTGCCCATGTGCAAGGAATGAATGTGCAAGCCAAGGGACAACAAAGGGATACTTCATCTCCATTCAATATCATTGATCAAATGAAGAAGACAAATGTAAACATATCAATGTGGGAATCACTATCTATCCCAGGCCAAAGAGATTTGCTACAAGCTGCCATGAAGGACTGGTCAACTTCAAATCAACAAGTCCAAATGCAAGAGAAGGTGCTCACAAATGCTGCCCAGCCTGAGGGGAATCATGGAGGACAAAGCAAGGTAAGATGTTGAAGCCCCCTCCATTCTATGTTTCATTGATCATTGGGAACCAATTAGTACACAATTGCATGATTGATTCTGGGGAAAGTAGTTCAGTAATGCCCAAGCAAATAGCTGATCAGTTGGGAATTCAGTATGAAACCATATCCAAAGGGGTGGTACAGTTGGATGGGACAGCAGTAACAATAGTCGGAGTGATTAAAAACTTGAGTCTTACTTTGCATGCCTGTCCCAACGTGGTTGTTTTGCAAGATGTCTCAGTAATAGACCTTCCACCACTCTTTGCCCTATGTTTGTCAAGGGATTTCACAGCTAAGATTGGAGGTTACTTGTCTGCTAATTGGTCACACATGTTGTTCAGAACAAGATATGGAAAAAAGCCACAATCAGGTCTGAACCTATTGCAAATTTTCACGTTGAGCCTTACACTCCAAGTCAGATTAATGCCAATTGTTCAACGTTTGATCAAGAGGATTATCCAAGCACTGATGAAGCTGACACCAAGGTAGGAAGCATCCCAGATTTAACTCTTGATGAATGGGCAAGAAAGGTGCATGCTTTTGATCCTTATCAAGAAATAGAAGAATCTGAGTTGGGAGTCTATTACATACATGAAGAAAATCATCCTATTCCTAGCATCACCAAGCCAAACCACAAAGATGACAATGAGGTATGGCAGTTGTTTTTTGATGGATCAAGGAGTAGACAAGGTGCAGGAGGGGGATCCATGCTGGTTTCACCTCAAGGAGTTAAGTATTATTCAACTTTTAGATTTCAGTTTGCATGCTCTAATAACACTGCTGAATATGAAGCCTTGGTGCAAGGACTGCATTGGGCAATCAAGAGAGGAATAAAGAACTTGCAAGTCTTTGGTGACAGTGAGTTGATTGTCAACCAAGTCAAGGGGCAAGGATGCTGTCAAAATGATCTACTCAAGTGCTACAAGAACAGGGTGTGGGACCTCATTGAAGATTTTGAGGGTTTTGGCATCAAATCCATTCCTAGGAAAGAGAACCAAGCCGCTGACAGGCTTGCAGCAGTTGGGGCAGCCTTTGACGTTGTGGAGAGCATTCAAAAAGACAAGGTACAGCCAAACATCCATGTGATTGTGAGGCCTTCAGTGCCAGATAACAATGTAAGTTGGCAAGTGTTTGAAAATGATCAGCAAATCATCCATTTCTTACAAGAAGAGGCTGAATTCTCAGCCAAAAATCAGGAAAAGTTGGAGCAGCAGTATGGTGACCAAGTGGTGCAGCTGAGAACCAACAAACTACCAAAGGGACTTATTACTTTGGAGTCCATTTTCAATCCTAATGATCAGTTTAGGAAGGAGAAAGCAAACATCCAAGTGAAGGGAGAAGATTCAGTGTCCATCTCAGTAGAAAGAGGCAAATCACTCCAAATTGGTAAGATGACAACTGAGCAAGAAAGGTATGAGTTCATACAACTTTGTCAAGAATTCCCTGATGTGTTTGCTTGGAGCTATGAAGATTTGAAAGGTTTCAATCCCGAGTTAGCTCAACACACCATTGAATTGGATCCAAATACTAAGCCCATCAGGCAGAAACAAAGGCCAGTCAACCCCCACATGGAGCCTCTCATGAGAAAAGAATTGAATAAGTTGATAGAATCAAGAATCATATTCCCTATCAAGCATTCTAGTTGGGTTGCCAACTTGGTTCCAGTCAGAAAGAAGAGTGGGGAAATCAGATTGTGTGTTGACTTCAGAGATTTGAATAGAGCATCTCTCAAGGATCATTATCCACTTCCTTCCATGGAGTAGATTTTACAAGTTGTTGCTGGCTCCGAGAGGTTTTCACTACTTGATGGCTATTCAGGGTATAATCAGATTATGGTGAAGGAAGAAGATCAGTTCAAGACAACCTTTACAACTAAATGGGGAACTTATGCATACAGGAAAATGCCATTTGGGCTGTCCAACGCCGGAGCTACCTTCCAAAGAGCAATGGACATGGCGTTCAAAGGTTTGATTAACAACATAGTGCTGATATATCTTGATGATATCACTGTTTTTTCAAAAATACAAGCAGACCACCTCTCTCATTTGAGACAAGTGTTCCAAAGGTGCAGAAGATTTGGAGTCTCCTTGAATCCTAAAAAATGTATTTTCTTAGCTCATGAAGGAAATCTCCTTGGTCACATTGTCTCCAAAGAAGGATTAGCAATTGATCTAGAAAGAGTTGAAGCCATAAGAGCACTACCATTGCCAAGCCACAAGAAGGCCCTCCAGAGTTTCTTGGGGAGAATAAATTTTGTTTGGAGGTTTGTCCTAGATTTTGCAGCCCTTGTCAAGCCCATCACCAAGATGTTAAAGAAAAGCATGGCTTTCAAATGGACAAAGCAGAAGGCAAGGAGAGTTTTGAAGCAACCAAAGAAGCCATCTCTCAAGCCCCAGCTCTCATCAACCCAGATTTCTCCAAGGATTTCATCCTCTATGCATTTGGGGGTGATGATACTATCTCTGCAATTTTGGTACAGCAGAACAAGGACAATGATGAGAAGCCAATTGCTTTCTTCAGCCAAAGCCTGGAGGACTATGAGGTGAGATATTCTTTCATTGAGAAGCATGTTCTTGCAGTAATCAGGAGCTTGAAGAAATTCAAGCATCTAGTTTCAAACAATAAGGTCCAATTGTTGGTTTCTCATGCGGGAGTTAAAGACTTCCTCCTCAACAAAGACTTGAATGAAAAGAGAGCAGGTTGGATTACTCGTGTCATGGAGTATGACATAGAGATCAAGGTCACCAAGTTGGTTAGAGGAAAAGGACTGTGTGAGCAGCTGATTTTGAGCAAGCAAAAGGAAGCATGCAATGAGAAAGAGACTGTTTTGAAGTTGCAAGACAAGCCATGAGCAAGGAAGCACTCAAGAGGAAAATAATGGTGTCCCCACTCCTTGCTGGACCCAAATTATAATGCACTTCCTAAGCACAGGCCTATGCCCTCCAGAGATGAACAAGACCCAAAGAAGACACTTCAGATTGCAAGTTGTCCCATATGCCCTTGTTGATGGTGTTTTGTTCAAAAGAGATGTGAATGGAGTACTGCTGAGATGCATTGGTACAAATCAGATTCATAAGGTGTTGGAAGAGTTCCATGGTGGACCAGTTGGTGGTCATTTTGCACCAAGAGTGACAGCTCTAAAGATCATGAGGGTTGGTTATTATTGGCCCAAGATTTTCAATGATTGTTATGCATGGATCAAGAGGTGCAAGAATTGTGCATTTTTCACAGGTAAAGAGAGGCTAGCTTCCCTCCCATTGCATCCAATTTTAGTTGACCAGCCATTCATGCAATGGGGTTTAGACTTCATTGGAGTTATTAATCCCAATTCGAGCCAAGGGCACAAGTGGATTTTAATGACCACAGACATTACTTCACCAAATGGATCAAGCAAAAGTAGCACTCAAGGAAGCAAATGAATCTAGCATCCTAGACTTCTATGAGGGAATAGCAACCAGATTTGGTGTACCTACTACAATAATATCAGATAATGCATTGGCATTCATCGGGTCCAAGGTGACTGAATGGGCTGTCAAGAACGGGATCTACCTAAGTACTTCATCAAACTATTACCCCCAGGGTAATGGCCAGGCTGAGTCTACAAACAAGAACTTGTTGAAGATCATTAGGAGGACTCTTGATGAAAATCAGAGGTCTTGGCATACTAAATTGAAATCAGCTTTATGGGCTGATAGGATAACTCCCAAGAGATCTACAGGTAACTCTCCATTCAAGCTTGTTTATGGGAGAGAGGAAATTTTACCCATGTCTCTTGAGTTGCCAACATTGGAACTCATGAAACAGTTGGAGTTGTTGGAGTTTGAGCCCATGGAGGTTAGATATGCAGAATTGATGGAGCTCCAAGAAATCAGAAATCAGGCATCCCAAGCAATGGAGAAGGATCAAGCTTTGATAAAGAAGACCTTTGATAGAAATGCCAAGAATAGATCCTTCCAAGTTGGAGATCTAGTGTTAAAATGGGATGCAGATAGAGCAAAACCGGGAAGGCATTCAAAATTTGATGCCATTTGGAGTGGCCCATACATGGTCACAAAGTGTAAGGACAACAATGCCTTCCAATTGTCTTCATTGGATGGCGAAGAACTGTAAATTCCAGTCAATGGGATCTATCTAAAGCATTGCTACTAAAGGGAAATTCTCCACCTTGTAAATATTAGCTTAGGTTTTCATTCCTCCAAGTGCTTGTGCACATTTTTTGCTTATAGGTTAGTTTTGCTTTCCCTAAGTGCTTTGGCACAGGCTTGCTGTTCCTGGGAATGTGTTTGCAGGCCTTGCTCCATCAGGTGATATTCCATGTTCCTCCTTGCAACGTTCTAGTCAGTTGGGGTACCAAACAGAGAATTTAATGACTCCATGCCCAATGGATTGTTTCAGGCAACTGGTAATTTCATCCAGCAGGCAGATGACCCCTCTGAGTCGCCAAAATTGTTATCCAAAATGTGCCCCTGCTCATTTTTTGTGGCTAACTCCTTCCATTCTCCCCTCTCTTGTGCCTCAGTCATAATATTTTGCTTTTTAGGCACTCAAAACCTTCTGGAAATGGCACCATTGGATAGAGCTCTTTCTCAGCTTTCCAGAAAGGTAAAGTTTTCCTCCTAACTCCATGTATTTTTGAAGTTATGGCTCGGCGGAGTTTTTTGGGAAAAATTTCCCCTGAAAGGCCCGCGGCCAATGAGATGCTGCCATGTGGCACCTAGAGTGGTGGAGTGCGGGGAAATTTTGGAAAATTTTCCAAATGACCAAAAAGGTGCAAAAGTTCAAATTTTTGCCCGCCAACCCGATTTGGCCTGTTTTGCCCTAAAACTTCAAATGGCCATATCTTTCGATCCGAGCTCGAGGTTTTCACGTTCTTTATATCAATAGAAAGCTGGTGAAATTCTCTACAAGATTCCAAGATAAATTTTAAATTTTTATTGAGTTTGGAGAGATAAAATAGGAAAAACATCTGGCACGTGGTGATGAGCAGAAATGACGTTTCAACCACCATTTTTAATGAAGAATGGCTCACATTCTCTCCCAGCATGGTTAAAAATGTCAGGGAATGGGTCTGTAAGGATGCCCATGCTATTTTGAATGCATTTTGGTCAATGATTGAACCTCTCCCACGTTTTCCCATGTTTCTCTCTCCTGGGCTCGTCCCTTGCACTGTAAAAGCCAGATTTGGCTCATTTTCAAAGGGAACATTCTTTGTGTATTACAGGTCCCCTTTCTCACCTTGGAAGTGATTTTGGTGGAATATCAGACCTTTTCTAAGAGCTGCAACTTTATTTTGCCTCTCAGGTGTTGTAATGCAAGTGATTTTGATGATTAAAATAACAATACAGCCTCTGTGATTAGTTTTCATCCTCTGCCTGTGTTGTTTGGTTAATTTCTGATCCTTCATTACAATTATCAGTTTGTGCATGAGGTTCTTTGTTGCATTTTTATGGACTGTGTCAATCTGAAGTAAAAAATTCTCACCACTCCTTTGGTGCATCACCTATTAGCATTAGTTTTAGCTTTTTGCATTCTCTATCTCTGTCTCCTTTGGAATTTAGGGTAGGGTTAGGAATATAGACCTCTGCAACTTGTAAGTGATAAATCTGACCAGAGGAATTGAGGAACTAGCCTCTAAACTGGAGATTCCTTTCTCATTTTGCAAGTCCCACACTTGGGGAAAGGATTCAATGTTGTGCAATCACACTGGATGCTAGTATGATCAAACTAGAAATCTGATCAACATCTAGGGGGTGCTGCTGATTTGCCACAACAAGAACACTGTAAATCACAAGCACTTAACTAGATATGATTAATAAATTATTATGTGGATTTCCTGGAAAATTCCAGTCCCTAGAAATCAAGTGACTTCCCAATAAGGATGTTACAATCAAGTAGTAAATGGTAAATATTGTGATAAGTTTCAATTTTATTACAAGCACATAATTGATTAAATAACAACAAATATGAACTAAAAATTAGAATCAAGGTCGAGAATCTAAATTCTCATATGAAGGGGAACTATCCTCTCTAGTATATTTTGGTTCTTCTTCTTGAGATAACTCTAAGATCTCATATTCATTGTAATACTCCTTGAAGAAATATGAGATGTATTTGGATCAGTTCTTCTTCCGTGTCGAATCGGAATCGAATTAGATTCTAAATTCTTTGAATCAGTTTGATTTTCAAATTCATTCTCAAAGCTCAATTCCTCTAGTTTATCTTCATATTGATACTCAAACCAGGAAAAATCTACACAGATATGTAAGACCTCAAAATAGGTATCCCAAAACTCATCTATGGCATCACAAATCCTCTCAGTGGACTTAAAAATGGTATGTAGTTGATCCAATGGAGTAGAATGGATGGATAAAAGCTCAAGGTCATACAAAACATCATATTATTCCCAATGTAAGGGATGGTGGATGACAGATAAAGAGTTTATGCTAGTTATTTCATGGCCTTGACCACCTAGTGCCATCTAAACAAGCCATTCTTGATAATATGTTAGCAACCAAGAAATGAAACATAAGCGATAAATGAAAGTTTGATTAATGCTAAAAGCAATATAATGGACATGAATCAGGTGATTCAAGGAATTGCAGGCAGTGATTATAGAAGATGATAAATAGTCTAATAAGCGTAATATATATATATAACCAATAATTTGATGATATGATATTCTAAGGATTTAGATTATAATATGAAATGAAGAAATTAACAGATAATATACCTGAATATATAAATGGAAAGTGTAAAATGAATAACTGACCTTGACTCAAAGATGATGAATGAAGTTGAAGGAACTTGCAGCTAAGTAGTGATTCATTGATCCCGATGGGCTCCAAAATTATTGTCAAAGTTACTTGATGGATGTAAATGTCGGTTGTAGATTACAATGTTTTGATGTTAATGCAATGCAATGTGATGATGAGCTCGACATAAGAGTTTAGGATTGAAAATGTGAGAAGATGATCTTGAAAAGAGACTAGAAATGGGTTTAAATAATCGCTGGCGACTTTCCAAATCGCCAATGATTTTGGTCATTTTGGCTTAGGTTAGCAAATAGTTGGAACTTCTTGCTAATTCAAGATTTTTGTTTTTGTTTTTGAGGGAGATGATGTGAGGTGGTTGAGAACGTGTCGAGGAAGGGATGTAATTAGTTAGATATTATATAATTTAGCTTTTGTTTTTTTAGGATAAACATTAGGTGGTTTGATTAAGATTTATCAAACGTACAAATATAAGATTATTATGATAATGATGATAAATACATAGGATTTTGTTAAGATAATGGTGAGTGTATAAATGCCTATGATAGGTGTGTTGAGATAATAGTTTTTAAAGAATAAATTAGGTGGATTAAAATATCATTAGATATGATATTTGTGTATATAAAGAAATATTTAATTAATTAAATAAGAATGTAGTGATATATTACGAATGTGATTGGATACTTAAGTGAAGATGGGGGAGTGTAGATTTTCGATTTTCTACATTTCAGTCATTTTTTCTAGGGTTTTGATGACAAAGCGTTAGAAAAACACAATGGAAATTTGTATAAGTGATTTGACCTGTAATTCAATTCAAGGAACACCAACATTTGTGTGTCATTTTTTTCATAAAGCGTTGCCCCAATCTAGGGGATGCCGAAACAAGATGTGTTATCGAGGAATAGAATGATAGGGGAACAAAAGGGTTCAACACCTATAAACATATGATTCATAAAAGTAGGCTAAAAGAGTGGGAAAGCCAAGTGATGGGGGCCAAAGGGCACATGTCCCATAGATGAATGGTGAATCCCGATATTGATTTTATTTTGTTTGATTTAATGTTTCAAGGACCAAGGTCCATTGAAAGTTGGGGACACTTTTTTAAGAAAGTGATTATCATTATGTTTTGGGAAAAAATGGGCACATATGCCAAAAGGGTACGAATTACAAGTGATTAAAGGAAATTGTCTGCGTGATTAAGGGAATCGTCATTGATTTGCTTAATGTAAAATATGGGCTATAAATAGAAAAACGTGAGTTCATTTAGCTCATTGTTAACGTGGTTAAAAACAATTTAACAAAGTAAGTGCGGTGTGAAAAACAGGTTTGGAGGTCGAAAGAGGTGAAATTTGGACAATATGACAACTTATAACAGGCAACACAAGCCCGTAATGGTTGAGGTAGGTGATTCTAACCTACTTTGTTGATTTTATTTTTGATTTTTTTAGTTTTATGGTTTTTATGCCATTTCGGGGCATGCAGATGCCCTAGGGTTAAAACATAGGAATTGCAGATGATTCATGCAATCATGAGTGATTAAAATGAATCGTCGGTGATTCACCTGTAATGTGGACAATTTTCTCTTATGATTATTGTCCCGATTTTTTAAGGAATGTTTTGGATTTTCACATGGTGTTTGTGGTTCCAATATAGACATTGGTGTATATAACTTTGTAGTTTGCGTTGATATTGATTATGTTTTACATTGATGTTGAAACAATTTTATATAGTTAATGTTATCTCTCAAAAGTGCACCCTGTAGAGAGATGGTCGTAGGTTTTCTAAGCTTGCAGAATTTGATCTCTGTCTTTTGTAGATACATCTGATGGAAACACCTCAGTCTATGGGTATACTATTTTGAGGTGATTCTCTGATATCAAGGCCAGTTCCTTGTTGATGTATCGTAAACTGCTTTTGGGGTTTAAGGGTAAAAGATGATTTTAAAGTAATTAAAACTAGGGTGATACACCAAATTTGTATGAGGGCTTTGACTGAGTATATGCACAATTGATATGTGAAAGGATTTTTGATGCACGAACCAACAGTTCTTCTACAAAATATCAAGGGCAAAACACTTGGATGGTATTGAGGGAGATTGTCAAAATAATACTTCTAAGCTGAACATGCACATTAATATCATGCAGAAATTACTAATTTTGCAATAGGGTAAGATGATTAATCAGGGAATTTTCATTCACAAGACTAATAGAAACATACACAAGACTACAAGTAATTGGGAAGGCAAAAATACTTCATACTCAAGAGGAAAACGGCAAAATTTGCTTCAGTACTCCTATATCCAAAAAGTCCTCTATGTGCTTTGCAAAGGCACACAATATATAGCAAAATAATTCCTCACCATCTTCCTAAAAATAACCTAAGGCTTGTACTTGCCCATGCCCCATGCATCTTATTTTTATCCTTTCCTTAATAATAGATAAAGGAATAAAAATAGAGCATGCAATTACAAATAGGCATTATTAGCCTTAATTACAATATAGTCAAACTGAAGTTGACTATTCTATTTTTAAGAAAAGAAGGGTGAATAATTTGCTAAAAATAAGATTGCTTGCTAGGAAAGTCTCTCTCCATGGGCATGTAACTTTTGTCTCCTTCTCTATTCTGACCTCTTGTGAAACATGCAAAAATAACTCCTTGTTCAAGAACAAAATAATTACAATAATTGTAATATTTTGCAAAGTATAAACATCTGTGGGGACCACCTGCCATGTGCACATGTTCTGATATTGACATCTCCTTCAAAATGGTCACATGAGTGACACTTTGTAAATCAACTCTAGCTCCTTGAAGTGGGGACCACCTTCACATTACCAGGTTTGGCCACCTTTGTGGACTTAGCAAGTATAAAAGGGCGACCATTTTACATTACACATGCCATACTATAGTTCTGCCCCTTTTGATAAATACATGCATGTATATCTTTGGGCCTTTGCATTTGAAAGTGTATAATTTGATATTTCACCTTTTCGGTGATTATTGATGGCATGATTAGGCCGGCATTTGAATTTGAAAGCATACACTATGGTTGGACTTTTGAAAGTCATTGTAATGATTTTTATTTGATTTGATGACATGGGATGGCCCCTTCTCCATGGTGACTCACCCCTCCATACATTTTGTCGGTGGCATATGCAACTCAATGCTGAGTTTGATTTGAAATTTTGATCATTCTGGGCCATTGATTTCATCTCTTTTTTATCACGATTCGTTGATCTTGCACCTGTAGTTAGGGTTTCAAACTAAGCATTTAATTTCGGTTGGTGGGAACTAACCGTGGTTAATCATTTTGAGACTTGAGCTCTATCCTTGGCCTTTGATCTTCATCCTTGATACTTTCTGATCATCGATGCTTTAACCATGGTTGAGTCTTGTTGACTCGTCTCTTGAGTTTGCTTGCTAAAGGGTGGCTTCGACCATAATGATCACTTCATTTGGTTTTTGTGATGTAGGTGAAGCCCTGGAAAATTTTTCCAACGCCATTGTTGAGGCTCACTGAGCTCGGCTTTAAGCATTTCCTTAGCCTGTGGGGCCCTATGACTTTGTATCTGGTATATTTCCAACCATTCTTTCTCCTTTTGAGCTTTCTGTGCGAGATTATGAAGGCGACTGCCAATTATTTTTCTTCGAGCTCGATTTTTGTTAATCTTTGGTCTTTGTGATCTATTGGAGTTTTACGAGGGTTCTGAAGCTCAGTTCTTCTTTGGTCTTGCATCACTACTTGATGAGATTGGTAAGTTTTTTGATCCTTGAGTTTTCACTGGTATTTGGTTCTTACCACTTCGACTTCAAAAATGATACCCGTTTTCTTTTGCATTCCTTTGTGTGATCTCTTGGATGACTTTGGTCATTTTTGAGTTGAACTCATTCGGGTTTGGTCATTTTAGTTCTGAGCTCGATGATATCTCAAGGGTTTTCTCCACTTCAATTTAACCAGTAATTTTTTTACTTCTTTCTCTAACTTGGTACCCATTAATGGGTCCGTGATTAAAAAATAGGATTTGTACTTTCTTTCTTATACTGCAATTTGAAGGTGATTGACCTTAAAAGAATGTTAACCTCTAAAATGCTTGAATACTTTTCAATTTGGATGTGTGTACCGTTTGACTTAAAGCTTTTTTGTTTGAGCCTGTTGTTCTGAATAATAAATGGATATTATTATTTGCTCAAACATGTCAGATCCGAATGTTTACTGTTATGGGTATTGAACTCCTTCATTCCTTTTAATTTTGCAATTTGTTCTTGAGGCTAATAATATTTTCTAAAAATTTGAAATCCACTTCATACAATCTTTGTTTTACATTTTCTAATTTCATTCAACCATTAATATTCACCTGGTCTTTGATCTATTCATTTTTTGAAAAACACTCTGAGTTTTGTAAGTTGATTCCTTTTGACGGTTTTGCTAATCATTTTTCTTTTCACTAATTTGGTTCATCGTGGCTTGAGGAAGACATTCTTTTTACTATAACTTCTCTTTTGTGCCTCGAATTGTTGCTTTTAATAACTCAGATCTCGGTATTCCTCCTTTGATATGGATATTTACCCCATTCTTTTACTGAAGATGGAGATTCTGTGTTCTAAAACTGTAGATGACTTCTCCTCTGAGATCAAGTTCTGATGTGGACGTTCCTTTTCACTCTTCTCTATATAAGCTTTCCACTTCATCATTTGAGCTAAGGTTTTACAATAATAACGCTTGGTATTTACAGTGGGGTCTCAGTTAAAACATTACTATTGCATTCTTTGATCATGGGCCTTGAGTTATTATTACCTCTCTTACTCTGAGCTCAGAATTGGTACACTCTTCCTCAGGTATTCTTTAAATATGGTTAACTTCGGCCTTGACTGTTCTGATTCTATTAGATATTTTGCATTATAAGATTGTCTCTGAGATTTTTCTTTTCTCTATTTCCAATATTATGTGAGCTCAGGTCTCTTCAACTGGTAAGTTTATGACTCACTGCATAAAGCTATGTTTTGAGCTCAAGACCTGGAAAATGACTTGGTCTTTTAAAATTCTGAAAAGGTGAGCCATGGCCTTAAATATGATGGTCATCTTTTATTTGTATCACCGAGTAAATAGCTCGGCCTTTTCGAGATAATTTGTAACTTGTTTAAAATTGTGTCAATTACTTCCTTGAACACATTCCTTGAAGATTTGGAAGTTTGTATCTAGAACCTTCCTTTGACTGTTATGCTTTTGTATTTTAGAAAAATGGCTTCACTCTACTTGTCTGTCATACTCCACTGATATTGCAGCATCTCTGTATTCCTTCTGAATGACTTCTATCTTCGTAAACTGTGAATCTTGCATTCAATTTGATCTCTAAAGCTATTACTGTAGTATTCTGTGTAGTTGATACTTGATTAATTTAAAGACTGTACTTATAGAATGTTGTACTTGTAAGATTTATCTTGCAACTTCATCTCTCTTTAGCTGTTTAGGCTTATAATGAATGCTCCAAAATCCTTCAGTTTGATGACTGAAAGTATAGTTCCCTTTCTTTTCTACCTAAACAATGTGTTTGATCTTTATTAGAACTTTTGTATTCCTGCTAGAAAATTTAATTTGCCCATTTTATATGGCAAAACCTTGTCAAAATTTTCCCAGAATTATTTAATTTATTCCTTTTTAGCTATAGTAGTTATATTTTCTGATTCAGGATACAGAATGTAACACTTTTCTGTTAAAGTTGATTTGTTGTTTGGACATTGAATCATAATAACTGTTGTCTTGATCATGTCATGTTTTCTCACTTTTCAGTATCATTTATTTGATTTACATAGTCCTTTTAAAGCATGTGATAGTTGAAAACAACATGATGAAAAGTTGTAAATGTCCATTTTACATGGCGAAGCCCTGTCAAAATTTTCCTAGAATCCTCTTTTCATTCTATTTCAGTTGTAATCCTTTCTTTTCAGTTAACTTCAACTTCTTGACATTTGATTCTTCCTTCTTTAGTTGCAAACTAAAACATGTATTTCTATCTTCCAGTCTCTCTTCTGTATTATAACTTCTTCCATTTTAGAATGGTTACTGAAACTTTGAGTTACATTCTTCCTTTTTCTGCATGCACTTATGACTTGTCTAACTTGATGTAAACCGTACTGCACTTAAGAAAATAGTTAGAAAATACTTAGGCTTTTGGCCTCTCTTATGTCCCATTCTTCTTCTTTTTTTCTTTCTTCTTTCGAGTAAGTAGAGCATGTATGCGATTTGATATTCAAGTAAATTATATCTCTTATTTGAAGAGATTCATATGCACGCAACTAGGACAATCTAGGAATATGAATTTGATCCCCGAGCTCATAATTTATAATTATTTTTTTTTTTTCAAGTACAAATGGCTTCTATAATGGAGATGAAGAAGAATCTGGAAATGGAGATGTTTTCAATCAAAGAAAGAAACCCTAAGGCAATGATGGGTTCACTCATACTCCTTTACTTTCTCTTTCATGCATGTGTACCTTTTATTTTAGTAGTTATACTTTACTTTTCTAGTTACATCCCACGGCTTGTGTGGGGAACATTTGAAAATTCCTTATGAATAAAACATTGAATTTTGTAAATGAGTTGTATATTTCTTTTTGCATTTCAACTTTTTGTATGGATTGTATGATGAACTAAACAACTCAGTCATTTAATTGAATGTTTTAATCATGAAGGAAAGAACATTAATGAGAACTGTAACATTTAGTAATGAACTTTGATTTATGTAATCTGCACCTATGTTTTTGTCCCAAAACTCAACACTTCACCTATTCTGCAATCGGTGTCTTCATCAAGACAACACAACTTGTCCTTCGGGGCCCTTGTGTTCTTTTGTTGAAGGTATCATGAAATTGCAGACTATGTGATCTGTTACATTTTGTAACAACACACATAGCTACAGATTTCATGTAATCTTTTAAATAAATCAGCAGTAATGACATAATCTGAAAAATCTCCCCTAGCTTTAGGTATACTTCACTAATAATATCTATCGTAATGAAGTTTCGAGTTGCCCGTTTTTGCACAAGTGCAAAAATTGTCAACATTTCTAGTGATCCTATGGGGAAAGCTTCTCTGCTAGCTTATATATCAGTGCCTTTCTCTTGTCCATTGGGCATGGAGTCCAAACATATAACCAAAATTTTCCTTTTTCGAAAGGTCCAACCCTTCCAAAATGGAACTAAAATTGGGAAAGGATCTGGTAAACCAGATCACGTGCATGAATGCACTTATTGAATTGAAAAACAATGCAATGTGTAGGACTGCACTTATTGAAGGGAAATTCTACTCTAATAATCACTGTAAGATATTCAATAATAGTGTTTGAGAAACATACCATTAGTAGGAATGAGAATTTCCTCTCCATTCAACTTTGAAACTTGAAAAGCATTGTGTTCTTTGCAAGCTGAAATCATGTAAGGACCACTCCAGATTGTATCAAACTTTGTGTGTCTTCCTGGCTTTGCATGATCAACATCCCACTTTAACACAATATCTCCTTCATTGAAGACTCTGAATTTGGCTTTCTTGTCAAAAGTCTTCTTCATTTGTTTTTATTCTTTCCATATTCAAATGAGCTTGATCTCTTAGCTCTTGTAATTCCATTAACTCTGCATAATGAACCAATGGATCATTTTCAAGAAGCTCCATTTGATGCAACAAATATAATGCAGGTAACTCAACTGAAATAGGCATTCTTGCTTCTTTTCCGTACACAAGTTTGTATGGTGAATTACCAACTGATCTTTTAGGAGTCACTCTATCAGCCCAAAGTGTTGAATTCAACATCAGATGCCAAGCTCTTTGATTATCTTTGAGTGTTCTTCTGATGATCCTTAACATATTCTTGTTAGTAATTTAAGCTAAGCCATTACCTTGTGGATAATAATTAGATGAAGAACTTTGATATATTCCATGGTTGACAGCCCAATTTGTTATCTTTGCACCAAGAAAAGCTAAAGCATTATCTGATATGATAGTTGCTGGAACACCAAATCTACAGACTATACCTTCATAAAAGGATAGTATCGAAGCTTCATTAACATCCTTCAAGGCTATTGCTTCAGTCCATCATGTAAAATAATCTATAGTAGTTAAGATCCACTTATGTCCTTGTGATGAAGGTGGTTTATCATGCCAATAAAATCAAGACCCCACTACATAAAAGGTTGATCAATTGAGATAGGCTGCAAGGGCAGCGAAGCTAGATGTTCTTTTCCAACAAAGAAAGCACATTTTTTACACTTTCTAATCCATTAAAAATAGTCTTGAATATGCTAGGCTAATAGTAACCAGCTTTCATAATTTTTAAGGCCATAGTACGTGCTGAAAAATGACCTCTATGGGTCCTTCATGGAATTCTAACAATATTTTCTGAATTTTATCATAATCAACACACCGCAACAAGATTCCATTTATATCTCTTTTGAATAACACATTATCAATGAAGATATAAGGTACAACTTGTAATCTGAAATACCTTCATTTATTCTTGTCCATGTTTTTTGGATAAGTGCCATGCTATAGATAGTTAACCAAATCAGTCATCCATCTTGATTCCTGAATCTCATGAGTAAGCTCAGGCTGCTGATTTTCTAGTTGAACCATGATTTTTGATTGCTGATACACAATTTCAGCATGTTATTTTGAATCATCTGGTTCTGTAGCTTGTTATTTTTCCATATCAGCAATTAGATGCTCACATAAACCTTTTCCTCGAACCATCTTAGCAACCCGAATATCAACATCATACTCCATGACCTTTGTTATCCAGTTTTCTCTTTTCTCATTTAATTATTTATTTAGTAAGAATGCTTTCACACTTGGATGAGAAACAAGAACATGGATTTTATTGTTTAAAAGCATATACTTGAAATTCTTTAGTCCTCTAACTACTAAAAGTACCTATTTTTCAAGAAATGTGTACCTTGTTTCGTAATCATGCAAACTCTGTCCAAAGAAAGTAATTGGCTGCTCAATATTCTCATCATTAACTTGAGTTAGAATAGTTGAGATTGTTTCAACTCCTGCAAGTGCATACATTGTAAAATATTTATCAAAATTTGGATTTGTAAGAGTAGGAGCTTGAGAGATAGCTGTTTTGATCACTTCAAAACCTTCTCTCCCTTCATTGGTCCAAGAGAAATTTTCTCTTTCTTTAACATGGTTGTTAATGGTTTAACCAATGCTTGCAAAATATGGAACAAATCTTCTAACAAAGTTGATTTTTCCAAGAAAAATCTGTAATGCCTTCTTATGATGAGGCAATGATAGCTGTGATATAGCTTTGATTATGAAAGGATCAATTGCTAAACCTTGCTTAGAAACAATATGACCAAGTAGCTTGCCTTGATGTACTTGAAAAGATAGACTTCTTGGATTTAAGGATATTCCAAATTGTCTACATAACTGAAAAGTCTACCTTAAATGCATTAGATGTTCTTCATAATCTTTTGAAAATATAGTAACATCATCTAAATAAACAAGGATGCATTTATTTAATAAGTTGTGAAAAGTCCATGTCCATTGCACATTGAAATGTTGCACCGACATTTGAAAGACCAAAAGGCATCCTTTTGTAAGCATAAGTACCCCACTTGGTGGTAAAGGCTATTTTATATCTATCTTCTTCCTAACTAAAATCTGATTATATCCATTGTAACCATCTAGAAGAGATAGTCTATCTGAACCTGAGACTATTCTCAAAATCTGATCCATATTTGGGAGTGGGTAATGATCTTTTAATGAAGCCTTATTAAGATCTCTGAAATCTACACATAGTCTGATTTCACCATTCTTCTTCCTAACAGGAACAAGATTGGCTACCCAACTTGAATGCTTAACTGGAAAGATAATACCCAATTCAATCAACTTAGATAATTCTTTCCTCATCAGAGGCTCTATTTTGGGATTTATAGGCCTTTGTTTATGTCTAACAGGTTTAGAATTTGGCTGTAACTCAATTGTATGTTTGCTAAACTGGGATCAAATCCTTTCAAGTCTTGGTATTTCCAAGCAAAAACATCCTTAAACTCTTTACAAAGATTAATAAATGATTGTTTTTTAGTTAAGGAACATACCTTTCAAGAAATAGCTTTTTCCTTCATCAACCGAGATCTCTTCGTAATTATCAGCGTGGGTTGACATTTTAGTCTTGACTTTTCTTAACTGATCATCAGTGTTGAAGATGTCTTCCAATGTGACCAAACCTCGAGGTAGTTTATTTGTCTTCAACTGAACAATCTGGTCACCATATAAGTGTTGTAATTTATCTTGATTAATTGTAGAAAACTTCAGCTTCTTGCTGTAAAACCTTGCAGATTTGATCATCACTTTCAAAAACTTTCCAATTTGAATCATTATCAAGTATTGAGGGCCTGAAATTAACTTTATATGAGGTTGGATTTTGCTATTTTCAATCTGTTCCGAGCACTTCAAAATTAGCCCCAACTGTTGCAAGTCTGTCTGCATGCTTGTTTTTAGCTCTAGGAATAGATTGAATGTTAATAACATCAAAATCTTCCATTAAGTCTAAAACTCTATGTCTGTAAGACTTCATTAATGGATTCTTACAAACATTGAAATTTTTACTTGATTGATAACCAACTCAAAGTCACCAAAAATCTGTAGCATGTTGATACCTCTCTTTTTGGCCCAAAGTAAGCCATGAATTAATGCTTCATATTAGCTACAGCTATGTTACAAGTACATGAAAATTGGAGATTCAACGCTGAGAAATACCTTTTTCATTGGGGAAGTGAGCATCAAACCTGCTCCCTGTCCTTTCTTGTTCTTAGCTCCATCAAAATGAAGCTTCCAAATCCCTTCTATTGAATCTTCTATTTTGGATAGTAAGGGAAGTGGTGTATTTTCTTCATGCATATAATACACACCAAACAAGTGTTCTTTAACTTCCTTAAAAGGATCATGAGCATGTTCTTCCACTATCTTTTCATCCATAAACATGTTAGAAACACCATCTAATGCTGAAACTTGAGCTACCTCATCAAAATCAAAATGATCTAGGGTTGAATAATTAGCCACCGCATTTGGAGAGTGAGGCTCAATGTGAAATCTGGCCAATGGTTATGAATTGATAGTAACTTTGGTACCATAATGAGTAGTGAAAAATAAGGACCAATCTGAAGAGAGATAACCTCCTATTTTTTCATGAAGTCTCTAAATAAGCATAAGGTAAAGTATGGAGGTAAATCCACAACAATAACATCTTGTAGAATAGAAACATTTGGGCAAGCATGTAACGTCACTTCTAAATTTTTTATTATACCAATTATATTGGTTGTAGTTCCATCAAGTTATAAGACACTCCTTTCTGTAGGCTCATACTGCAGACCCAATTTTTTTGCAATTGCTTTTGGCATAACTATGCTACTTGCGCCACTGTCCACCATGTAATTATGAACTAGATGTTCTCCAATAATCAATGATAAATAAAATGGTGGTGGATTCTTGATGTCATGAGCATTCAAAACTTTCTAAACCATCCACTTAACTTCTTTAATGCGGTCTTATTCAAACATTCCAAGGACCATGTCTGCCTTCTGAACTTCCTTTTCTGTTGTATTTGAAGAAATCTACATCTTAGCTAGTTCATGAGAAAGTAAATCTTGTTGTCCAGAATACTTAGAGCATCCCACATTGAGATGTTAACATTATGCTTTTTCATTACATCAACAATGTTAAAATAAGCAATAGTTTTAGAGATGGATTCAACTGTCTTAGAGTAGGCCTTAGCAAAAATTGATTCTGCTTTTTGCCTTGGATATTTGAGGTATAAACAGTCTTCTTGGATCGGGTTGTAGTTTTTTTGATCACCTTTATCAACTGGAACACTTGTTTTTTGAGGATTAATAGGATTTTGGTTGACTTTGGGACTGTAGATGTTGTTTTATCAGTGACAGTAGGTAGGATAGGCCTATTTTGTTGTTTTTGACTTTCAACAGCTTTCCCTTGAGCCCTAGTAGTGACTGTAATGAAATCCTCCTCATTAAACTGACTAAATTTTGTTCAGGTTCTTTCTGAACATGAGTTTTTTACTTCCCACCCTCCATTTGAGGCATGAACAATGTTTTAGATTGAGGTTGTGTAACAAGATTCAGATTTTAAAAGTATTTGGGCAAGTTGCAGCTGAATGAGGTTGATTGCAAGGTTGACACCACTCTTCTGTAGCCATATTAACTAGGACTAAAGCATTAGATGAACTAGGAGCCTTTGGGTCAAATTGCCTTTGCTGGTAAGGATGCCTATAATTTTGATTCTATTGATAGGGCTTACCTATTTTGTTGATTCTATTGATTTTGCTGATAAGGAGCCTAATAGGGTCTGCTAGGTAATGCAATTATGTTTTCAATCAAAGTCAATTTATTTCCCATAGTCTGCAAAGCTTTAAATACATCATCTGATGGAGCTACAACAATAGGTTCTATGATTGTAATAGGTTGAGGAATAGGTACTAGATCTACCAAAAATGGCATTGAAGGCCTTGGTGCCAATTTTCTAGCTTGAATAAGACTATTTTTAGCTCGGATAGTGATATCATAGGCTGCTATGGGAGTGTCTCTCCCCCATGATGAATCATAGTTGAGATATCACTATTTAATGCCCTAAGATAATAAAGGAAAGCATGATCACTTGAGGCTTGACACTTGCTGGAATTCTTTCCCAAGTTCTGGAAAAATGGATATTGAAACTAGACATAAATTCATTGGGAGCTCTTTTAATAGTAGACAACTATTCAATGAGAGACAAATGATCTGAATTATCCTAGAACTGTTTCAACAATTTTTCACCTAAGTTATCCCAAGTTCTTATGCTTCAATTTCTAGGTTTCTATACCATTGCAAGGCCTTCCTTTTAAAAGATGCAGCTAAAAGTCTTAAAGCTACATCTTCATGAGTGATATTATGGAATGCACATATGGCTATGACATCTTTGATATGTTCAGTAGGTGTAATCTAATTTTCACCGTGAATGATGGAAAATTTTCATGGCAGCATTAGGAATGTCATGGTAGATTGGGATTACTAATAGACTGCCATTAGTAAAGGTCATAAAATTCCTTGGTGGTTGAATAACCTTTTGAAAAATTGGGATGTTAATAGAGAAATTGATACGTGGTGAAGGAATATCAGGAGGAGGATTATCGAAACTAGGACTATTATAAGGTAAAGTATTACTAACTCTTCTCCTTCTAGTAGAATTCAAGGGTAAAGAAATAAATTTAGGAGGAATTCCTCTTACCGATGATCTTGTAGTCACTTTAGGCATGGAACATGACACAACACTGGTATGATATTAGCTTTATGGAGTCACCAAAAGATATTAAAATCTTTAGAATAAATTACTGTAGCTTACTCTCGAAAGTAACATTGTAGCTATTGTAAATATGTTGTGGATATGTTGTAACTTGCATGCAGATCTGATTCGTTGTCCCACTGGGTGTGCTAAAAACTATTATCTCTCAAAAGTCCACCCTATAGAGAGATGGATACAGGTTTTCTAAGCTTGCAGAATTTGATCTCTCTTTCGTAGATACAATGGAAACACCTCAGGTCTGTGGGTATACCTATTTTGAGGTGAGTCTCTCGGTATCAAGGCCGGTTCCTTGTTGATGTATCCTAAACTTACTCTATGGGGTTTAAGGGTAAAAGATGACTGTAAGGTAATTAAAACTAAGGTGATACACCAAATTTGTATGAGGGATTTGACTGAGTATATGCACAATTGATATGTGAAAGGATTTTTGATGCACGAACCAACAATTCTTTCATGAGAATATCAAGGGAAAAACACTTGAGGTATTGAGGGAGATTATCACAACAATATTGCTAAGCTAAACATGCACATTAATATCATGCAAAAATTACTGATTTTGTAATGGGGTAAGATGATTAATCAGGGAAATTGCATTCACAAGACTAATAGAAACATACACAAGACTACAAGTAATTGGGAAGGTAGAAATACTTCACACTCAGAGGGAAAATTGGAAAAAATTGCTTCAGTACTCATATATCCAAAAGTCTTCTCTCTTGTGCTTTGCAAAGGCACACAATATATAGCAAAAATAATTCTCCCATCTTCCTAAAAATAGCCTAAGGCTTGTACTCACCCATGCATCTTATTTTTATCCTTTACTTAATAATAGATAAAGGAATAAAAATAGAGCATGCAATTACAAATAGGCATTATTAGCCTTAATTACAATACAGTCAAATTGAAGTTGATTGTTCTATTTTTAAGAAAAGAAGGGTGAATAATTTGCTAAAAATAAGATTGCTTGCTAGGCAAGTCTCTCTCCATGGGCATGAAATTTCATCTTCTTCTCTTTTCTGACCTCTTGTGAAGCATGCAAAAAATAACTCCTGTGATGTGAGAACAAAATAATTACAATTTGTAATATTTTGCAAAGTATCTTCATTGTGGGGACCACCTTCCATGTACCACATTTGATGGATTGACACATTACCATGTTTAGAGCTCATAAAGTGCACTTTGACCACCTTCACACCATGTTTGGCCACCTTTTGGACTTTTGAATATAAAAAAGGGCGACCATTTTAATATTACACATGCCATACTATGTTCTGCCCATTTTGATAAATACGCATGTATATAATTTGAAAGTTATAATTTGATATTTCACCTTTTTGGTGATCATTGATGGTATGATTTGGTTGGCATTTGAATTTGAAAGCATACACTATGGTTGGACTTTTGAAAGTCATTGCAATGATTATTTATTTGATTTGATGATGTGGGTTAGCCCCTTCTCCATGGTGACTCACCCCTCCATGTTTTGTCGGTGGCATATGCAACTCAATGCTGAGTTTGCTTTGAAATTGTTGATCATTTTGGGCCATTGATTTCATCTCTTTTTGATCACGAGTCATTGATCTTACACATATGGTTAGGGTTTCAAACTGAGCATTTAATTCAGGTTGGTGGGAACTAACCGTGGTTAATCATTTTGAGACTTGAGCTCTATCCTTGGCCTTTGATCTTTTTCCTTGATACTTTTTGATCGTTGATGCTTTAACCGTGGTTGAGTCCTGTTGACTCATCTCTCGAGTTTGCTTGCTAAAGGGTGGCTTGACCATAATGATCACTTCATTTGGTTTTTGTGATGCGGGTGAATCCTTGGAAAAAAATTTTGATGCCATTGTTGAGGCTCACTGAGCTCGGCTTTAAGCATTTCCTTATCTGTGGGGCCTGTGACTTTGTATCTGGTATATTTCTAGCCGTTCTTTCTCCTTTTGAGCTTTCTGTGCGAGATTATGAAGGTGACCGCCATTATTGTTTCTTCGAGCTTGATTTTCATCATTCTTTGGTCTCTGTGATCTATTGGAGTTCTGCAAGGGTTTTGAAGCTTAGTTCTTCTTTGGTCTTGACATCACTGCTTGATGAGGTTGGTAAGTTTTTTGATCCTTGAGTTTTTTTGGTATTTGGTTATTACCACATTGACCTGAAAACTGATAACTGTTTTTTCATTCCTTTGTGTGATCTCTTGGATGACTTTGGTCGTTTTGAGTTGAACTCATTTTGAGGTCTGGTCATTTTAGTTCTGAGCTCGATGATATCTCAAGGGTTTTCTCCACTTCGATTTAACCTAGTAAGTTTTTACTTCTTTCTCTGACTTGGTACCCATTAATGGGTCCATGATTAAAAAATAGGATCTGTACTTTTCTTTCTTATACTGTAATTTGAAGGTGATTAACCTTAAAAGAATGTTAACCTCTGAAATGTCTTGAATACTTTTCAATTCGGATGTGTGTGCCATTTGACTTAAAGCTTTTCTATCTGAGCTGTTGTTTTTGAATAATAAATGGATATTCTTATTTTTGCTCAAACATGTCAGATCCGAATGTTTTTATGTTATGGGTATTCGAACTCCTTCATTCCTTTTAATTTTACAATTAGTTCTTGAGGCTAATAATATTTTCTAAAAATTTGAAATCCACTTCATATAATCTTAGTTTTGCATTTTTTGATTTCATTCAACCATTAATATTCACCTAGTCTGTGATCTATTTGTTTCGCGAAAACACTCTGAGTTTTGTAAGCTAATTCCTTTTGACGGTTTCGCTAATCATTTTTCTTTTCACTGATTTGGTTCATCGTGGCTTGAGGAAGACATTCTTTACTGTAACTTCTCTTTTGTGCCTTCGAATTATTGCTTTTAATAACTCAGATCTCGGTATTCCTCCTTTGATATGGATATTTACCCCATTCTTTCACCTGAAGATGGAGATTCTGTGCTTTGAAACTGTAGATGACTTCTCCTCTGAGATCAAGTTCTGATGTGGACGTTCCTTTTCACTCTTATCTATATAAGCTTTCCGCTTCATCATTTGAGTTAAGGTTTTACACTAATAACACCCGGTATTTACAATGGGGTCCTCAATTAAAACATTACTATTTCATTATTTGATCATGGGCCTTGAGTTATTATTTCCTCTCTTACTCTGAGCTTGAATTGGTACACTCTTCCTCAACTATTATTTAAATCTAGGTTACTTTGGCCTTGACTGTTATGAGTCTATCAGATATTTTGCATTATAAGATTGTCTCTGAGATTTTTCTTTTCTCTATTGCCAATATTATGTGAGCTCCAGATCTGTTCAATTGGTAAGTTTATGACTCACTGCATAAAGCTCTATTTTGAGCTCAAGACCTGGAAAATGACTTGGTCTTTTAATATTCTGAAAAGGTGAGCCCATGGCCTTAAATATGATGGTCATCTTTTATTTGTATCACCGAGTAAATAGCCCGGCCTTTTCGAGAGAATTTGTAACTTGTTTAAAATTGTGTCAATTACTTCCTTGAACACATTCCTTCAAGATTTGAAAAGTTTGTATCTAGAACCTTCCTTTGACTGTTATGATTTTGTATTTTAGAAAAATGGCTTCACTCTACTTGTCTGTCATACTCCAATGATATTGTAACATCTTTGTATTCCTTCTGAATGACTTCTATCTTAAACTGTGAATATTGCATTCAATTTGATCTTGAAGCTATTACCTGTAGTATTCTTTGTAGTTGATACTTGATTAATTTCAAGACTATACTTATAGAATGTTGTACTTGTAAGATTTATCTAGCAACTTCATCTCTCTTCGGCTATTTAGGCTTATAATGAATGCTCCAAAATCCTTCAGTTTGATGACTGAAAGTATAGTTCCCTTTCTTTTCTACCTAAACACTGTGTTTGATCTTTATTAGAACTTTTGTATGCCTGCTGGAAAATTTAAAATGTCCATTTTACATGGCGAAGCCCTGTCAAAATTTTCCTAGAATTCTTTAATTTATTCCTTTTCAGCTGTAGTAGTTGTATTTTTTGATTAGGATACAGAATGTAACACTTTTCTGTTAAAGCTGATTTGTTGTTTGGACATTGAATCATAATAACTGTTGTCTTGATCATGTCATGCTTTTCGCTTTTCTAGTATCATTTATTTGATTTACATAGTCCTTTTAAAGCATGTGATAGTTGAAAACAACATGATGAAAAGTTGTAAATGTCCATTTTACATGGCGAAGCCCTATCAAAATTTTCCAAATCTTCTTTTCATTCTGTTTCAGCTTGTAATCCTTTCTTTAGTTAACTTCAACTTTTGACATTTGATTCTTCTTCCTTTTTAGTTGCAAACTAAAACATGTATTTCTATCTCCCAGTCTCTTTTTCGTACTATAACTTCTTCCAATTCAGAAGGGTTATTGAAACTTTGAGTTACATTCTTCCTTTTATGCATGCACTTATGACTTGTCTATTTTTCCTTGGCTGCAAACTTGACCTGCACACTTAGGAAAATAGTTAGAAAATACTTAGGATTTTTGGCCTCTCTTATGTCCATGTTCTTTTTTTTCTCTTTCTTCTTTTTGAGTAAGTAGAGCATGTATGCAGTCTGATATTCAAGTAAATTACATCTCCTGTTTGAAGAGATTCATATGCACAAACTAGGACAGTGTAGGAATATGATTTGATCCCTGAGCTCATAGCTGATAGTTATTCTTTTCTTCTTTTTAGGTATAATGGCTTCTACAATGGAGATGAAGAAGGAACAAAAGATGGAGATGGAGATGCTTTAATCAAAGAAAGAAACCCCAAGGAAATGATGGGTTCACTCATACTCCTTTACTTTCTCTTTCATGCATGTGTACCTTTTATTTCAGTAGTTGTACTTTACTTTCCAGTTACATCCCACGGCTTGTGTGGGAACATTTGAAAATTCCTTATGAATAAAACATTGAATTTTGTAAATGAGTTGTATATTTCTTTCTACATTTCAACTTTTTGTATGGATTGTATGATGAACTAAACAACTCAAGTAATTTAATTGAATGTCTTAATCATGAAGGAAAGAAAATTAATGAGAAACTGTAACATTCAGTAATGAACTCTGATTTATGTAATCTACACCTATGTTTGTTGTCCCAAAACTCAACACTTCACCTATTCTGCAATTTGGTGTCTTCATCAAGACAACACACTCGGGTCCTTTAAAGGTATCATGAAATTGCCTATGTGTTCTTTTTTTGAAGGTATCATGAAACATGTTTCAGACTATGTGATCTGTTATACTTTTGTATACTTCACACATATCTACAAATTTCATGTAATCTTTTCATACCCCTAATCATAGATGAGGTGAGGATTGATATGTCAAAAATGATTGGGATCATGTAGAGGCTTTTAGTTTTGCTGCCATGAAATATTTTAGATGGTTACATAGATGTCCGTCGAGTTTGATGTTGGCCTTGTTGATCAAAGTGGAATCCTTCCACCAATACTTTCTGGTTGCCTACTGGGGAGATCACGATCACTTTGGAGGATGTACACCACATCCTGAGACTGCCTATCCAGGAGAGGGTGTATACATTATTACTGAGGTAGAGAGAGATGACATGATGACTAGGTTATATGGAGAGGATGCAGGGGATATCATATTTGAGTCAGGGGTGTTTTCTTATAGAAAATTATATTCAGCTGATATAGAGGGTTGTACTCGGATGACCATGATGATGATAGCCATCATTTTTTATGCTTTTCCATATTCTGGAGGTGGTCGATTTCCATGGATGATGGTAGGGGTTGTGGTGAGATGATGGAGCATCGTATAGTTTTTGAGTGGGGTCCCACCCTACTTGCACAAAATTTTAGAGAGTTGTGGGCCTAGAAGGTCCACAAACGATATGGTATTGATATTGGATTCTTATTACAAGCTTGGGCCTTTGAGCATATTGTCATTGCTCGAGCAAAATGGGACTACCAGGGGGATTGGTGATGGGAATATTGGCTTTTTGAGATGGAGGGAGGATGCAGGTCATGGATTGAAGAGGAGGAGGACATGGTATTATAGAGAGTTATTATTTGGATTATAGGTGGGAGATGTGATATGGAGGCCTTATCTAGATTTATTTGTTTCACCTAAGTTTCCTAATGAGTTGGTCTATCTTCACAACTGTTATATGGGTTCAGTGCCTCACCACAGTAGGTGAGAATGAGTTACTCCACTTTGATATTGTCTAGAGATAGTTTGGATTTGTATGCATTTTTGCCTAAAGATCCCATATAATATAGATGTGAGGATGGAGACATAGAGACCCCCGAAGTAGTTGTGACAGAGCATGGGTTATAATAGATCGAAGGGAGCCATAGGTCCTAATAATGAGGGTTATATTATTCCGATTGATGATGCGGGGGTTGTAACGACCCAAAAACAACACACGAACAACACAGTAAAAGACCGGATATTTTTTTTTATACTTTCTTGGCACATAACATGACGCAACATGTTGTCACCAAGGATACAACTAACTCTGTGAACAACTCGATACAAGGATGGCCATAAAGGCAGCACGGAAACGTTCACACTTATCAAGGACAATTTACTTTTCTTTTAGACATGATAACATAGAAGTCCAACCACAAAACACACTTACAGCTAGGGCAAGCCACAGTAAGAAATGATTGAAGGTTATTTATTTTGATAAAACACCCTTTAACTCATGACTTATGTTTTCAAAAAGATTCAATATATGATTCGCACAAATTCATCTTACCAACTGAGTTATTTTCTTATACACTGTAGAGTAGTTCACTTAAAGTCTTCTCCTACTTGCTAAATCTTATTATCTTCCAAAAACTAACCATTGTTTTCCTTTAATCTTGTTTAAGAGTTCACCCAAAAGGGGTAGTGTTCACTAGTTTAGCTAGGGATATCAATTTATAAAAATTTACTTTACAAGGGTAGTTTCACCTTTGAGTACTTCAGGAATCTCTTGTTCTCAAGTAAGTCATCTCTACATTAATTTATCTGAATATATATATATATAT
Source organism: Taxus wallichiana var. yunnanensis (assembly GCA_018340775.1). Taxonomy (NCBI): domain Eukaryota; kingdom Viridiplantae; phylum Streptophyta; class Pinopsida; order Cupressales; family Taxaceae; genus Taxus; species Taxus wallichiana. Next base: position 331,028,406 of record CM031239.1, on the reverse strand, counting down.
ATATATTTTAGTTAACTTCTATAAGGGTTAACCACTCCATTTAATTTTACTTATATCACATCATTACAAGGTGTCAGAGAGTTTTGACTTAACACTTTATTCTCAAAATCAAGGTTTTACAATACTTATGCCAATGTAATGATTGAATATCATTTCTCACCAAGGTAAGTTACTAGTCTAACAACAAAAGGGAAAGAACACTTCACCACGTAGTTTTTCCGAACATACCAAGACAAGAGATCTTCTAAACTCCTTGCAAGCAAAGTTACAAAATTTACAATGCATTGAACTTTCTACAAAGAACTTCATAATTTGAACTGATGAAACTTTTACACTCTTTTCTTTAATCTACTCGCATAATCCATCTGCACAAATATTATCTAGAGTCAGTTCGCTAGAACTGAGCATGATAAGATATAAACCTCACCTAATAACTTATGCCATCTAGTATTTAAATAAATGAAAGTTTGCAATACTCCTTATCAAATCAATTTCTAACATACATTTAAAACTTAACCGCACATCTCATGATAATACATTTCATACTCATTAATGTTCACTTCCTTAAGATTTGCTTACATAAGAACACCATTCCAAGAGACTAGATATACAACCTTAATCATGCAATTAATCATACTTAAATTACAGTAAATAATAATGACGCTCACCTAATACCCTCGACCTACTTCACATATATAAGTATCCAACAATATTATCTTTCAATTAAATAAAAGCACCAATGACATTAAGCTTATATAATAAATACAAGTACCAATTTTATATTATTCATCGATATTACCCAAGTATCAAACCTTCATAGAAACTCAGTGATATGAAGTATAATTTGGATATTTATTTCACAATTTTAAGGATATACTTATGTTAACAAAGATTCCACCAATCCACAAGTTCATATAATATTTAGGTATCCTTTTGGTTGCTTATTCCATGTCTCTATATGTTTCTTTTAGTACAAGGGTCCAACTCATTGGAATGAGCTACGATCAACAAAATTGTCATGTTTTGCTAATATGTCAAGATACATTTGACTAACTAAGATAAGTAAGCGCAGTCCAAGCCACTATAAATACAAGTACCAACATTATCTCAACTCCCAATTGAGATGCAAGTATCAAATTTTAGCTAACATAATAATCATCGTAAATACCAGAAAATATTCCACTCGTTAACCAAGTATTGAAATAACATATTTATCTTCATCTGGTTACCCGATAACATAATATACCCTGTTATATACCTCAACCTCCACTTGCATACCCCAATTTATTTAATTATTGTGCTATAAAATGAAGTTAAATAATTTCAGGTGGACTTATATCCTTACTGTCATACATGGTATGCACAGTCCCATTATGGTAGCTATCACCTTTACTTAAGGCTATGCATGACTCCCTTTTAGGGTAATTATCTTAACTTCCCTATTCATCTGTTTTCCAACCAAAAGTCTTTTGACAAGCTTCAAGGTCAAAGTATAAGATAAATTTAAAATTTCATATTTCAAGCATTGCCTGAATTCATATGCATGAGGACATCACGTATCAATCAAACTTGAAGAATGTCGACAATCATGAGAGTTCGATGTATCCAATATTACTTTAACCGATTCAAAGATCCAAGTAGTGCCTCAAAATTAAGCCATAGAATTATCCACACAGGATAATGACTTGCGTGCTTAACATATTCGTAAAGGTCATAGAAAACCCATTAACGCATGCTTCAGGAGGGTTCCAATCTAATAATAAGCTCATAGTAATAATAATAGCAGAGGGCCTGGTGAGGGGTTTTCAATAATCCCCAAGGTAAACGGTAATCAAAAGAGTCAGATGGTATCTAGAAAGACCAGTAAAACTAGTACGACTCTCCCCAAATAGAAGCCCCCAATTCTAAAGGGGTTTATATCGTTATCAAACCACATTAAAAGACAAACATAGTCTTCCAAGAAAATTCCCGTTTTCAAGCCATGTTCTACAAATAAAAACAATACAAGGAATATTCTAAATCTCATACACACACCACAATATTTTCTACAGAAACCACTGTTCACAGGAATAATCATGGCAAAATGATAAACCAACTTTATAAGATCGATAAGCGAGAATCACTGGAGAGATTTCTTCTTGTCAAATAGTAATTAAGATAAACGGTAAAGGGGAGAGAGATCAGCTCATGCAATTATGATTAAAGTCATTTGAAACCCATCTCTTTCTGGGCATCTCTTTCAAGAAAGAGTCAATATATGTAAATGCATGTTATATAATATCCAGAGTCCAAACGCTATTTACTTAGTAAAACAAAAACACATCAACATTCCAAAAGAAACCCACATCTACACAGAATCGAACAAAATTGCAAAGGTCGATTTATCCAAATGCTAAAGGAAATAAATCATTAAGAGAGAGGGTTAGTCTTATCATGCCTGTTTGGGGCTTCCTCAATGCAGCCACGTCAAACCAAGGCTCCAGCAGCTACAACACATTCCAAAAACATTCATTTTCCTCAGCACGTAGATCTCTCATGCAAGCTTCATGGCAGTGCCTGGTACAGTCAGGGAGAGGGCGGCCACCATGTCTAGATCTTACAAGTGCTTAGAATAATTTTTTTTTAAGAAACTGGAAATAAAATCTGGTCCCTTATTTATCACTGCAGACCTGGCACAGTGCGCCTTGTTATAGTGCCAGACTATGTCTGCAGATTGCTTCACATGGCATTACCAATAATCTCTACAAGAACATTTTCCTTTTTTAAAGTGATGGAACCACTTTACATCTCTCACAAAAATTTGCTTTGCAACAATCTTAGAAAAAACCGATGCGATGAAAGGTGGCCAACACATAAATTAAGGTTCTTGACAACTCTGAGAGTTGTCCCACGGGGAAGGCTTAACAATCCAAATGCAATTGCCATCTTCTCACTATGGTGGCAGAGGAATACTTTTACTTTCCCGTTCACTCAGTACATGTTCTGAATCTGAAAAATATCCTGCTACCTTCATCTCCCAAGACATTTTCTCCAACATTGCATAGATCTCCTGTGCCTGTGGGTGTGATCTGTCACCTACACAAAAAGCATGCACCATTTTATTGCCTTTAATCCAACTACATCCAAGTTTCTTTTTAATTCCTCTATCCTTCATCGATCTCCTAATAAGTTCATAATTGCAAAGCAAATTGTGCTTCATGAATATTCTGATATGAAACAGATCCACGCCTATGAGATTCTCTTCCATGAGTTACATCGTAAAACAAGTAAGGTCTCAATAGAGAATCTTTGCAATAATTTCATCAGGTCTCCTGGTAACACTCTCACTGTCACATAGTCGATTTTGATAAAAATATCTTGAAGGAGAAACCCGATCGAGGATGCATTATTCTATCGAATGATAACAATGTAGTTGGACAACCTGCCTATTGGAAGCGCTCAACAAGGCCTCTACTATTCTACAACATGTCTCGTTGCTCGGCTAAAATCGCTGCAGCCGCCGAGGCTCTCCGACCGTAACACACCTCGCAGCACCCAATGAAAGTGGAGGTAACATGCCTACCTCACTAGCTGGTAGCTGTGCGTGGCCATCAAACAAAAACAACGCTCCTTCTTCCCCCAAAACGCATCAGGAACAACATAAAACCATGTCCAGGATCTGCGCACCAGCATAAGGCGTGAGGAGGTTTCATTGCGGCCAGGGAAGACAAAAAGGACGCGCCCAGGAGGAACCATGAAGAAAAACGCCTTGACAGAAAAGATTTTGCTGGCCTCTCAACCACTCCACACGCAGTCCAACAAAAGGAAATCTCACGCGGTCAGAGAAGGATAATGCAGGCAGTCAACAAGAAACATAGAAGATTTGCAAATCAGAATTAATAAATGAAGTGCGGCCACCAGCAAGAAAGAGTCCCACACGTCTAGTAAAAGGAGTTAATGAAGTGGCAGGTGGCCATACACTCTACCACGCACCCCTCTTGCCAGAAAATAAGGAAATAAAGAATCCAAGGACAACAATGTAGTCCACACTTCCTCATGTCTAGCCTGTCACATCCATAATCCAACGTGGGAGGAAAAGCAATGGACGCAACAATAAGTGCACCCCGCAATTAAGAATTGCAACGAGGCATGCGTGCGGGATCAGACGGTCAAGGAGGGAGTTGGTGGCTGGAGTTTTTTTCCAATAAGATAAAAAGAAACATGAACATTACTTCCTGAACAATGGAGCCACCAAGAAAACAAGCTCCTCTTTTAAGCGAATCGAGGATTGCTCTTCGGGGACGATAAAAAAAAGATGCAATAAAAGAACATTAAGATAATTAATATTAATGACGATAATCATTCGACAATCAAATAATAATAATAAATCGTAGATTGAAAAATAAAATAATAATAATGATAATATCATTACTATTATTTTATATTATTTTTTTCGCTCCCAAAAAAATTATTATCCATGTTAATAATGATCACCCGACAAGCTCGACTACAAAATAATAACCAAAGATCGATAATGGCATGGGAGGCAATATAGATAAGAAGAATACTAATCCTTCATCGTGACAAGGTCACCGAGGCAAGAACGGGAATCGGGATAACGTAACGAGGCACTACGGGGGTTACCCCAAAGTATAGATCCTAGTTGACACGGGTGTTGAGGAGTTTTAACAGGACTCGGGTTACATAGAGAGTCGTATGCAGAGTGAGATGGGTACATGCTCAGGTGGCTAGAGGAGCACTAGTACATGAGGTAGTTGAGGTGATGAGGATTATAGTGAGGAGGGGATGATGACTTGGTTACAACTATTGCAGTGAGTGACGACCGAGAAGGTCTTAATAGAGGGAAAGAGGGATGCGGCTTAGAGAGAGTGAGATGACCTCTTGGGTGTTCATGATACTTTGATTGCAGAGTGAGACGACTTGATTACTGAGAGGGATTTTGTGATAGTGGAGCGAGAGGATATTAGAGCACAGTTTACTCATGACATTTTAGATAAATATCGGTATAAAAGACAGAGAGACAGGATGAGGAAGGCCTTAGAGCTTACTAGACCTTCTATTTCCGGTGCAGAGTTAACGAGAGATAGATAAACCGGAAGGAAGAGAACTTAGGCTAGCGGAAAGAGACTAAGAATATCGAATAGAGACTAGGTGGTAGTGGATCAAGACCACCTGTAGGATCTGGGATGGTCTCTAGAGTTCATTGTAAGGCAAGACGGGAAGAAGGTGACTACTATGTTAATTTGATTACACATGATTATCTCGATGCCGCTTTGTAACTTGATCACTTGGCATTACCGTTATGTGTTTTGTTGCTCTCAAAGTTGAATTTCTATAGTTCAAAGCATGCTCTTGGAGAAGGAGTTGCGGTATCAGGCTCGAGGATCAGAGATCAAGTTGGTTTCAAGTTATTGCTTATGACTCCATGCCCAATGGATTGCTAAAAGGTCACTGATCTTCTACCTAGCAAGTAGGTGATCCCGTTGAGTCACCAAATTGTTGTAAATATCTCCCCCCCGGGTAGATATAGACAAGCAGAAGAATATGGAAATCAAAGAAACTCAGAGCCCGATATTTATTGCGTCACCAAAGGTAAAGGGCGCAGGTAAGAGAGTGTCGACACAAATATGGATGCGCCCATGGCGCAGGTAAAGGGCGCAGGTAAATGAGTGTCAACACAAATATGGATGCGCCCATGGCGTAGGTAAGAGAGTGTCAACACAAATATGGATGCGCCCATGGCGTAGGTAAAGGGCGCAGGTAAATGAGTGTTGACACAAATGTGGATGCACCTATGGCGCAGGTAAGAGAGTGTCGACACAAATATGGATGCGCCCATGGCATGTAAAGGGCACAGGTAAATGAGTGTCGACACAAATGTGGATGTGCCTATGGCGCAGGTAAGAGAGTGTCAACACAAAAATGGATGCGCCCATGGCGCAGGTAAAAGGCGCACGACAGAAGGTGTTAACACGAAAATGGATGCGCCCATGGCGCAGGTAAAAGGCGCAAAGCAAGAAGTGTCGACATGGAAAAATTCATGCCTTGGCGCATGTAAGGGTATGTCGACATAAGGATGGATGCGCCTTGGCGCATCTTCGGGAGGCGCAACATTCTGAGCGCTGACAGGAAGCAGACCCTGGCGCAGATATTCAGATGGCCATAACTTTTCACAGGGAGCTCGGATTCATGCAAGGTTGGACTTTTCAGAAAGCTCAGATCAATTAAAAATACAAAATATAGTTTGCCACTTTTTGGGTTTGCTAGGGTTCTCACCTACCACCATAATGAGATGAATTAAATGCAACCTAGAGGTGGTTGGGGTAGATTTGGAATCTCTCTCTCTTTTCTCTCTCATTCTTCCTATAAATTATAAGGAGGGGCTTCTTTCTAAAGGTTGGACATTCTTGTTTTTCCCCTCCCTTCTTCTCTTTGGTAGGTGAATTTGTGGAGTTCAAACCTCCCATCTAAAACTGTAATGCAACTTTGCCTCTTGGCATTTTGTAGTGAATTGTATCAAATCTTTGGAGCAAATAATGCATGTCTGTGGATGATTTTCAACCCTCTCTATGTTCATTTTGCATCCTTCTGATCTTTCACTGCAATTTGGTTATCTGTGCATGATCTTGCATTACATTTTATTGGTTTGTGTTTATTGGCAAGACAGGTGTTCTTCATTCCTCGGTGCATCACCTTTGTTAGTCTAGGTTTTATTCTTATGCATCTTCTTACCCTGTCTCCTTGGCAAGTTAGATTAGGTTTTGAGTAAACCCTCTGCATTTTTACGTGTGCATCTGAACAGAGGAATAGGAACCAGCCTTCATCCGGAGAGCTTTTCGATTTCGCAAGGTCCCACACTTGGGAAAAGCTCCATGTTATGCAATCGCACTGAGAGTCTCAACCCATCAAGTTGCAGACATTCAGGGGTGCTGTGATTCGCCATCAACATTAATAGGATACCATCAAAACTACATTTGTAAAGGATACCTCCTATAATAACAAAGTGAGTCACACATTGAAAAAATGATCTTTTAGCATTACATGATAAGTCGACATAATTTTTGATTCGGAAAGATAGTTGTATATCTGAGTATACCATAAATTAGTTGGATTATCATCAACGATGTTGATAGGAGGAAGTTCATTTTGATGTGAAGGGTAATCTAATCATTGAACAATGATGGATACTTTAGTGTTGTCTTTTGAATCTTCAATTTCTAATGGGATGAGGGCTCCTAAAGAGGCCATTGTATCTGCAAACCTATTAGAAGATCATGGGATGGTTTGGATGGTGTAGTGATCAAAAGCACCAAGGAGAAAGTCAACGTTGGATTTATATTTTTGTATAACTTGAGTGATAATGAGCTATGAATCTCCATAAATGTCTAAGATGTGAACACCTAGGATAATAGCGGTCGTGAGGCCCATGATTAAAGCTTCATATTCTACCATATTATTAGTGCATTCAAAATTAAGTTTGAATGATAATGGAATAGGAATGCCCCAAGGAGGTATGATAACAACACTAGATCCTCCCCCTTCCTAGAATTTAGAACCATCAAAGAAGAGAGTCATCCTGATAGGGATAAATTCATATTCATCAACATTACTGATGGATTCATCAGGAAGTATTCACGAGGAATTTTATTATTTGGTAAGGTAGCATCAACAAGCTAGTTTGCAATGGATTGGCCCTAGGTCAAACTCAGTCATAAGCATAAGCCACCGGGTGATACGATCACTATGATATGGTTTAGAGTGTATAGTTTTGAGGGGATTGAAGCTAGTGACAACATACATTTTGTGATTAAGAAGATTATGACGAAACTTGGAAGTAACGAAGTATAAAGCACAACATAGCTTTTCAACTTCGGTGGAATGAGTTTCATATTCATGGAATGTATGACTGATATTTAATAGACGACCTATTCTCCACCCTAATTATCACAGTGAGCGAGCATGGCTCCAAGAGCGTGTTCTAAATCATATATGTATAGGTAAAATGGATCCCCATGAGGTGGTGTAAGAATAGGTGTTGATAGGAGATATTTTTTAATCTCATCGAAGGCTTTTCGACAACTATAATCCTAGTAGAAATATATTTCTCTCGCAAAGAAGATGATGAAATGGTTAACAAAAATCAAAAATTGTGATATAAAATTTCAAAAGGACCGAAATTTACCATGAACACTACGTAATTGTGCAAGATTGGATGGTGGAGGAATTTCAAGGATGACATTGACTTTTGCATTGTTTGAATTTTCCTAAAAGGTCATCAACATAATCTTCAAATGTTTTGTGTATGAGATAATGAAAATGTAGGTCATGGCACGTTGATAAGTAGCTCCTGCATTTTTAAGGCCAAATGGCATGACACAGTAGCAAAAGGTTCCCCAAGGTGTAATGAAAGAGGTTTTATGTTGGTCATCTATGGCGATAAGAATTTGATTATAACCAAAAAAACCATCCATAAGGGAGAGCATTTCATGGCCGATTATTAGGTCAATGAGTTGATCTATGTTTGGAAGAGGGAAATCATCTTTAGGATAAGCAAGATTGAGATCCTCAAGTCCGTGGTAGATACATAACTTGCTCGAAGCTTTGGTTACATGAACGATGTTAGAGATCCATTGTGGATAATAAATGGGTATAATGAAATTAGCATATAAAAGACATTACAACTCCTCTTTGACAAGGAGATTTATACGTGGGTATATCTTACGGAGTTTTTGTTTAACTGGGATTAATATTTGGATATGTGACAATATTATGTACGAAAATGTTAGGATCAATTCCAGGCATATCACTATATGACCAGGTGAAGGCTTGATAATATTTTGATAAAAATGCGGTGAAGTCATCCAGTTCTATGGACTCAATGATGGTGACCTTAACTATGCGAGGATCCTGAGGGGTTCCCAAGTTTACATCAATAGTATATTTTTTGAGGAGATTTGATGTATCAGATGGTAGGGATTTTTGAAAGAAGTGATCCTCGGCTCCCATATGGGAAAGGATGTCTTGGTCATCATTGCATTGAAGGATATCTATGATAGGTGAGTCTTCTTTGACCATTTCTAGCCAAATAAGAGGGAGTTGTTTAATGGTATGGTTGGATTGATAAGTAAGTGGCCCTAAGGATATGGTATTGACTAAAAAAACAGTTAGACGGGATGGATACAACATCATCTACGTCCATAGGATCTTCAGGAGATGTGAGTGACGACGATTCTAATTTAGTAATGAGGATATATTTAGAAGGTTTGGATCTAGTAGCCTCAAATGTTTTTTTATCCCTGGTTTTGTATAACCTAAACCATATTTCTCATAATTTTTAAAGGAGTATTGGATAACCACATCATGCATTCCATGTTCATAACGGCCAAGGCCAAAACCTCTCCACGCACAATGATGAAGATACATGTGAGAAAAATTTGGATTATCTAAAGATTTGAAATCTGATGTAAAAGGCATGGCATGGTGTTGATCAATTGTATGGGATGAAGGATAATCAAGTCCCCCATAGAAAAGATTTGTTTTGAGATAAGCGGGGCCATAAGAGATGACATCTCTTACATTATGGTCATACGTGGGTTGTTTTTCAGAGTGGCCATAAGTCTTAGGTGAAGGAATTTGGTTAAGCATGAGGAGATAATATTCCCTAACGTCAAAGCGTCAGACAACATCATTGAGGGAGGAATCATTTGGTAGTTTAGAGGAAGGTACTAAGAGACTCGCAAATCTCATTAGGGTCCAAATATTTCAAGATTTTAAGAGACGCCAACATGAGTCTCTACCAAATTTGGTTTGGGGCCCATAAACATTAGCACATAAGAATTTAGAGGGAGAATCTAGGGCCTGCAAAATTGACCGCGTGTTAATTAACACAATTATCAATGACAGATTCCAAATATATTGTGTGGGTTCCAAAGAGTAGAAGACCATTAGAAGAGCCTATAGCATCTTTGTGGGTATATTTGTAATTTTTCCAAATTCCCTAAATAATTGAGCTAAATTGACTATTATTTATTTTGGTTTCTTGCACAAAAAGGATATCCAAATTTTTGTAGATAATCAATTATTTTAGAAGTATGTGTTTGTGTGAAGAGCTAAGCCCCGTAGATTCAAAAATAATATGATCATTGAGAAGGTTTATACCGCCACTACAGTGACATGTCCAATTGGGGATTTTTGCCAATTTATAGGGGAGCCCCTCTTTCTTCCTTCTTCGGCGATAGGCTCACTTGAAGAAAAATTTTCTTTAACCGCTCCTAGGGATTTGATCAAAATTTCTGAAATTTACTTTTAACAACCTTTACCAAGATTAATTTGAACCTCAAAACTCTGCAGGAATTAGAAAGAGGGGGCACCACCTGGTTCGTATTTTCTTGATTTTGTTGATTTGAGAGCATTATCGTTTCTTCTTATTTGTTTAAATCTTGAAAATTTAAAATGGATTTAACTTTGTCATGGGAGTAGACATATCCACCTTCTTCGACCTCATCTTCTTCAAAATCCTCACCACCAGAGATGCGTTAGAATTTACAACAGTCTTCCAATTCGGCTGGGAGTAGAGTCCTCTAGAGCATTTAACACATTAATTTTGTTTTGGGTGGGAATAGTTTGGGAGATTATAATAATTTCAGAACATTGTCTTGTTCCACTTCTTTTTGGCATTATTTTTCTTTTTATTTTTAGGCTTGATGAAGCCTTCTTCTACCAGATTCCCTAGTTTCTCCATTTCGGACATTGTCACACAAAATGACCATGCTTATGGCATATACAACAACATAGCGACACATTTTCATGATCAAAATCTTGATTCCACTCCTTGGTTTCCTATTTAAAACATATAGAACTAGTAAGGGTTTTTTTATGTCAAGATTTATGAAAATCCTCACATAAACCGTGAGAATCCCCGAATTAGTGGGTTTGGCTGTCCAAATGACTTTTCCCAATGAGTTACCCACATATTCAAATATTTTTCTCCATAGTTTGATGGAAAGACTATATAATCAAGTCCACACAAGAACCTTACATATGCATTTCGAATTAGGATTTAAATTTTCCACCCATAGTTTCATAAAGAGACCATCCCTACCCATACACCACAAACTAGTGCGAAAGATATAATCCCGTTTAGTGAAGCTATTGAAAATAACCTAGAAAATCCCAATAGATTAGGTTCACCCGATTAGGAGAAGAAATATACCTATTCTTTTCAAGCCAATTGAATGAGATCCCGAGCCTTGGGCCAAAACTCAATAAACTTGCATGGGCGTGAGAGAGGGTATTCCTAAAGAATGGGGATTGAGGAATCTAGAGCATGAGGGAGGATACTCCTAAGGATTCCTGACAAGCGGAGCTAAATGCTTGGTGCAAGATGCACTAGAGCCTCGAGCGGAGAAGTAAGCCAATGGAAGAACGAAAAGCAAAAGAGGATTAGCGAAAAAGACCATACAAGTATTGTTTTTACTTTAAGTATTCTATAAATTAATAATTAGTATATTGATATATATTATACACTATTATCATAATTAATATTAATATTATAGTAGGATCAATAATTTATTATATTACTATATAATTAAAATATAGCATTATGTATAAAAAGTATATAGTGTAGTAGAAGTTTTATTAAACAAATATTATTACATTTACATTATCTAATTATTATCTAAAATATAGTTATTATTTAGTAATATATTGTAATGCATAATATTAATATATTAATTATTAATTATTTACTATATAGTTATTTATATTTTATATTATAATAATTTATAATTAGTATATTAATATCATTTCGTATTATAGTGCATAATATTAATATATTTATACTACATTTATTGTAAATACTATTATTAATAAATATAAATATCATATATTTAATATTATTTTTAATTTAATAACTTTATATAATATTAGTTAGTATATTAATATATATATCATACACTTATTATGATCTATTTATATATAATTTTAATATAATAATCTTTCAAGTGTCATATTGTCAAGATATTTCTTCTTGAGGATAATGCTCCATAGGGCGTTCTGCTCCATATAAAGTCTCCAACAAGGCTTTGCACCTAAAGATTTGTTTATTAATTCTGAAGCCCAAACCACCCAACTCTTTAAGGAGGCAAAGTGGATCCAATTTAACCAACAGAAGCTTTTTGGAGTCATCTTTACTGCTCTAAAGGAATATGGTATGTTTTGATTTAATATATTTTTCAACCTTAGGAGGAGGCTTGATAACAAACATCATGTAGATGGGAATAGTTTGAGTTCACGAAAAAAATGTGTTGAGTTTTTCCAATAAGATAACCATTTGCCTTTCTATCTGTCAAGTTTTTCAAGATTCTATGAATAGTGATCTTCCACAGGTCTGGGGAAATTTTCCCTTAAAATACTGGAATGCCCAAATAAGAACACATAATGGATCTTAAGCTAATTTCTAAGATCTTGAAAATAAGTGATTGAGTGTTTTTGTTAGTATGGAAGAAGAAGATTTTTCTTTTCTTTTCTTAACAAGCTAATAAGAGGCTTCTTCGTAAAGATCTAAGGATTTTTGAAGGCATTAGCTTCCCAATAGTAATTGTCCATACTAAGCCAGTGTTGTTTGCAAATTATAGGCAAGAAATTCTATGAACAACATTGGTAATTAGTACCCCAGATAGAGATCTAATACTCTTGAGGTGAGATAGCCACCTGTTGAGAGCATCTGCCATTATTATTATATACCTTGAATTTTCAAATTTGGGAATCAATGCTATAGAAGTGGAGTTGAGTTGCTTTCAAAGATCATGACAGGAACCTGATTCCTGAACCGCCGCAACCACATCTTTACCAAAAATCCTAGAAGACTTGGTAGAACCCAACATGATAGCCATCCGACCTAGGAGATTTTATCAAACTTGAAGTAGAAGACAATTGTTTTAACTTCATCTTCAAAAATGGGAACATTCAACATATCATTGTCAACATTATTTAAAATGTTAGGAATTTGACTAAGAATTTGATTCCTTACAAGATTTTTATCAATGCCTAAGTCAGAAAGAAGCTCCTTGAAGTATCTTTCAGCCTCATCCCCAATTAAATTTTTATCAAAGATATGATCACTAGAAGGAAGGGTGATGCTAGAGATGAGGTTGAAATTTCTACACATAACAACAATTTTGTGGAAAAACACAGTATTATGACCACCTGATTTGATCCATTAGTTCCTAGTTTGGTGTTTCCATTATATAAGCCACCCTCATGAATCTCCTTCTCAATGTTGGAAAGTTTTCTTTGAATCTCTTCTTTTTTCTTGAAGATGTTACCAAAAGCATGCTTGTTCCATTATTTTAGCTTGATTTTAACTCTTTTCAATTTCTCAGCCAAAATATACATTTTAGACCCATCAATAGAGATATTCCACCAGTCAGATAAGAGAGGGGAAAGAGTGATATTTCTGGTCCACATAAGTTCAAATTTGAACGGCCTTCTAGTAGGGGGAAGAGAAGTGCATATATATAAGAAAATGTGCTAATGGTCCAAGCTTACCACCTAAGAAACTTCATATTCACTAAGCTTGCTTTGCCGAGTCCAATCAAAGTTGATGATGAATCTATCTAATCTTTTAACAACATAATTACTTCCAAGTCTTCTATTTGTCCAAGTATATTGCCCATTATTTAAGGGCAATGTCTACTATATCACAATCCTCAATAAAATGGGAAAAATTAAAAGCAGATTGAGAAAGAACACATGAGCCACCGAGTTTCCCAAGTGGAGAAGTGGTCATATTAAAATATCCCTGAAAAATCCAAAGATCAATAGGGTTCAAAGCATTCAAGATTTTAAGAGACAACCAACATGTGTCTCTACCAAAGTTAGTTTGGGGCCCATAAACATTAGCAGATAAGAATTTAGAGGGAGAATCTAAGCCCTGAAAATTGACTACTTGCCAATTAACATAATTATCAATGATGGTTTAGATATATTGTCTAGGTTCCAAAGAGTAGCAATACCACCAAGAGAGCCTATAGCGTCTTTATGGGTATTTTTGTAATTTTTCCAAATTCCCTGAATAATTGAGCTAAATTGGGTATTATCTATTTTGGTTTCTTGCACCAAAAGGATATCCAACTTTTGTTGGTAATTAATTGTTTTAGAAATATATGTTTGTGTGGAGCGCTAAGCCACATGAGATGCAACAATAGATAATCGTCGAGAAGGCTTATACCGCCATCATGCGGATGATAGGGCCAACTAGGGATTTTTTTGTCAATTTTTAGGGGGAGCCCTTCTTTCTTCCTTTGTCTTCAGTGATAGGCTCACTTGAAGCAAGATTTTCTTTATCCGATCCTAGGAATTTAATCGACATTTCTAAAATTTACTTTTGGCAACCCTTACCAAGATTAATTTAAAACTCCAAATTGCGTGAATAAGATAGATTTTTTTAATTTCCAGATTTTTGTTAATTTGAGATCATTATCACTTCTTCTAATTTGTTTAAATCTTGACAATTTAAAATGGATTTTAACTGGTCATCGAAGTAGAAATCTTCACCACCTTCTTCGATCTCATCTTCCTATGATTCCTTGATTTCACCTTCTTCAAAATCCTCACCACTAGAACCGCAGCTAGAAATCGAAACAGTCTCCAATTCATCTCCAAGAGTAGAGTCCTCTAGAGAATTTAAGGCATTAAATCAATTTTGGGTGGGAATAGTTTGGGAGACTATAATATTTTCAAAACCAACAGTCTTGTTCCACTTATTTTGGCATTAGTTTTCTTTTTCTTTTTAGGCATGGCAAAACCTTCTACTAGATTCTATGGTTTTTCATTTCTAGACATTGTCGACGAAATGACCATGCTTATAGCATGTACGATAGTAGAACGATACATTTTCATGATAAAAATCTTGATTCCATTCCCGGTTTCCTATTTGGAACATATAAAACTAGGAAGGGGTTTTGTTATGTTAATATTTATGCAAATCCTCGCATAAATCATGATAATCCCTCGAATCAATGGGTTTGGTTATGCAAATGAATTTTCCCAACAAGTTTCCCACAGGTTCAAATATTTTTCTCCATAGTTCAATGGGAAGACCATAATCGGTCCTATGCATTCCGAATTAAGATTAAATTTTCCACCCAAGGTTTCTTAAAGAGACCAACCCCGCCCTAAATAATGGGCTAGTGTGAAAGATGTCATCTCGTTTAGCGAAACTATTGAAGAGAACCTAGAAACCCCTTATAGATCAAGTTCACTGATTAGGATAAGAAATATTCTAGTGTTTTGAAGCCAATTGAACATATTCTCGAGCTTTTTGCCAAAACTCAATAAATTTGCAAATAAGAGATCCAATCGAAAGAATGGAGATAGAGGAATCTAGAGCATGATGGAGGATACTCGCAAGGATTCCCACGGGTAAGCCAAAATCCAATGGAAGAACAAAAAGTGAAAGAGGATTCCAAGTTTATAAATTCATTACCAGCCCATATTTATAATACTTCATTAGACCATGCCAAGCCCCAAACATTCCTTTGAGAACCCTATCATAATTTTTATGGGCCCTTCTCTCTCTACAATCAGCAGCAATAGTTGTGACATCACATGTGTGGGATCTCAGTGGGTGGGGTATTCTCCCATTCTTTCCTTAGTTAATGGCATGGCTCGGGTTGGCATCGTGTAGCCAACTGGGGGACTTTTTTAGGAAGCGACAATTCTCATGTTGGGCTGTGACTTGCATTGATGCCCATTATGTTATTTAATGCAGGAGCATAACTTGTGTAGTCCATAACTTTTGATTCGACAGTTGGATCATCTTGAAATTTTACGATGGTAAACATTTATTAGTATTATGTTGGAGCCAACCTTTCCTAAAATTTTTGGCCATTTCAACATATTTTTGAGGTCATATTTCTTCATCTATTGATCTAAAATTAGCTCAAAAAAAAAATCACTTTTGACTAGGTCGTAGATTTTTAATAACTTTTGTTGTGCTCATTAGAATAAGTCAAAAATTTGCATGGGCCTTAATTTATGTAGGTGTATTTTTCGGGCATATTTTAAGGACCATCTCGAGGTGTTTTGATAGCATGTAATTTTGGCATTTTAGAGTTTCTAGCATTTTAGGTTTTTTAGAGTAGATGTGAAATAGAAGGAAGATTGTAATGATTTTAAAGATTAGTGTGGATTCTAGAATGAGAGGAATGCTATTTTGAAGTTTTTAGTTTTTATTTGTAAATTTTTTTTTCTTTTGGAGGTATTTCAGCCTCTTGCACTGGATCCACATCATTGTTGGTGTTTTTAAAGCCCCTTAAACACCTCCGATCCATAGTGGTGTTCGCCTCTCAAATGGAAACAAGGGGCCAATTTTCCCCTCTAAAATTCTGTTAGAAAATTTGGGCTCGCACTATCTCCTAGAACACTCTTATGTTGTGGCTTCTCCTTTTTTGAACCTCTAGTCAATCTTGGGGACCCCGTGTTAGAGGCTAAGTATTTCTTCTCCTCTAATGGTTTGATTTATCATTTTAATGGACTCTAGCTTGGTATTTCAATCCTTCACTCATGGATTACTAGAACTGACATCCTCTTGTTCTAAGTAGGATATACATTCACCCCCGTACAAGGGTGTTTTTATTGTACCTTTTAGCTCTCGGTGATGATAGGGACATCATTCTCTCAAAGATTTAGGAATTTCATAATTGTCACTTGTAACACCCACAAAAACAACGTTCTAAGAACACGCTTCAACCTAACACTTAACCCGAAAATGCAAGTAATATATATATTTTGTTTAAGTTAAGAATAAGGTTACAATACAAGGATGTTACAAGGGTGCTTAACCTTTAGGGTTCATTAACTTACTTACACTACTTAACTCAGTTTTACGATTGAAGAACCAAGTTTAGTTAAAAGTTATATGTTAGCACAATTATCTCTAGGGTACATTAATCGATAGTTCTATAGGAAGATAACAAGGTTTAATTCACTTAATTAGATGTTTTCTTTTCTTCCATTAAGTTCAATCCTAACAAGGTTAACCCTATGCTAAATTATTAAATTCATTACTTTAATAGCTTAAAGGATCCTTTATTAAAATTCCTACACATATTAAGGGTTCAAAAGGGACATCACACCCCTAGGCAATTAAATGGCCCCACTCACCCATCTACACATACCCTTAAGGATTTTAAATTAAAACATTTAAAATACATTTCTTCTTAATAAAGGTAGGGTCAATCCTCCACCCTTGGATCAAATCCATCTTAGCCACTAGATCCTAGGGTTCCCAACTTAGCCCTAAAATCCTTATGAAAGTCTATTAAAACCTTTTTTCATTCTAATCTTCTCATTTGATTCATTTTTCTTTTGTTAAATTTACAGGTTGGAGAGGAGGAAGCCATGGGAGCAAAGGGAAGAAGCCATAGAGGAATTCCACATGAATATTTAGTATAGGCTTAGTTTTATTTATGTAATCTATTTCCTTCAAGAATCTGGATGGATTTCCTCCTCCAATCTGGTTTTTATTCCAAACTTAAAGTGTATTGGGTTTTAAATTTGGGGCAAACCCTACCCCCTTTGTTATAAATGAAAGAATGCTTTTAGATTCACCATTTGTGTGTTTTTTTGTTCCATTCCATAGTATTTCTCTTTATTTTACTTGCTAGTAATAATAGATTAAATTTTTCAACTTAGAAAATAGAGCAACCTAGCTAAATTTCACGCACAGGCGCGGATCTCGTGGAATTCTGTCATAAGTGACAAGACCACTACCCAGAGCAGACCGGCGGTCATGGGACCATCACCCTATCTAGGTGACAAACACAGGATCACCACCCTACCGAGATGTGGTTTAGAGACCGTCATTGTCATAGCCTGAGCGGTGGTTACAGGACCACCACTCAAGCATAGGCGGCGATCCTATTTCTGAAAAAATAGAACCATAATGCCGAGATTTTTACAAAAACTTAAAGTTGCTAAAGGATGTAAAAATGCATTTTGAGTTGTCTTTGTTCATTTTAGAGCTCCAGATTTGAGATTTATTTCTCTTTTACTCATTTCTTAGCTAAATCTATTCATTTTAAAGTGTTCTCAACTCTATTAAAATTCATCTACTTACAAGCATAATTTCCATTTGCTTAACTAGTTTCTACTTTCCATTACAAGAGCAAAATGAATAAAAATCTATTTCACTACTTGGTCATTTCCTTACTATAAAATTAACATTGCTAAATGCAATAAAATCTAACTTAGTTTCCTCTTTATTTCAATACAATGTACATACATTCAAAATAGCTAAAATAACTTTATTTTTCCATTCAAGTTTATTACACAAGCAAGCTCAACTTCTAACAATCTCTACATTTTCTTCTCTCTCACATTTACAATACAATAACTACTCAATGAAAATATACTTTCTTTTTATATTTCCAAAACTAACTCTACAATATTCACAATGAAGAAGACTTCCTTTTTTCATTTCCTAACTAAACCATACAAATCTTTCTTTCTCTTTTCAAAATACAAATATTAAATGTAAACTCCTTTCCACAAGATTACAACAATGTTCTCCACTTGATGTGGGAAGTCATACAAAAGTAAATACAAGAATGAAATACATTATTACAATTTCTTCCACTCTAAGTGGGTAAAATACAAGGGAGTTTCACATGGTCACCAACAAGACTCCAAGCTCCAACTCCAACAAGATAGCTCCTCCAAGAAATTGCTTGATTCACAACAAAATAGGGGGAGAGGCAACGCTCTCCACCCAACCAAGATATCCAATGGAGAGGAGAAGCCATCCTCTCCATTGGCCCCGAGCCCCAACCACATTACAATGGGAGAAGATTTCAACTCATGGAAACTACTAGCTTCCACAATACTTAACATATAATTTCACATTCATTCCATTTACATACAAGCACAACAACAACTCAACAAGAAGAAAACAACAAAGCAACAAAATCACAAGGCTTATCAAGAAAGCCAAAAGAGTAAGACCTATGGGGAGGCCACTTATGCCTCCCAATGGGAATGGGTGCCCACCTAAAAGCCTCCAATGCAAAACACAATTCCCCTACAAACTCTTATGCCTCCCTCAAGTACCCCTTATGCCTCCATATACTCTTATGCCTCCCTCAATCTCTTATGCCTCCCTCATAGTAAGAACAAGAAGAAATGCAAGCATTCCTCATACTAGATGGGGCACCCAACCCAAAATCCCTCCACAAGAAAGTGACCTCTTATGCCTTCCTATAGGAAAAACTCCCCATAGTCTCCTCCTACTCCCAACTTAGGCAATCTACCCTCACCCAACAAGCATTCCAAGGAGACAACAACACTCAACACAACATATAAACACATACAATAAAGCAAAGAACATAATTTAAACTAAGGTGAAGCTCCTACCTCTCCATGGTAGAGTTTGTTCCAAGTATGAAGTTCCAAGCTTCTCCAAAGACCAAGCAAGCATCCACAAAGCTCCAACAATCCAAAAACTCTTTCAAAATCCTCTCCCTCTCCAAAAATTCAAGAGACTCAAATGATCATGTAACCCCAAAACAAGCAAAAAGGATTCAATAAATAGAGAAAGGAGAGGGAGGGATGATGTGGCTCCAAGTAGGATGCCACCTCATTTCCTCTCCACTCCACATCACTTGGTCAACCTCATATTCCAATGCACAATTAATAAGTGGTTGGAGAAATGACAAGAACCTTACACACTCCATCTAAGCCCACTCCCCCAAAGGACAAAATTAAATATTTGAAAGAAAGTGCAATTAACATTTCACCTTTTTATCCCCCCAAAACACCTAAAAGAGCCTAAATTTGACCCCCCAACCCATAGGTAGGGTTGGCATGTGCATTTAAGAGGTGTGGGACAAGTTTGACTTGTTCCACAAGCTTCCAAATTTGGCCTCTAAGGCCAAATTCGAGTTTCCCATGAAGGGTAGAGTGTGCTACACTCAAAACTAAAACACACGTCACTCAACAAAAATCCAAGAGTAAATCAAGCTTAATCAATGAAATTCTTTTTGGTCACATCTTTAATTAGTTTAGGACAAATTTAAATTAGCTTAACTAAGACACTACAACCCATGAATAATAAAAGGGGTAAACATATATCCAACCATCTAAATAATAAAATAGGGAAATTACATTACAAAAGGGGAACACATACCAACATTATTAAAAAGGGAAAATAAAACAAAACAACACATGACCCCTAGGTCACAATTTTCCCCTAACCAATTAATTCTAACACACACACAATTACATGTTGCCATGGTGACCCTAGTTGAATTCTTCTCGAATTTCAATGTGGTTGGTCTCCAATCCCCTGATGTTGTTGTGAATATAATATACCTGCAAAACAGAGAATACCTCCTTCGGCCTCATGGCCACATTAAAACATTCATGTCAAAATATGTGATATAAATCTAAAATCAACTATATACGAATTAATATCATCTATGCAAATACGACATCACTTAGAAATTTATAGCACATTTCTATTCCACATTTCATCCATGTCAAACCGATCACAACATTTATCTAATTATCAAATGTCTACTCAATATGACTAAATGTATCACATGTTTGAAATACGAGATAAATAACCATGTCAACAATATATCAAGATCAACATCAAATGTCCATATGCATCATATACAAATCAAAACAATAATGAGTTCAATATATCGATATCTACTAACATGCTAAATCAAAGAAGGTATAATAGATCATAAGTGCAAATAAAGATCGGAAACAAAAATAAGAAAGGTGTCGAAGGGAAGTGGGCACTACATCCCCCTCCCCTTAGACTTGACTTCTTCCTCGAAGTCACTGGAACATGTGTGCAAAATGCACTCATAGTAAAGTAGCATCCTCCCAAGTAGTTGCAGTCTCATCATATCTGTCCCACTGGACCAGAACTTGGTCAATCTCTCTGCCGCGAAGGCCTAGGGTCTTACACTCTATAATGTGTATACGGGCTCCACTATCACTCCGCCCTAATCTTGTACCTACAATGCAGTCCAATCTAG
Organism: Taxus wallichiana var. yunnanensis; assembly: GCA_018340775.1. Taxonomy (NCBI): domain Eukaryota; kingdom Viridiplantae; phylum Streptophyta; class Pinopsida; order Cupressales; family Taxaceae; genus Taxus; species Taxus wallichiana. The sequence continues at coordinate 331,007,356 of CM031239.1, read as the reverse complement.
CATGTGAGAAGGATCATAAATATATCTCCTAAGCACAAAAATATAAAACACATCATGTACGTGAAACAAGCTAAGTGGCAATGCTAGACGATAGGCCAAGGGACCGATGTGAAATAAGATCTCAAAGAGACCTAAAACCTAGGAGCAATCTTAGAACCTTTTCGTAATGAGATAAGGCTCTTATGTGGTCGACACGAAGAAACACCTTCGTGCCCACCTCAAAACTATGATCCGTCATATGCTCATCCACATACTTCTTCGCATGTCTTACGCCTCCTGCAATCTTTGTCTGATCAATGTAACATGTTACTCCATATCCTGTAATAATGCTAGCCCAAGTGAAACCCTGTCATCTAACCTGTCCCAACTAAGAGGTGTCATGCACTCTCTACCATATAATGCCTGGAAAGGAGCCATGCCTATCGAACTCTGAAAAATATTATTATAGGTAAACTCCACCAAATACAGATACTCCTCCCATCTCGACTGGTGATCCATAACGTACATCCTAAGCATGTCCTCCAGGATCTGATTCACCTGCTCAATCTGTCCATCTGTCTCAGGGTGATATGTTGTGCTAAAATTGATCCTCGTCCGAGAGCATGTTGCATGGTGGTCTAGAAATGGGAAGTGTACAAAGGATTGCGGTCACAAATGATCTTCCGCAGAATCCCGTGTAATCTGACAATCTCATCAAGATATACCTATGCCACTACACTAGCTGTATAGGTGGTTCTCACCGAGATAAAAATTAGCTACTTTTGTCAATTTATCCATTGTGACCATGATGGCGTCGTGGTGGTATCTCGACGTAGGTGACCCAACGATGAAGTCCATGGAAATGGTGTTCCACTTCCACTCCAAAGATGGCGTGAGGAAAGAGAAGGCTAGTTGGATGTCGATGCTTGGCCTTCACCCTTTGACACTCTAATCGGTGTTACACAAACAAGGCCACATCTCTCTCGAATTCCTCTCAAAAATACAACTGTCTCAAGGTAGCGTGCATCTTCTTCACCCCGAGATGGGTGAATAAGGTGCACGATGTGCCTCTATCAAAATATTCGTCTCAAGCCTCCATCTCTAGGAATATATATCCAACCTTTGTGTCTATGAAGGCCATCAGCCTCTAATGAAAATCCATCAAATCTCTCCTCAAGGGGTCTCTAAGACGCATCTCTGCTCATGTTGCAAGGTAGAAACTGTCTTGAGGAAGCTACTGCAAAATCTGCTCGCAAATCACCACTGTGCCCACTGAAGTGGCCATAGCCACATGTCTCCATCTACTCAAGGCATCTGCAACCACATTATCCTTCCCCTTCACATGCTCTATCTCCATGTCATACTCACAAAGAAACTCCATCCAACGCCCGACGAGCGTTGAGATTAGGCTATGTGAAGAGGTGGCGAAGACTCAAGTGATCAGTCCTGAGTGTAAATCTTTGGCCAAGAAGAAAATGTCTCCACCGCACTAAGGCATGCACAACTGCTGCAAGCTCAAGATCATGAGTCGAGATAATTAAGCTCATAATCCTTGAGTTTGCGAGACTCAAAAGCAACTACTCTGCCCTCCTACATCAACACACCACCAAGTCCTACCAAAGAAGCATCTGTGCAAACATAGAACTCACCCTGAGGATCTAGTATAACAAGAATAGGTGTTGTTGTGAGGTATTCCTTCAGTGTAATAAAGGCCTACTCACACCTTTATGACCATACAAACTTCTTCCCTTTCCACTGAAGGGAAGTAATGGGGTGCGTAATCCGAGAAAAGTCCTAGAAAAATCTCATGTAATATCTGTTAAACCCATGAAACTACACACCTCAGTCACACTAGTGGGTGCTGGCCAATCCATGATGGCTCGAATCTTGGAAGAATTGACTGTGATACCTTCTCCAGAAATGATGTGGCCCAAATATTGCACCTCTGTCTAAAAGAACGCACACTTCTCCAAGTTTCAGCAAAGATGCCGCTTATGAAGACACTAAAGAACTTGGCAAAGGTTCTCCTTGTTTTCCTCATGTGTACGTGAGTAGATCAGAATGTCATCAAGGAAGATGAGCATGAAGTGATCTAGAAAAGTCCTGAATACCCCATTCATCAAACTCATAAACACTGCGGGGCATTCGTCAAACCGAAAGGTACCACTGTGAACTCGTAGTGGCCATATCTCGTATGGAATGTGGTCTTATGAATATCCACCTCCGTAATCCTGAGTTGATGGTACCCTAACTTAAGATCTATCTTGGAGAAAAATGTAGCCCTTCATCATCGATCAAATAAATCATCAATGCGCAAAAGGGGGTAACGATTCTTGATCGTTATTTTGTTCAAACTAGCTAGCGGTAATCAATACACAATCAGTAAAGATCTATCCTTCTTCACAAAGATCACCAATGCACCCCAAGGGGATACACTAGGATGGATTAGGCCCTTCTCCAAAAGGCCCTCAAGCTGCAACTTGAGCTCACATAGCTCAGGAGTAGTCATCCGATAAGGTGCTCGTGAGATAGGCTCTGCGCCCGGAACCAGATCTATATGGAAATCTATCTCACGTGGGGGAGGTAACCCAGTAGCTCCCCTAGAAACACATCAGCAAACTCTCTCAAGATGGGATGGTCATCAAGGGATGGTCCACTAGACTCATCCTCCGATCTATCACTAACCGTAACAGCATACAACTGACAACCCCATCGCGCACACCACTTAAGCTGCATAGCAGAGATGGTGTGAATGGAAACAGGTCTCCTAACTCTTGATATCACTGACTCCACTCCAAGATCATCTATGCAAGCAATAGTCTTATGGTAACAATCCACTCTAGCTTTGTGAGTAGACAACCAGTCCATGCCCAAAATGACACCATAAGATCCTAATGGAAGGATTTGAAGATCCTAGGTAGTGGTGAAGGGTCCCAAATCCACCACACACTCCTTAAATAAGGAGTCTATAGAAATATTATCTCTAGAAGCCATCTCAATGTCCCAAAAATGACCATGTCTAACTACCACCAGTCTGTAATGCTCTACTAAGGATGGTGCAATAAAAAAATCAGAGGAACCATAATCAAATAATATAGAGGCTGAAATACCACCAATACTACCCGTCGTCTCAATCACGGTACTTTGGTGCTCATCCTAGCGGTTCTTGACCACCGCATAAATCCGATGGATTTGTGTCATATCTCCAATAGTAGGCTCTCGAGATTTACGTCCTACCCTTGTTAGGGTTCTCGTGGAAAATCTCTCCAATGATGTCCAAAGCAACACCATAACCATAACAATTGCCTGGTCCTCTCCAGTGGGATGCAACTCATGTTGATACTCTAGATGTCGAGCTATGGATCTTGATGATCCGGTTACTGCATCGCTGATGTCTCTGTTGACGAGATCTTTCGACTAAGCTCTCGGTGCACCTTGTGTCCTAACGGGACCCTTACGAGGAGGCCCCATACTCCATCCTCTCTGTGCATCAAATCTCTAAAGAGGTCTGTAAGGTAGCAGTGTCTCTGCTACTATTTTTTTTGCTGCTTATGGTGGTCTAAATGAATCATTTCTGAACTCGTCCACCACGTGGAGGAGGAACTGACCCCCTTGATCTGTCATCCTACATTTGCTGGATGTGGCTCCAAAATTTGTCTCTAGCCTGTTGTGTTGTTCTCTGTGTCTCCTCTACAATATAGGCCTTCTCCACGGCCTCTGTTAATGTCTGTGGGCAGTGAATGTGCACCATGCCACCCAAATCCAAGTTCAGGCCCCGGATGAACCTGTGAATCCATACCTGCTCATCTTGCATATAGTCGACATACTGAAGTAGGTCAAGAAATTGACTCTCATACTCGGCTATAATCATCGATGCCTGACGGAGGTCATGAAACTCGTCTATCCGTTCTTTGTATAAACCTCCTGGGTAAATACCTACTCCTAAAATGCTCCTCAAACAGATCCCAAATGATTGTCTCCGAATCAACATGGAACTTCTACTCCTCGATCCTCCACTAGACACCTACTCCATCTCTCAAAAGATGGATCGCAACACGAGCTTTCATGTTGCTAGTATAAGGACAGAGCTTGAAGCATCCGCTCAAGCTCACTAACTAGGCCTCTACTTGAAAACCTCATGTATCACCTAAATAGTGAGATGGTCGTAGCTTCAGGATCTCCCTGATATGATTTGTTGTTGATGTCGACGACCATTAGGTCTCTCTGCATGCTCCTCCCTCTATCTAGGGCTCGAGACTTGTCCCCATGTCTTCTTTGTGGTGACTCGCGCCTAGCCGACTCTGCGTGGAAGCTCTCGCCCCTATACTCCTTGCTTTGTGTCGAGGGATACATGGGCATCTACTGATGGCTTCATGCCATGTCTAGCAAATTGTCCTCCCAAGGGCTCTCTGCGTATAGCAGATTGATGTCCCAAGCGTGCCTCGTAAATTTGAGGTAGAATGACCGCTATAACCTGCTCTAGTGGTGGCATATCTAGGTCTATATGAAAAGACCCCTCATCTAACCCGCGCCTCCTGCACATATCAAGGCAAGAGTTAGTTCATTGTTCTAGGTCTTGTTTCAGTTTTCTAAGTTTTCTATTTTTACAATTTACAATATTATGGTTTTCTAGATTAAAATAACCAACTTTGCATTATGTTAAAAGTTCATGTTTCATGTTTTCTAGGTGTGCCCAAAGGTCCAAACTTTGAACCCACGACTCTGATACTAAGTGTAACACCCGCAAAAATGATGTTGTAAGAACACGCTTCAACCTAACACTTAACCCGAAAATGTGACTAATAATTTTATTTTTGTTTAAGTTAAGAAGAAGATTACAATACAAGGATGCTATAAGGGTGCTTAACCTTTAGGGTTCATTAACTTACACTACTTAACTCAGTTTTACAATTGAAGAACCAGGTTTAGATAAAAGTTATATGTTAACACAATTATCTCTAGGGTACATTAATCAATAGTTCTATAGGAAGATAACAAGGTTTAATTCACTTAATTAGATGTTTTCTTTTCTTAAATTAAGTTCAATCCTAACAAGGTTAACCTTATGTTAAATTATTAAATTCATTACTTTAATAGCTTAAAGGATCCTTTATTAAAATTTCTACACATACTAAGGGTTCAAAAGAGACATCAAACCCCTAGGTAATTAAATGGCCCCACTCACCCATCTACACATACCCTTAAGGATTTTAAATTAGAACATTTAAAATACATTTGACCCCCAAAACACCTAAAAGAGCCTTAATTTGACCCCCCAACCCATAAGTAGGGTTGGCATAGTCATTTAAGAGGTGTGGGACAAGTTTGATTTGTCCAACAAGCTTCCAAATTTGGCCTTGAAGGCCAAATTCGAGTTTCCCATGAAGGATAGAGTGTGCTACACTCAAAACTCAAACACACGTCACTCAACACAAAATCCAAGAGTAAATCAAGTCTAATAAATGAACTTCTTTTTGTCACATCTTTAATTAGTTTAGGGAAAATTTAAATTAGCTTAACTAAGACACTACAACCCATGAATAATAAAAGGGGTAAACATATATCCAACCATATAAATAATAACACAAGTAAATTCCATTACAAAAGGGGAACACATACCAACATTATTAAAAAAGAAAATAAAACAAAACAACACATGACCACTAGGCCACAATTTTCCCCTAACTAATTAATTCTAACACACACACACAATTACATGTTGCCATGGTGACCCTAGTTAAATTCTTCTCGAATTTCGATGTGGTTGGTTTCAGGTCCACCGATGTTGTTGTGAATATAATATACCTGCAAAACTGAGAATACCTCCTTCGGCCTCGTGGCTGCATTAAAACATTCATGTCAAAATATACGATATAAATCTAAAATCAACTATATACGAATTAATATAATCTATGCAAATATGACATCACTTACAAATGTCTAGCACATTTCTATTCCATGTTTTATCCATGTCAATACGATCACAACATTTATCCAATTATCAAATATCTGCTCAATATGACAAAATATATCACATGTCTGAAATACAGATAAATAACCATGTCAACAGTATATCAAGATCAACATCAAATGTCTCTAATGTCCATATGCATCATATACGAATCAAAACAATAACAATTCAGTATCTCAGATATCTACTAACATTCTAAATCAAAGAAGCTATAATAGATCATAAGTGCAATGGCAGTGTCGGAAATAAAAATCAAAAAGGTGTCGAAAGGAAGTGGGCACTACATCACTTTATAAAAACATGATTCCTAACTTTCAATCCACTCACTACCTATTTCAATGTTAAACCGGTTTGGATTCATTTATCCCATCTGTAGTTATAGGTTTGGGAAGATGAAAATATAACTACTATTGGCAATGCTTTAGGAAAATTTTTATCCATCCATTCCAATACGGAATTATACACTCACACTACTTTCACATAGAAATTAGTGCATCCGGATACTTCTCTTCATCTACCTTCTTTTATTGATCTTAAAATTTTAGATAGGGTTTGGTCATAACCCCATGATTACGAAGTATTACCCTTCAGATGTAGAAAATGTTTTAACCTAGGACATCTCACTTCAAATTGTCAAAAGTATCAAAATATAAAAATATTCCTTGGTGGAAGAACTCTCATCAAGATTTTTTATTTATTAAGTAGTAGTACCTAAGTCGGCTATTAATACAAAGGTAAGTTCTGATAAGGTTTCCATTCCAAACTCTCTAGTTTCACCTTCAAAGGATTATGTTGATGTGGCAACAATATTTGTGGAGACCATAACTTTTGATCTCGACTATTGGATTGTTTTTAAATTGTACATGGTGTTAGATAAACACTAATAAGCATGTTGGGTTCAACCTTGCTCGCAAGTTTGTGGTAATTTTGACACAGTTTTGGAGCCATATTCCTTCATCTAGTGTCCTAAAATTAGCATCGAATGTTTTTTTTGCTTTTGATTAAGTCTTAGAAGTTTAATAAAATTTTTTTCTTGTTAGAATAAGTCATGGTTTTGCATTAACTCTAATTTATTAAGGCATATTTGGCACGTAAATTTTGTGGTCCATCCAAGTTGATTTCTTTAGTAGGTAAATTTTGAAATTTTAGGGTTTTTAGAGTAGACATTAAATAAAAGGAGGATTGTAATGATGTTAAGGTTTAGTGTGGATTCCTAAATGATAAGAAATCTATTTTTAAAATTCAATGTTTTATTTGCAAAGTTTTTTATGTTTTGGATGTATTTCAACCTCTTGCAGCTAGATCCACATCGATGTTATAGTAGCTATGGTGGATCACGTGCTAACATAGTCTTGGATGTAAGTGGTATCAAAGCGTGGTCTCTATGTAATAGAGCTTGGAAATCAATAAAATTGCAAGATTCTTATTTGTTGGTTTTCTATCTTGATACTTGGTGTATGATCTATTTTTCTTCATCTGCAAAGTAAGTTTATACCTCGTAAGTTAGGAAAAGAGGCGAGCCTCCCGCTTTGTAAGTCGCCATGGATGTGCACAATTTTAGGTTGAAGGTCGATACCATAAGCCCTGCTGAAGAGTTGCTTATCAGTACCAGTCATGGAGTTTGAAGATCGTACTAGTATTCAAGGAGAACAGGAAGATCAAGATCTTGTAAGTCTATCTGATGTCTTTCCTATTAATTCTACAAGTAGATATACAACAAGAATAAGATCCCTTACCTACATGGAAATTTCCTAAGATCCCATATAACCAAGTCTATGATAAATTAACTGCTTTTCATTTGATTGCTGCCACCACCTTAAAAACCCGTGAGTTTGTTATTAGGTTTCCCAAACCTCTAGTCATGAGTATGATATACCTTTGGTAGATCCCACTGATATACAGTCTCTCAAAAAACAAAAACATTTAAATTTTCTCATATAGGTTGTGTTCAAATAGGTATTACTCCACTTTTCGTCATGGTCTGAATGCTTCTATTTTATGTTGTTTAATGGATTTGTGTTTTGAAAGTTTTAAAGATTCCCTATTAGCTTCTATTCAAACTGGTCTTCATAATGGCCCCATATCTTTTGAGGTTTATCCAAATTACCTAGTAAGCCTACAAAATTTTTTTTTGTTAAAGCAAGTTCTGCGTCTACATCTTGCAACCATAGGTCTTCACATGAAGCATGGTGCTTGTCCTTTGGCTATTCATTACAAAGTCATTTATCGCCTTGTTAACACAATGTATCCTGCCATCAAGCATGGTATCTCTAAAGGCAGCAGCGTGGTGAGTCACACTAGTATAGAAAGTCAAAAATTGAGCCTAAACTCATTTCATGGTCTCAAATTAAAGTCCCAAAAGAATGGACCCTATCTAAAAAGTTTATTGAGAAAAATCAGCCTAGATTAGAAAATGCTACAACTGTGAATGAATCCAAGTCAAATGTAACTTTGTCTTTCAGAACTAAAAATTCTACATCTGACATATCCCGGTCTAGTTCTTTTAGATCAGATACTTCTTTTTTCTCTACAGTTGAACCCTCGAGAAAATCCATGAAAGAATAGACTTATATTTGTAGTCATAATAGCTTGATTCATGATCCCAACACTGATTACCTTTGGTGTAAGGACTGTGAAAAATTATAAAGCAAAAGTATGTCCCTTCTAATGGTCCAACCATTAGTATGGCTTCTAGAGAAACAAATATTTCTACATCTTTTCCATCTCTAGATAGTAGTGAAGTCTTATCGTCTGATGAAACCCAAAAGGCCATCTTTTGGTACCAAAGAACTGTAGATAGACATGTAGACCCTTCTGAGTCTTCCAAAATGCTAAAATGGACAAATAAAGTTGTCAAGTGTCCATGATCGTCTACAATCCCAAGAGTCTATTCTTGCAGAAATGGAAAAAACATTGAAAGCCATAGATCTTCATCAGAAAGGAGATATAACTTCTACTCTTAGACTACTAAATTCTAAAGTTGATGATGTTACTACCCAAATGAAGAAGGTTGATAAAAATCTTGAAAGTACTTCTAGATATGTATCTACTTGTCCTGATATTCCTAAGATTGTGTCTAGAGAAGTAATTGATGTTGTTCAACCCCTTATCAGTCATTCTAAAGATACCAAAAAGGACATTGCTTCAAAAATAGGTACTACCCATAAAATTGTACAAAATAGCCTACACCAGTTGCATGAGTCCTCTATTGAGTTAATCCACAAAGTTGAACAAGTTCAAGAGCATGTAAGCCCTATTCCTGAGATAGTCCCACAGATAGAGAAAATTCTGGATAATACAAAAATCCAGAAGAAATTGAACCAGATTGGTCTCACAAAGTGTCCTGGACAGAAGTTGCTAATTCTTCAGGATCTTCAACACGTCATAAGACTGTTCTATTAGAACATAGTCCTTTGTTTATCTCTGATAAAAAAACTCTAGACAAAGGATCAGTCAGTATGGCCAAGCTTCTTCCAGAAGAAGCAGAAAGTATGGTTTTGATGGAAGAAACTTCTAGAGCTTCAACATCTGAGCCTCTTCATCATATTGCAAGAACACAGACCTTGCAGCCTAATTGGTATAAGCTAGATTTCTCTACTCCTGAACAAGTGAAAGAGTTAATACATGGAATTATGGGGTGGGAAAATTCTCAGCTTTTGTTATATAAGAAGGATCCAAAACTATTGTTGAAGTCATTGCAAATGGATTTGTTGGCATAGTTAAAGAATGGTGGGATGCTCATCCACACCAAGAAGAAATTTTGAATGGTGGATATGCTTCATTAACTGCAACTTTAATACATGAATTTCTAAGCACTATTGATAATGACAAGCTTAGAAATACTTCTTTATTCTTGAGAGCCAAATTATGTGATATGAGTAGGATAAAAGAGTACCAATGTTATATGCAGAAGTTGTACTATAATTCTGGCAATATAAATGATCCTACTATGAGACTCGATATATAGAATCTTTTCCTGCATTCTTTGCAACTAGAATACAAAAATCCATGCATGGAAAGAGTACAAAAGAATTAAGTCTTGGAGCTCTAAATCAGCTTATAGATGAGACGAATGCTCATCTCTGCCAAGAAAAACAAGACCGCAAGGAAGCTGCTAAAGCCCAAAAAGCCTTAGGAACCAAATTCTGTCAGTTACTAGATAATGACTCATTTGGTTGTCGACCCCAACACAAGTTCAAAATCAAGAAACCTTGTAAATATTGTTCATCTTTTTCAAGGGGGAAGGGTCATTATAAGTATAAGAAAAGACATAAGTTTTCCAGAAATAGATATTCAAAAGATGTCCCATACAAAAAGCAATATTTCAAGAAAAATAAATATATGGGAAAGAAAAGAAAATTCATACCAACTTGTTTTATCTGTAAAGGAAAGCATTATGCAAATGAGTTCCCAAAGAAAGATACAGAGAAAGGTAAAGCAAAAATAAATATGCTTGCAACAAAAGGTATAACGGATCAAGATTATTGCTTAATCTCTGATTCTGATTGCTATTCTTCTAATGTATCATATATATCTTCAGAAGAATATTTTCAAGTAAATATAATAGAGCACACAGAGTCAGATTCATACAAAGACAGAATCTGGTTATGATTCATTTCCTTCTTTCATAAATATGATTGCTAGTTTTCCTCACCCTCTCATGCCTGTGTCTTCTGAAGTTCTATATAAGCAGTTAGAACTAAGACAAAGTGAGTTTGAAGATTGCCCCCATGGGATACTACTAAAAAGACCTATCTCTCATAGAAAGTTAGAGAGCTAGAAAGAAAATACTCAATCCAGGTCAGAGCTGAAAATGAAGCCCAAGAAAGAAAGGAAGAAGAGGAAGAAAAGCATAAATGGTCTCTTCAACAGAGGTCATTACCCACTTCAAGGCCTCATGTACAAGGACGCATACATGTCAAAGACAAACTCCCTATAGAGGAAGAGGTCGTGGTAGAGGAGGAAGATACTCTCCACCTAGGAGAAGTTTTCCATTCCTTTTTCTAGAAGAAGATCATAACAATGAATTTCAGGTAATAACTCCTAGCACAGATATTATAATTCCAGCACCTAAAACTATGAGGACATGGAGAAGAAATAGAATAGAATTCTTACATAAGGTGATTGCTAAAGCTACTAATGAATATAAAAGATTAGTAGAAGAGGAAAATAAGGAAAAGAAAGAAGCTGAAAATGATGAACAATTTCTAGAAGAAGCCTATCAACAAATACTACACCAAGAGGCAGAAGAATCAGTTCCAACAGAAGAGATTAATATAGAGGTATGTACAGTAAAAGGAGCCCAAAACCCTTTTACTACTATCAATATCTACATTCCAAATATCAAGCCCTACTCTATAGATGCAATGATAGATATAGGAGTAGATATAAGTTTTCTTAGAACTAGAGCTATACCTCCAGATTGTTGGACTGAAACATATTTAAAGATAAATTTTGATAAGAAAGAAGTAATATCTAGATATACAACATATGTGCCTATCAAGATAGAAGGATATGAAAGAACACTGCAATTTTATCAACATGATATGCTTTCATATGATTGTTTGATAGGGGTAGATGCTTTGCAAGAATGTGGCACTTTTAGCCTAAATAAAGATTTTATATCTTTATTTAATCCTGATGTTCAGATTCCCAGGAAGTACTCATTCAGAACTATAATACCTTTACTAGAACAAAGGAAAGAATCCAATCATGAATGGATTCATAAATCTATAGCCCTATGCAAAGGTAATATAGATGATATAGTTGGAAAAATAAAAAAGAATCTATGTTCAGATGATCCTCATGCTTTTGTTGAAAGAAAAAGCATTATTATTCATTAGATTTGCAGTTCCAGAAAGATGAGAAAGGGAATGATATCATTCAAAAATTCAAGGCTCATCATAAAGGCATGATCCCTTCTGAGAGAAAATAATGTCATGAAGAGATTAAAAAGATACTCTAAGAAGGTTTTATCAAGGAATCTAACTCCCCTTGGGCATGTGTAGCTTTTTATGTAAATAAAAGGAGTGAACAAGTTCACCAGAAGAAAAGACTTGTTGTTGATTACAAGCCTTTGAATAAGTTTGTAAAAGTTGTCCAGCATCCTATTCCTGCTAAAGATGATCTATTATCCAGAATCAAAGGATCAAAGGTATACAACAAGTTTGATTTAAAGAGTGGTTTTTGGAAAATATTCCTTAAACTGGAAGATACCTACAAAATGGATTTTGTAGTACCAGGAGGACAATATGAATGGAAAGTTCTTCCATTCGGATTGAAAACTGCTCCATCAATCTTTCAGAAAATGATGGACATTATCTTTGGTGAGTTAGCTGATTTCCTGATAGTTTATATTGATGATATATTAATATTTTCTAAATCTCCCAAAGAACATATTGAACACCTAGAGAAATTCTATGAAGTTGTTTATCATAATGGTTTATGCTTATCTCTAACAAAAATGGAGATTTTCAAAGATGAAATGGATTTCTAGAATTACAATCAAAGATGGATCTATTGAAATGCAATCTCATATTGTTTCAAAGATTCAAGAATTTCAGATCAGATTTCAGAAAAGATTCAACTACAAAGATTTCTTGGTTGTATCAATTATGTTGTTGGATTCTATAAGGATATTGCTATAAACAGAATACTTCTCAATCAAAGATTGAAGAAAAATTCTCCCAGCTGGTCAGAAGAAATGACCCAAGTTGTAAGAAGAATCAAAGCACAAGTTCAAAACCTCCTACTATGTCCCTTCTGGACAAGGACTAAAAATTATAGAAACAGATGCAAGTGAGAATTATTGGGGAGCTGTACTAAAAGAAAAATCAGAAAATGGAAAAGAAAAAGTATGCAGATATACATCTGGATCTTTTCAAGGATTAGAGCTAAAATATCATTCTGCTCACAAAGAAATTTTAGCTGCTAAGAAAGCTATCAAAGCCTTCTTGTTCTTCATACAGAATGAACACTTCATTTTGCATTCTGATTTAAAAGATTTCAAGGCCAGACTCAATAATGGAGATCCTGCTAATAAGACTGCATTCAACAGACTCCAAAGATGGGGAATGTGGTTTGATAATTTTAGTTTTGAAATTGAATTTTTTTGTTTTTGAATTAGTGATTGAATTAAAAAAATGCTTTTTTAAAGATTTTACTATAACATAAATAAAATTATTATTTTAAATTTACCACACCATAAAAAGGAAAAATTATGCATAGGTGCTTTGCAATAGAATTTACCACACCATAAAAAAGGTTTTTAAGATTTACTACACATCATAAATAAAAAACTTAAACATGATATTATTTTTTCAACCTGCAATTATTTAGCCAAAATAAAAGCAGTCTTCTTGTACAGTTATACCAGACTATTTCTACCTTGGTGTTTGTTAAGTGCTCATTGCTAAAATGGTCTCATACAATTGTTAACAAAGTTTCAAATCATAGAACACAAGAAAACATTACAGAAAATAACTGTTAAAAAAACAAAGTTTCAATTCATGTAGAACAGGAATTTGCAATGAAGATTAGGACATAAAGTAGAACATACGATAGAGTAAGGTTTAAATAAAACATAGAGTATGGAATATATGCATTATTCCGTATGGATAGGATAGGAATAAAATAGAATAACATTATTCATGGATTCAAGTAATTAAAAAGTTTTTGTTTTTGAATTAGTGATTGAATTAACAAAACAATGCTGCATATTCGTTACTGTTACATGTTTTTAAGTAAATTAACAAATAAACAATTAAAGTTCAAGCGGCTGGCCTTTTATCAATTCACCTTTCAAGAATTAAGAAAAAATACATAATGGTGTAATGAATTCCAAACGAAAAATATGTACAACATGTTTTTGAAAATTGAAGAAACAGTAACCCATTTCAAAAAATAAATTAGTACATAAACCAACAATATACATAATTATAAGAATTGTGATGTAATTATACAAAATGAACTCCTCTCTGAAGTTGGTGAAAGAAAACAAAATAATTAAAATTAAGATTGGTCATGAAATTGAACAAAATTTGAGAAAATGTTTCAATTGTTAGAAATGTGCTCAATTAATTTTAACCGCTCAAAATTATAATACACTAATCAATTTTATGAAAAAATCAACAGAGTTTTACAGGTTCTAATTAAAAAATAAAAAAACCCTAAAATAAACATACAACATATAATTTTATGAAGAAAAAAAAGTTATTATGATCTACTTATCATTGGTTTCAAAATCAACCCCCCTTAATAATTAAATTTAAGTCCTAAAATTAAAATATTGAAAATCCTGAAATAATTTTTACAATCAACACAGTTCTAAACACAGTAAAACCAACAACACATTTGTACAAAGTGCACATAGTCAAATGTATTTAAACTTTCATGATTTTTCACAACAATAAGCTAGACAAGTGTAAGAAAATATTTGACCTAACTAAATGTAAGAACAAGCATCTAGACAATAACTTATAACATTAATATATCATGAAAGGCTATTTCCCACAAAAATCACATGTACTTTGTACTAACAAAGTATGTTAACAGTCAATCAGTAGGCAGTATACAAGTCAAAACAAAACTTCACAACATTAAACTACAAAAATTAAAACCTGTACAAATCATTAACTATGTTAATTAAATGATTAAGAAATATCTACTCCATATTAATTTATTAACAACAAATTGGTAACATCCACTCTGGATTTGTTAGACATAGTAAAACAACAAATGGCCTATACCTACTCTCCGATATTAAAGACGAAATAGATGACGCTACTTAAATTTAATTAAAGAAAAAATATCAGTAAAAGAACACAAGGAGAATGAAAAGATTATATCAGAAAATGAAAGCCCTAAATAAATGTCAGAATAAAACCAACCCAAAAAAATTAAACCCTAGACTCTGAACATCAACCCCGCACATATAATAAATGGATCGTACACAATATACTAGCAATTGCAAATGAGTTGCAAGTTACGCCGGAGAGGGATTGAATTTTTTGTATACAATATGGTTTGGATGCAAAGTGAAGGTGACTTGTATCTGTATTGCATTACAAGTGGGTTTTGTGTATATATATGTGCAACACTTAACTTATTTAATGACGGAGATTACTAATGGCTACATCACCATTCGTGACGGCACAAAGGAAAACAATGGCAGGGGAGAAAGAGGCACTAGTTTTTCCAATCTTCCAAACACATCCTCTTCCCAATCATTTCTTCTAATTTTCTTGTTAGCCAGCTACGCCGCTTCCATTTCCACTTCATCTTCTTATCTCTCTCTCTCTTTTCTAACTCCACTGAACCTGACCAATCATTGTAGGAAGACACCTTCAGGGAAAAGTTGAGTAGATCTTTGTCCCCTCTCATTTTGAAAGCAACACGGTCATATGCATGTTCAATAGCCACCTCTGCCGTGTCAAAATTACCTAGCCAAATGTTGGTTCCTGCTTTGAGCAATCCCTAATCTCTACGGTGAATTTCCCCCATGGTCTTCAACGCACTCCTCTGTAATGTCTTTTACACGGAACTGGAACCAATATCTTCACTGACAAAGTCATAGTCCATCCGTCATTATTGCCTTCCAATTGTCGTTCGCATTGTTAAACAAGTGTTGTTCGTCAACATACGCAAGGACAATCTCTCAAAACTGTGTCACTGTCTATTAGAGTAGGAGGAGGAGAAATGGGTGGGAAGGAGTCACCGCGCAAATGCAATGCGATCTGTTGCAGAGCTGCATAACACTCTTCACTCATCATCATGAGAGACATTGGTTTGTAATTTACCCAACCAAACCAAACCAAATTAGGTCTCCAGATTGATATTGAATGAATTTGTAGCAGTTATATAGGAAAAAGGATAAACAGGCCGTCACAAAATGCGAGGAAGGAGCGACAAGAAAAACATATACAGAAACAACAACTCTAACATCTTCAACAACTTCAACAACTTCAACAATTACAACAACTTTGACCTGGTTTGCCAACACAGTCTTTTGTAGCCATCCAGTCCATGCAGGCACCCATTCAGCGCATGCAACATCCTCTTCAGTCCATGCATCGTCCTCTTCAGCCCATGCAACAACCCATTCATCCCATACAACAATTTATTCAAATTGCGCATTCCATTTCTATAGGGAGCGTATGACAATAATAATGGAACGAATTGGCGAAGAGGTGAAGCAGGGGTAGAAGCAGATGGTTAAAAATAGAAAAATTGAGACTTCATTTATAGGGAGAAGCATATATTTTCCGTAGTTATTGCAGAGATGGATGCATTGATTGTTTCACCATAAGCAATGATGGCGGGGGACAAAAGCATGGCGGTGAGAGGGGAGAGTGGCCACCAATGATCAAATTTGAAGGGCTACTCCAAATTTCATTGTGAAGGGTGTATATTTAACCAACCCTTCCATGATGAAAAGTAATATATATAGTTACACTTCACATGACAAGAATATATCTACTATATACGTCAAAAAAATAAATAATAATTTTTTAAATTAACAAATATATTTAAACACAAAAAATTCCCAAAATCCCGTCAAATATAAAATCTGACCAGACTTGAGTATTAAGGGTATGTTTCTGGTGTAGGAAGGTATGAAACCAAATAGAACACAAACCACATCTTGAAATCCTTCACTTATAATTCACTCAATTTACACATGTTTGTATAAGTTTTATGAAAATAGGGAAATCCATTTCGAGATATAAATTACAGCCTAGCCAGGACTATCCATTTCACAGACTACACCATGATAATTTTTCATTTAAGAAAAATCAGGTTACAAATCCCCCAGTGACATTGTTGTGTGATCCAAACAACATTTAGCAACCATGGAAGCGCAATTTCCATTGATGATAAGGAAACTAAATGTGCATTGAAAGAAAGTTAAAGAGGAGGAGACAAAATCATTCAAGGACCATAGGCATACCTATGCCACACGTAGAAATCTCATTAGACCATCCATGGGCCATCGCTCACCACTTCAACATTGGATTTTCTGTTTCCAAAAAAATTCATTTGCTCATGTGGTACTGGTATTATTCCTCAATGCTATTGATACCATAGACTCAAAGTATGGAGACTCACAAATGACATGCAATGTACATGACTTCAAAAGCTTTTCATTGTAGACTGTAGAATATTTTCAGAGAATCAGGTATTGGAGAATTAGAAATGAAATTAAATGCAGCCATTTAATGGAGTTCTCAATTGTGTTGCAAGTTGTAGCAATCCCGGTTCCCAATCCCATCTTGCAAGATTGTTAACATTAGTATTCAAAATCAAACATTTTCAAATTATTTTTTTATAGACATTACTTTTATATTTTCATGGTGAATTGTAGTATTGATATCAGACATTAAATTGGAACTAATAGTATATCCCACTGCCTAATTCCCATTGACTCAATGATTCATTAATTGTGATGAAACATCTACACCCACTTTGGGATTTGCAACTAACAAGTGACAAGGAATTTTTCATTTCAGAACTTCTTTTGAAACTTTATGTAATAATTTATACTTCTATTTTGTCAGGCAATTTACAATTTTTGAATTTATTTTGATGGCTAATTTTTTGTTTGCATTTCTCTGACGGGTTGCAAGCCCTTGGACAGGCTATGACGGGCTCAAATTTGATCACTAGTGGCCACTTAAGTGACAAGATCCATAGAGGGTGTGCCAACAAGCTCCAAAAAAATATCTAAACCTATGCAGGGAGTGTAGGTGGCGCCTCTGCTTTTTAAGAATGAGCCCTTAAGTGATAGACCCGGCCGGTAGTCTCCTACGCTGCAATAGGTGGCATATTTGCTTGGCAATTTCAATGTTAGGGTTACAAATCAGTTTCCTGCCAAGATTGTCGGGGAGATGGACGGTGCCGGAGAATGTTACAGAGAAGAAGCCCGCTGGAGTTTGACACTTTCCAGTAGGGCCAACACCAAAGGAGACGCCCCAGTGAATTATAAATATCTACTTTGCATTGAAATCATATAAACCTTGGGACTGCAAAATAACACAACACGATCTTAAAAAGACCTAACGCACAAGATGCGAACATATGATTCACCGTCAATTATTTGAATGTTCGATGATAAATTATAATGCTATTTCTTGATAAATAATAATAAGACTTAGCTCTACATTAATAATGAAAAAAAAATCAAAGACCTAAATAAATAATAAATGCTACAGGACATCAGTCATACATTTGTCTGCACAAGATCTAACAAACTGTGCTCTGCATATAATCCAAACATGTATGATCCACCATTAATTATTACACTGTCCTAAGGACAAAACATCAAAAGCCCTAAATAATAGGGAAAAAACATCGGAGTCTAAGGGTGCAGAATGAAACCCTACGCATAATGTCATACACATACACATATCGCTAATATTTACTCTATTACATAATGAAACCCTACGCATATACAAATGATTACATTAGACAAGTTCAAACTAAATCTGCAAAAAGATGTTCCAGAATGGCTTCCCGTGGTATGATATTTACTCTGTTTAAGCATATACAAATGAAACCCTACACATATCACAAATATTTACTTTGTTTCAAGCGAAAATATACAAATGATTACATAAAATAAGTTATAGAGCGTAAGAGCTTACTCGTAGTGCAGTCCGATTGACACTTGACTCCATCGCTAAGCTCCCACCGCTATTCTTGTGGAGGATCCGACTCACAAAAAAAAACACACAGGAGACAACAATACATTCATCAAAGGACTCAAACAGACACAAGAGAAGAAAGACATAGGCATGGCCATGCTTTGCACACATTAGACCTCCACAAACAACAACAAAAAGAAGACGGACAATAAAAATGAGATCGGAACTCCAAAAGCCACAGCAGAAAAATAAAAAAGAAAGACCCATTGGGAATTGGAATCATTCTTCATGAGAAGAGTGAAAGCGTTTTTATAGAGCCCGTATCAAGGGCTCGCAACGGCTTGATATGCTTTCCATCCATCATTGTTCGGAAGCTTCTAATTAATCTTTTGCGTGTTAAACAAATATATACCAAAAATCGTATTCTTATGAATAAGCTTTCCTACATACTAGGTTCTAAGTCTACCTATCTCATGTTTTTGCCCGTTGTACTTTTAAGATGAATATTTTATATCTTATTCGCATTTATTAAATGCAAGTACATGAGGCGAGTGAAACCTTTTTCCCGCCAACGGAAAGATATGTTTTCTAGTTGTTTAGCGTCGGGATTCTGATTACAACGATCAAATTTGACCCTATCATAGCCCGTCCAAAGGCTTCCAACCCGTCAGATAAGGGCAATCAAAAAATTGGCCATCAAAAGAAATTCAAAACCTGTAAATTGCTTGACAAAATAGAAGCATAAATTACTACTGAAAGTTTCAAAAGAAGGGTTAAATTGAAATATGGCCTGTCACACATCATTGTCAATTTAGCTACAAATCCCAAAGTGGGTCTAGATGTTTCAACACAAACAAGGGTTAAATTTGACGGCCGTTTAGACGTTTTCATGATTTTAGCCGTAAAATACTTGCAAATATTTGACATAACCGTCACATGTGACTTGCATATTTTGAGTATGACCGTAATTTTTTCTATAGATTTATATATAAACTATGCTAATATATATTAAAAATAATTAAATATGTATAAAATATTTTTAAATATATTTGATTAACAGTGTAAAAATAACACTATTTTATATTTTTGAAGGGCAATATTTAAAAATTACCGTCACCTAAAATTTGTGTGACAGGCATAGGTGGTTGTCAAATTTAACCCCGATCACGATTCATGAATCATTAAATCACATGGGCATGGGGTAGTGGGATATACTATTAATTACAAATTACAATTCAATGTTTGATATCAGTACTACAATTCTTCGTCAAAATATAAAAGTAGTGTCTATAAAAAATAATTTTAAAATGTTTGATTCTAAATACCAATGTTAACAATATTGTAAGATGGGATTGGGAATCAAAATTGCTACAACTTGCAACACGGTTGACAAGCTGCATTAACCGGCTGCATTTAATTTCATTTCTAATTCTCAAGACCCGATTCTCCTTAAACACAAAATTTCTAGTCTACAATGAAAAGATTTTGAAGTCATGTGCATTGCATGCCATGTGCGAGTCTCAAGACTTTGAGTTTATGATATCAATAGCATTAAGGAAATGAGAAAATCAGAAAATGAAGTGTTTTGGAAACAAAAAGCAAATGTTGAAGTGGTGAGCAGTGGCCCATGGATGGCCTATTCATATTTGTAGGTGTGGTAGAGGTATGACTATAGTCCTTGAAGGATTTTGTCTCCTCTTTAAATTTCTATCAATACACATTTATTTTCCTTATCATCAATGGAAAATGGGCTTCCAAGGTTGTAAAATGTTGTCGGGTCACATAACAATGGGGGATTTGTGACCTGATTTTTCTTAAATGAAAAATGATCATAGTGCAGTCTATGAAATGGGTAGGCTTAGTGTCATTTATATCTCGAAATGGATTTCAATAAATTTAGAAAACTTATAAAAACATGTGTAAGTTGAGTGAATTCGGGCGTGTCTTGCCCTAGGCAACCTAGGCAGTTGCCTAGGGCGGACAAAATAAAGGGCGCCAAATTTTCAAAAAAAAATTCTAAATTCGAGGTCCTGGGCCTTAGCAGTCGGGTCGGCTACTCAAGGGCCGAGGCAGTCGGCTTTAAAATTTTACCCAAGCAATTGCTATTAAACCGGTCCGAGGCGGAGGAATGATGGAATCACGATTCACAAATTTCAAATTTCAATCGCAGCATCGCTGTTTATACTTTCAAATTCAATCACGTACGGCTCTTTGCTCGATCATTGTTTATACTTTTAGCATGCCGGTCTGACCGTGTATAGACAGATGAGACTACACTCGTGAGTTGTGACTTGCGGCTTGCGGCTTGCCTTGGACTGTTGGACAGTTGTCAGTGTTGCGGTTGGGATCGGGACAAAGTGTCACGGTGGACTCACCGACTCAGCAGAGACTCCAGAGTCCAGACTCCTCCGTGCGGGCAGGCTGCAGCGGCGTGGGCCGTGGCTCTCCTCACTGCTCAGACATGAGACAGAGCTGAGAGACTCCACTTCTGACTTCAGTCTTCTCCGAATCTCCAGTCTCCTGCAGGCTGAGAGGCTCCATTGTAATTTTCAAATCTCAGCGCTGAGTAAAGGATATCGGTTTTATTTAAGTATTGGTTGTGTTGTGCTGCAATGTGATATGACAGAGTTCTTTTTGTAGTTTGATCTAATTAAGGAGTCATTATATTTGTACTTTTTTAAATTCTGATTCTGATCTATGCAGGCATGCCCTGTCTGCATGAAAAATATTGGGAGTGATATTGTTGGGCATATTACACGGCAGCACAGTCATTTTTTCAAGTTATCCTTGGCTTCATCCTGTACAAAATAAATACAAATAAAATGCCTGTTTTTCTTTATAAATCTTGCGGTTTTCAAATTATGATGATGTCATTGAAAGTTTTGCTATGTCAAAGGCAAGAAAAAAACCTTTATAGATTAATAAAATGTGTCAAGAGTTATACTAAGTCTATAATTGTTTTAAAAAAATTCATATACAGGTGGGTCGTAAGTCCCGAGTGGGGGGGTGCACACTCCGAGCATCGCTTAGGCGCTCGGGGACCTTAATTCGGCCCCGAGTGAATTACAAGTGAAGCATTTTAAGATGTGGCTTGTGTTATTCTATTTGGTTTCATAACTTCCTTCCTTCACTAGAAACATACCCTTAATACTCGGTCTAGTCAAATTTTTATTTGAAATATTTGTGAGACTTTAGGATTTTTTGTATTTAAATATATTCATTCATTTAAAAAAATATTGTTAATTTTTGTGACGTATGTAATAAATATATTCTTATTATGTGAAGTGTATATATATATACATATACACATACATATACACATATACATACATACATACATACATAGATATATATATATATATATATATATACATATACATATACATATATATATATATATATATATATATATATATATATATATATATGTATTTATATATATGTATTTATATATGTATTTATATATATGTGTATATATATGTATATATGTATACATATATATACATATATATATATATATATATATATATATATATATATATATATATATATATATATATATATATATATATATATATATATATATATATATATATATATGTGTGTGTGTGTGTATATATACACACACACACACACACATATGTGTGTGTGTGTGTGTGTGTGTGTGTGTCTGTATCTATCTATATATATATATACATACATACATACATACATACATACATATATCTATATATTACTTTTCATCATGGAAGGGTTGGTTAAATATACGCCCTTCACAATGAAATTTTGACTAGCCCTTCAAATTTGATCACCTTTGGTCGTGAATGTTGTCGTGAGACATGTATGAGGAATGTGGACACACACACAAGGCACGTGAACTGTTTGATAGAATGACACATAAAGATGGTGTATCATGGAATGCAATGATTGCAGGATATGCACAAAATGGGTTGGTTGAAAAGATTGTGGAAGCATTTAAGAAAATGTAACTGTCAGGTGTAAAGCCAGACTTTGCAACATTTGCTAGCATTCTCCCAACCTGTGCTGAAATGGGAGCTTTAGAAGAGGGTATGGACATCAATCAAGGCATAATTGAAAGGAAATTGTTATCCTATGTTGTAGTTGCAATTTATGTGGCAAGATATGTATGCAAAATGTGGAAGCACACACAAGGCACGTGAACTGTTTGACAATATGCCTAGGGAAAATGTGTTCTCATAGACAACAATGATTGCAGGATATGCACAAAATGGGTTAGTTGAATAGGTTGTGGAAACGTTTAAGAAAATGCAACTGTCAGGTGTAAAACCAGACTTTGCAACTTTTGATAACATCTTCCCTAGCTTGTGCTGAAATGGGAGCTTTAGAACAGTGTATGAACATCCATCAAAGCATCATTGGATGCAAAAATAATACACGGGTTATTCACTCTAAACTTCCTTACAAAATGTTTCCCTCTGAAAAATTCAAACCTTTAATCAATTTATATACATTCAACTTTATGTTCAAGATTGCAATCTGAGATCTATGTTAGACATCGCTTCAAATTTGTATACCATGACATCTAAAATCACAGGAACATGGAAAGGAATAGAAACTGAAATGGATTAGGTATGAAAACAGGAATAGTATGAAGAACAAAACCAAACAAAATGGAATGAGTTTGCATGCCAACTGTTAGACGAAATTCCTCAACTAAATTACAATGTCAGAGCACCAACAAAACCGCATAATTCTATTTTGAAGTTTTTAATGATATATGGTTTGCATATGTTCTGGGAGACGAGCCATTTAGGTTTGGCACAAAGGCATGCGACAAAACATTTTTGGTCTGTCATTGTTCGATATGTTTAGCTTGTTCTTCTACGAATTTCAATGGTTTGATAGAGAGCGAAAGTTTATACTGATCTGTCTTTCATTCATATAGTCTTGGCATACGTACCTGTGTGTATAGGTGTTTTTTGAAGCGAGAAAAGTGCAACAGTTAATAGGAAAAAGTAAGGGAAGATAACCAGAAGAAGTTAAGACAAGAAAGGATTACAAAAACAGGTATTTGTACATGTTCATATCCCAACACAATAACAGAAAATGTAAACAATGTAATGAAGCACAATAGTTGTAAATAGCCACACAACAAACAACTATATATTGTGGTTTCATATATTTTTGTGAAACAGATCAAAAAAACTGTGCCAGAAACACGCACAATGGAAGTTTGTAAAAACTATAGAGTATGTGCACAAGCGATATTTTGTTAGCAGCATAGGCCTGCAAATAAAATTTAAAAATACAGTCACTGATTTCCTGCAAAACCGATGGCATAGAGTCTCACCTTCTTGTTGTTCACACTGGTTCATCTTTGGAGAATTAGGAAAATGTGATGGGAAGAAGACACTATCAAACCATGACATATTTCCACCCTCGAGCCACACAAAAGCAACTACTACAGTGAATGCATTGAATGTGGCACAGTAAATGCATTAAGTCCATGAGAGGACCTCCCCTTTTCTCCCTGCAAACCACAAAGCAAATGCATTAAATGCATGACAAGAAATGAATTCAATGCGTAAGAAGAGCTCCAGTTTTCCCTCAACAGTGGCAAATAAAGGGAGCTACCAATAGAAACTTGTCAAAATTGAAAAATCAAAGCTTCAAACTTTAGTGTAGCAGCATTTAAAAACAAATGGCACAATCTTATTGGAAGCAATGCAAATAACTAATTGCTAAGGTGAAAACAATATCCTAGCCTTCGGCAGGATAATAAAGATGAAGGGTTTCTTTATTCAATTCAACATTTCCATAGTTTGTGCTAACTCAAGAGTACTCAATTCTCATTCCCAAGCACCTCTTCTTCTTCTCCATTCTTCACCTTTTTCATCTTCAAATATTAGGTTCCCTTTACTTCCCTAGTGGCATATCCATTACATCCCTCATATAAAAATATTATTAAATATTCAAATTAAAAGAAAAGATGATTTAAAAAATATAAATTATTATAATATAGTTAAAAGACCAACCAAAAAAATAAAAAATAAAAAATCATCAAACTTAAACCTATGCATAGATTATAAAAGGTAAGCATAACTCATAATTTTTGTTTTTAAAAGAATTGTCTATGGTAAGAGAATTTAATAAATGAAGATTTAATAAACGAGGATAAGATTTAAAATATCCGTCTTAAATGTACAACGGGCAAAAACATGAGATAGGTAGAGCCTTAGACCGTAGGAAAGATTATTTATAAGAATACACTTTTTGGTACATGTCTTGTTTAACACGCAAACGATTAGGTGGAAGATTCGTGTGGAAGGTTCCCGACGATAGGCAGTGGAAAGCATATATATCATTGGCAAAGCCGTGGATATGGGCTCTATAAAAAAAGCTTTCACTCACCTCCTGTACTTCGTTCCCGATGTGCCCTTCCTTCTTGATCTTGGAGGTCCGATCTCTCGTTTTTATTGGATGTATGTTTTTTTTGTTTTGGTTTGTAGAGGTCGATGTCTGCAAAGCATGGCCATGCCTGTGTGATTGATGAATGTGTCTTTCTTTTGTCTCTCTCTTTTAGTCGTTTGGTGAATGTATTGTCGCTCTGTGTGTTTCTTTCTTTATATTATTGTGAGTCGGATCCTCCACAAGAATAGCGGTTCCGTGGGAGTTAAGCGATGGAGTGAAGAGTCGGTTCACACCAGACCACGGGTAAGCCCTTTCCGAACTTATCTTATATAATCATTTATATATTTTTGGTAAAACAAAGTAAATATTAGTATGTATCACCTTGTGCGTAGGGTTTCATTCTGCACCCTAGGTCTTTGATGGTTATTTCTATTTTTATTTAGGGCTTTGATGTTTTTTTCTATTATTTTTTTAGGGCTTAGTTTGGCTTATGTAATAAATGGTGGTGGAATAGTGTTGGGAGAGGGAAGAGTTGGTTCATACCAGACCCACGGGTAAGCCCTTCTGCTTCCGAACTTATATCATTTAAGCATTTATATATTTTATGTGTCTGTATGACGTTATGCGTAGGGTTTCCTTCTGCACAATAGGGATTTGGTATTTTTTCTATTTTTATTCTATTTAGAGCGTTTTGATATTTTTTCTTTTTTTTGTTTAGGGCTTAGTTTGGTTTGTGTAATAATTGATGGTGGATCATACATGCTCCGATCATATGCAGGGCACATTTTTTTAGATCTTGTGCAGACAAATATATGACGGTATGCGTAGGGTTTAATTCTGCACTCTAGGGCGCTTTGATACTTTTTCTATTATTCGTTTAGATCTAAGATTGATTTCTCTTTATCAGGGAATATGCTTACAATTTATCTTCCAGACAATCAAATAATTGATGGTGAATCATACATCTTAGCATTTTGTGCGGGGTTCGGTTAGTTAGGATTTTCTTGTTTAATTTTTAAGTGATCACAGATTTGTAACACTCTTTATATCTTGAATATTTTGTTAATGCAGGGTATATATTTCTAATTTATTGTGTACGATCCGTTAATTAAAATGTGCAGGCTTAAGGGTTTAATTTTCCAGTGTAGGGTCTAATTTTGCAGCGTTAGTTTTGTTGTGACATTAATTTAGGGCTTTCATTTTCAGATATATGCTTTCCATTCTCCTTGTGTTCGTTTACTCATATTTTTTCTTATAATGAATTTAAGTAGCTGTCATCTATTTAGGCCTTATCCTCTTTAATTTTGTAGAGTAGGTATAGGTCATCTGTTGTACTATTTCTGACTTTTCTGTGATTGACAAACCCTTGTCAGTTTTTATATCTAACAAACACAAGAGGGCATGATCTACGAGTATCTCTTAATACAGAGTAGCTATCTCTTAATTATTTAACACGGTTAATCTTTGTGTGCATGGTTTAATTTTGTATTTAGGGTATAAGTTTTGTTAATGCACGAGTACTTAAGTCTTTGAAGTTTTGTTCTGGCTTGTATACTGACTACTTGATTTAATTATAACTAAAGAAAAGTGCACAAGATTAGCAATATTTTTTAGCATACTTTGTTAGTACAGTACGGTAGCATACCTATATTCTCTAAATATATGTAATATATGCCGAGAGGTATATATTACATATATTTATATATTATGTAAATATATAGGTGCCTCGTGAACTTCACCTCTCGGCATATTTTACATACACATAGAAACATAAACCAAAACATGGTATGTAAAATATGTCGAGAGGTGAAGTTCACGAGGCACCTATATATTTACATAATATATAAATATATGTAATATATACCTCTCGGCATATATTACATATATTTAGAGAATATAGGTATGCTAGTAGCAACCGCAGGGTTGCATTATACATAAAACAATACCAAAAATAAAGTATGAAAAATAAGGGGGAATTTAGTTCGTGTATGAATAAAATAAAATTTATAATTTAATATTATAATTACTTATTATCAAAACATAGTCACTTATATGTAATTTTCTTATGTAATTATATTACTATATAACTTAACACATATTTGACTTTGGAGAATGAGTATGAGCAAAAAAAATCAAGGTCTATAATGCACGAAGTTCTTATGGATTTTATTAGTAACCGTATTATCAAGTTAAAAAAATACAATCCTTTTTCATACAAATTGAATGTGCAATGTACATCACATGTAATGACAAATTCATATAATGCAATGTGTGCTACATATGGTACATTATTTATATTCCAAGGACATAAGTCTTTTTCCTCACCTTCGTTTCAAGTGAAAAGTAGTTTTCCATTCTTCATATTTGCATAGCGCTCATATGAAAATGGCGGAGATATTCTTAGACTCTACAACGACTTCACTCGAGAGATAGCCACAAATGTTAACCCCATTGTTTCTCTTTCTTCAATATCAATTGTAGCCTTGGAAAGAGTCAAACCTTGCGATTTATGTATCGTCAATGCCCATGCCAACCGTAAGGGTAATTGGTGTGTGCGTCCCCTTTGTATTGGTGTAATTGGGATGGTATGCGGAGTTCTATCTTCAAATGGTATTCGAAGTAACTATCAAATTCAACCATTACATATGTTGGTGGGTTCGGTGGACCAAGTACTGTGCATATACTATGTTTTGAATATATCCCAGAGCTCCATTTACAAGACTTGCTTCTATCCAAAGATTGGATGTTAGCATAACCCTTGCATCATTAGAAATTAATAATTCTAAATCAAGTTCATCATTTAGACCTCCTGCCAGTGTGTTGGCGGTACTTGTTCTAGTTGCAATGCTACGTGTGATATGTCTTTTCAATGAATGCAATTTTTTTTTTGTGGTTATTCACGTTAATCTTTGTCGCCATTAGGTGAATATTATTATAGAATTCTTCATTTTTATCTTTGTCTAATGCAGAACTTGTTCTACTCATTAACAACATCCAATCATCCAGTGTTGGATTCACATCTCTGAGATTGGCCAGAAGTTCTTGAAAACGCTTTTGGTCTTCATCCTCTCCTGCTTGCCTAAATACCTTATCCAATGTAACAATTGTTCGAATGCTTCCCATAACAGCTTTGCACGTCTATTACTATCATATGGTGGTTTATCGGTAACAGGAGGAAGTTGCCCCAAATCTCCTACCAAAATCATAGAAACACCACCAAAACTCATGTCTGCTCTTTCAGGGAATGCTTGACGAAGTCGGGAGTCCACGTTTTCTAGCAAACTTTGTCCGACGAAGCTCATTTCATCAATCAATACATATTTTATGTGGCAAATCTCTTGTTGGAATGTTGCAAGTCTCGATCCCTCCAATTCTGCAAAATCTGTAATAGGTATTCGAAGTTGTGAATGGATGGTCGAGGCGCCAATATTAAAAGCTGCAACTCCTGTTGGTGCAAGCAATAGAAGAGGAGAACGTTTAGGGAATGATGCATCAAAAAGTGCTTGACGAATCACACCAATCAAATATGATTTTCCTGTTCCCATTGTTCCTTGAACTATCATGAGCAATGGAATGTTATTTCGATGTTGATTATAATGTGTCATTATTATATCAAGTGCTTGTTTTTGTTTAGCACCCAAGGTGTCGTAATTGAAATTCGAGGCTAATTCATCATCTATAACCAACCCATTATCTTTCATGTTGCTTATGAATTTTATCGCTTTGCTTGTGTATTCTTCACCTCGATATTCATCATTCCATGGTGCTTGTCTATCAATATCTCTCCTTCCCAACATATCTATTTCCGTCGCTTGCAAAATTGACCATGATGAAGCCTACACATGATTTCCCATTCATGTTCTATTGTATTCTGTTGAACATGTGGATTAATTTCATCTTCAGAATTACTGTTATTTTCAATGTCTTCTACTGCAATCCTCCTTTCGACATGCCATGGATTATAACGGAACGAATCCCAGTTTAAACTTATTGAATCAGAATCATGTCCGATATCTCTGTCTATATCTCGAAACGGCTTGTAAAGCAACAAATCTGACCAACAAAAATCAACCCATTTATGAGATTCCCGTGAAGGGACAGAGGAAAACCTCGGGAAAACTCTCACAATAGCTCCAAAACTCCTGACCTCCCACTTGTTATCCCGTTTTCTCCTTGGATTATATGTCCAAGATCTAGCGGCATCAATAAGAGACACACTTTCCATGGAAAAAGGCCTATTCTTGTACCCATCAATGAAACTTTTTGCATGTTCCTCATGGTCATCTGCATCAGGTGTTGTTACTTTTTTGAACACCTCACGTGCAACATTCAAATTGACAAATACTCTACTGCTCTCTACCAAAGGGAGCTCTAACAACATGTGACATGTTTCTTGTGCACCAATGTCTCTTTCAACAATTGTTTCGGTTAGAAGTCTCCTATATGTTGTCGCTGCCATTTCATCCGGGTTTTCAATATTTGCCATCCGCATCAACATTTGATGATAAGTTTCAGAGCTTTTCTCCACTTTCGCTGCATACTTTGCAATGTACTTGACTACGGCATGTTTGGAAAGAACAGGTTGCCAATCTACGTTTGCTCTCCACAATTGTAATATGTAGCGATTATGTGTATTTACCCTATCATCATTTCTCGTAGGTTCAAACTTTTTATCTCCCGTCTCTGAGTCTTGATATAACTTTGATCCATCGAGATTCAATGGCCACGGTGCATTATACCTGCAAAATGTAATAATCAATTATTAGTTCTTCCATGTATGTGTTTTTTAGTTCAATTTAATTATTCAAATTTTTGAACATCTTACCTACAAATTTTTTTTCCCTTTTCTTACGTAGGTAGGCACCCTCTCTACACATCGTATGTTGTTCTACACTGTTGAGAATCTCTTCATAGTCATGTTCCATATCGAATTGTGTCAGTTGTCTTGTATTTCGAAGACACGGATGTTGCATAAAATTTTGGTAGACCTGTAACATAGAACATAAGAATACACAATATATTTTGAGAACGTAAAAATTCTATATAAATCATAGACTCAATGAGAATCGATAAATTACCTGTATGTTTCGTTGGTGCGGGTCATCCCGAGGATTCCATGCATGGACAATAGAATGGAAGTATTTTTCAGCATTTCCACGTTGAAAATCATCATTCCAATCAAGGTTGTCCATATTCGGTGCCCCTTCTAACCATATGAATCCATGCACATGTGGCGAACCTCTATGTTGCCATTCATATCTAGACCAATAATCTTTAACTTTCATTCCTTTTGTAATACCTCCTTTCGGAAAAGTGTATGTCGCAGGTGCATATAATGTGCCACTATATGTGGATATTCGATGATATTTTTCCTTCACCAATTTTGTGCTTCTCGTGGATTTATCCGGTGGTGTTCTAGGCATTAATGCATGTAGATTAGCCAATACATATCAGCTGTGCTCAATGTGAAAAAAATAGTAGGTGATCCTATTTGATGCAACATGTCAGCCAATTCACCACGACATTTTACCCAAGTAAGACCTTGTACCCCTCAATGATGTTCCAAACCGCATCAAACGATCACCAGATTGGAATGGGGAACATTCTTCATATGCTCACGTAATTTGTTGATGGTGATTGGCATATCTTGGAGGTTTTTCTTCACAAAAACTGCAGATGAATTTTGTGCACGATGTCTCATGATCATGTTCATCATGTAATACCTGAACCGAGGATGTCGGCCAAATCGGTGATCCCTATATCGCAATAAATGCTTTACAAATTCATGGAGACGTACTCGTCTTAATCGCGGTTCTAGCCAATCACATTTTCCATCAGGAAAGAGAGTAGGGAATGCCATATCAAGTAGTCCTACTGTCACATACTCATTGATAGGAGATGCTCCTATCCCTGGCCAATCAATGAGTGCTCCAGGGTCCGCATGAGGGTTATTCACCCACGCATGGATTAATTCCATCTCCCTTGGTGCATTAGGTAGTTTAGATGCCATCGATGTTGTATGACTAATTATATTTCCTTCATCTATCTCTCCATGGTCGGACCTACAAACACAATTTCATTTGCGTCGGAATCAAACTCCATATGAACTGAGTTCAGTTGCTCGAACACATTCTCAACAGAATGAGGTGGAAGTTCATTCAGAGCATTTTCATCGATTTGGACATCTGAATAGAACTTATCATGTTCTATTTTATATTTCAATGCATTATAAACTCGCTCTCTATTGACTGTAAAGTCATAATTTGTTCCACGTTGATCTCTCCTCCGAACAATAATCATCGGCAAATATTTCAATCTATGGGGAAAAAGATTAGTGATTTCTTTTACTTCTTGAGGAAAACTTATCGTGTGACCTTTATATTTATATTGACCTCTGTTGCATGTGTCACTTGTAGGATTGGGTTGACACGGGCTATTAACATTTCCTCAATTTGAGTTAAGTTTGCAAGTTCTGGCGGTTGTGGCCCAGGATCCATATTGTTTGATGCTGAAAATCGATGATGACCTTTCTCTTGTCGACATCTAGTACACATAGGTCCTTTAGGTGTTCGAGAAACTTTTATTCCAATGTAACATTCTTGACAAATATAACACATGACCGGCGAAGAAAGGTTATCAAGACCGTGTCGAAAAATCATTTGGACCGTATTGAAATCTCTCCCAAGCATTCCATTGGGATCATCTATCATGTGTTCTCTCGCAATATGTGAGTCTTGCATTCTTCTTCTTCTTCTAGGTTCGATTGTTAACTCCTCTTGTAAATCATTATTTTGCATTCTTCTTCTTCTCGTTAACTCCTCTTGTAAATCATTATTTTGCATTCTTCTCTCGTTGTTGTTCGTATTGGTTGTAATGTCGTCTCTGATGCACACTATCATTCTCTAAATTATTTACAACATCTATATTCATTATATCTTGGGCCAAGTTTTTTGGTGTTTCGAGCATGATCCATCGATGTTGAATTTCCTCCCAAATTAACTTCAACATTACCACCATTCTACGATAATTCCTCTGAGATGCTTCGCGGTGAAGTTCTTGTCTATGTAGTCTTTCCTCCTCTTGCAACTGACCTGAACGAATCTGTCTTTGTAACCTTGCTCTTGATACATGTGAGTCATCTTGAGACGATCGTTCACAAATTATTGTCATGTTATTTGCATGTTGTCATCTTTCTGCATCCAATTCTTCATTTGTTAATTCAGCCCTCCGTTCTGTGAACCTTTGTCTATCGTTATCATTTGAAGTTTCCTTTGTTCCTCTCGTTGTGCATCTGTCATTTCTTGTTGTCTCCTTCTGTGATATTGTCTTTGATATTCTCTTCGATATGCTCTTCTTTCATCTTCATTTTCAAAATTTAATCGTGGTCGAGCCACACCTATAAAGTATTTTCAACAAATTTTGTAATTATTTATATAACTAAAAAATCCACGTACATGTAATAGAAATCAATCATATATTATCCAAGTTGTAACAATTAGCAAGGCTAGTCAAAGAATGATATGAATTTAAGAGAATAGGAGATTAGAAAAAGCGTTTTCATTTCCATATCTATGACCTTTTGTTTGATTTATAATAGTTTTTTCACCAACACACTCAAAACACTATGCAATTTATAAAATCTTTTATATAAATAATGCAAGTAAATCCTCACATTCTCGTCTTTCTTCCTTAGGAAACCGATCTGTACGAATCTGTCCTTGTATCCTTATTCGTGATACATGTGAGTCATCTTGAGACGATTGTGTATGAATTGTCATCATGTTATTTGCATGTTGTCGTCTCTCTGCATCTATTTCTTCATTTGTCAATTCAACCCTCTCGTTTCGCAAATGCTCTTCTATCATTATCATTTCGACGTTTCCTTTGTTCCTCTCGTTGCACATCTGTCATTTCTTGTTGTCTTCTTCTGCGATATTGTCTTTGATATTCTTTTCTTTCCTCTTCATTTTCAAAATTTAATCTTGGTGGAGCCATGCCTTTAAAGTATTTTCAAAAATCACCTAATTATTTATATTATTTAAAACTCCATGTGCATGTAATAGGAAATAATCATATAGTAAAGAGAATCTAAAAATTATGAAGGACGCTCAAAATATGATATGAACTAAAGCGACACAAACTATCACATTTACAAATAACAAACAATACCTCAATTCTCTATTAACTCAACAATTCTTCATCGACGTCATTGTATAAATCGTTATTATACAGGCAAGTTGTGACAATTCAACAATGTTCCTCTCATAAATAACACAATATCAAAGACAAAAATATAAAACAAATAATTCTCAATTGCGTATTCAAAAATCAACTATATCCATGTCCTTCAATGAAATAAACACACACCACCTTGTAAAGAAATGTTCAAATGCACATATCCACGTTAATCATTGCTTGAAAAAACACAACATACAAAAAATAACATGTCATCCACTCACAAAAATGAAAAACATTATGATGGAACCATAGTTCTTGAGAATTTATATTAAAACATTTTTCCAAGCATACACAAAATATGATTTCACCACAAAATTATAGAAATATAAAATATTTATATTTGACATTTCTTATAGAAAAATTGCATTGTTAGAAGATGCATATGTTATACATACATCGGGATGTCCCTCGTTACGTTGCTTTAAAAACCTTTTGAGAACACAGGATGACATCCAAATTAGGACGTGCTAGAAGAGCATAACAGGAAACATCCCATTTGCAAATCCTAGCTCCCGGTATCGAAAAAGGCACATGCAACGATAGATTCCGAGTTGGACAAATATCCACAAATGTTGCCCAATGAAAATAATGTAAGGATATATATATACGCATACAAAAATTTCTCATAAACATCACATTCTTTTTTTCAGAAAGTTTATATTAGTTAATGTCTTAAAATTATAAATGTACAAATATTCAATTTCTAAATACACAATGCACACTAAGATGTTAAAAATTGTCTATATAATAAAAGCAAAATCTTAATAATTGAACTATTTAAAAATTATCTATATAACAAAAGCAAAATCTTAATAATTGAAATATTTTACAAGTTTCTATAATTTTTAGATGATATTGCTAATACATCTCTAATTGTAATGTTTCCGATTGTCTTTTTAAAGTAAAGTTTGTCAGAGAGACTATCACATCTCACTCTAAGTTACTACTATTATAAATTACATATCACTTTGAATAATAACTATTTAAAAGCTTTATTTAAATAAATTGTTAAAATAAAAATAAATAGTTTTACATGGGTTTATTAAAAATACAAACATTATTAAAGTAATAATTACCATCTACACATAGAAATGTTGGTTTCTATGTGGGAATATAGAAACCTACATTAAACATGAAATATATTGTTTAATGTGTTAGGAAAATTTTTATTCAATATATTTTTGATAAAAATACAAACATTATTAAATATTAATATTTGTATTTTTTATACATAGAAAAAAACGGGATAACAAGTGGGAGGTAGGAGTTTTGGAGCTATTGTGAGAGTTTCCCGAGGTTTTCCTGCTTTAAAAACCTTTTTAAACACAAAAGGGAATCTCATAAATGGGTTGATTTTTGTTGGTCGATTTGTTGCTTTTACAAGCCGTTTTGAGATATAGACAGAGATATCGGACATGATTCCGATTCAATAAGTTTAAACTAGGATTCGTTCCGTTATAATCCATGGCATGTCGAAAGGAGGATTAATAGTAAGAAGACATTAAATTAATGTTATATACAAGAATTTGAAGATGAAATTAATCCACATGTTCAACGATATACAATAGAACATGAATGGGAAATCATGTGTAGGCTTCATCATGGTCAAAATTTTTTTGCATTCTTTTTTTTTGACGGAAATAGATATGTTGGGAAGGAGAGATATGATGAGACAAGCACCATGGAATGATGAATATCGAGGTGAAGAATACACAAGTAAAGCAATAAAATTCATAAGTAGCATGAAAGATAATGGGTTGGTTATAGATGATGAATTAGCCCCAAATTTCAATTATGACACCTTGGGTGCTAAACAAAAACAAGCACTTGATATAATAATGACACATTATAATCAACATCAAAATAACATGCCATTGCTCATGATAGTTCAAGGAATTGTGGGAACAGGAAATCATATTTGATTGGTGTGATTAGTCAGGCACTTTTTGATGCATCATTCCTCGAACATTCTCCTTTTCTATTATTCTCACCAACATGGAGTTCTATTTAATATTGGCGCCTCGACCATCCATTCACAACTTCAAATAATACATATGATTTTGCGTAAGGTGGAGGGATCGAGACTTGCAACATTCCAACAAGAGATTTGCCACATAAAATATGTATTGATTGATGAAATGAGCTTTGTCGGACAAATTTTGCTAGAAAACGTGGACTCCCGACTTCGTCAAGCATTCCCTGAAAGAAGCAGACATGAGTTTTGGTGGTGTTTCTATGATTTTGGTAGGAGATTTGGGGCAACTTCCTCATTCCATACCGATAAACCGCCATATGATAGTAATAGACGTGCAAATCAGCTGTTATGGGAAGCATTCGGAACAGTTGTTACATTGGATAAGGTATTTAGGCAAGTAGGAGAAGATGAAGACCAAAAGCATTTTTGAGAACTTCTGGCCAATCTCAGAGATGCGAATCCAAACTGGATGATTGGATGTTGTTAATGAGTAGAACAAGTTCTGCATTAGACAAAGATAAAAATGAAGAATTCTATAATAATATTCACCTAATGGCGACAAAGATTAACGTGAATAACCACAACAACAAAAAATTGCATTCATTGAAAAAGACCATGCACGTACGTAGCATCGCAACTAGAAAAGTACCGCCAACAACTGGGCAGGAGGTCCGAATGATGAACTTGATTTAGAATTATTAATTTCTAATGATCAAGGGTTATGCTAACATCCAATCTTTGGATAGAAGCAGGTCTTGTAAATGGAGCTTTGGGATATATTCGAAACATAGTATATGCACTTTAATTGTTAAATATGGTCCACGAACCATGTGAAACATATGTAATGGTTGAATTTGATAGTTACTTGAATACCATTTGAAGATAGAAATCCGCATACCATCCCAATTACACCAATACAAAGGGGACGCACACACCAATTACCTTTACGGTTGGCATGGGCATCAACGATACATAAATCGCAAAGGTTTAACTCTTTCCAAGGCTACAGTTGATATTGAAGAAAGAGAGACAATGGGGTTAACATTTGTGGCTATCTCTCGAGTGAAGTCGTTAAAGAGTCTAAGAATATCTCCGCCATTTTCATATGAGCGCTATGCAAAAATGAAGAACGGAAAACTACTTTCGAAACGAAAGGCTGAGGAAAAAAGACTTATGTCCTTGGAATATAAATAATGTACCATATGTAGCACACATTGCATTATATGAATTTTTCATTACATGTGATGTACATTACACATTTCAATTAGTATGAAAAAGGATTGTATTTTTTTAACTTGATAATACGGTTACTAATAAAATCCATAAGAACTTCATGCATTATAGACCTTGATTTTTTTTGCTCATACTCATTCTCCAAAGTCAAATATGTGTTAAGTTATATAGTAATATAATTACATAAGAAAATTACATATAAGTGACTATGTTTTGATAATAAGTAATTATAATATTAAATTATAAATTTTATTTTATTCATACACGAACTAAATTCCCCCTAATTTTTCATACATTATTTTTGTTATTGTTTTATGTATAATCAAAACTCCTCATGCGGTTCTTATATATATATACCTATATTCTATAATATATGTAATATATGTTTCGCAAAGAGGTATATATTACATATATTTATATTATGTAAATATATATTGTCATTTCTTGTTGTCTTCTCGGCATATTTTTTTACATACACATAGAAACATAAACCAAAAACATGGTATATAAAATATTTCGAGAAAATCACTTAAGGCATTATATATTTACATAAATACTAAATATATGTAATATATACCTCATATAGCATATATTACATATATTTAGAGAATAAGGTATGCTAAAAATATGATATGAACTAAAAAGCGACACAAACTATCACATTTACAAATAACAAACAATACCTCAATTCTCTATTAACTCAACAATTCTTCATCAACGTCATTGTATAAATCATTATTATACAGGCAAGTTGTGACAATTCAACAATGTTCCTCTCATAAATAACACAATATCAAAGACAAAAATATAAAACAAATAATTCTCAATTGCGTATTCAAAAATCAACTATATCCATGTCCTTTAATGAAATAAACACACACCACATTGTAAAGAAATGTTCAAATGCACATATCCACGTTAATCATTGCTTGAAAAAAACACAACATACAAAAAATAATATGTCATCCACTCATAAAAATGAAAAACATTATGATGGAACCATAGTTCTGAGAATTTATATTAAAACATTTTTCCAAGCATACACAAAATATGATTTCACGGTTTTTTATAGAAATATAAAATATTTATATTTGACATTTCTTATAGAAAAATGCATTGTTAGAAGATGCATATATGTTATACATACATCGGGATTTCCCTGTTATGTTGCTTTAAAAACCTTTTTGAGAACACAGGATGACATCCAAATTAGGGACGTGCTAGAAGAGCATAAACAGAAACATCCCATTTATAAATCCTAGCTCCGGTATTCGAAAAAGGCACATGCAATGATAGATTCCGAGTTGGACAAATATCCACAAATGTTGGACAAATATATATATATATATAAATATATATATATATATATATATATATATATATATATATATATATATATATACGCATACAAAAATTTCTCATAAACATCACATTCTTTTTTTTTCAGAAATTTTATATTAGCTAATGTCTTAAAATTATAAATGTACAAATATTCAATTTCTAAATACACAATGCACACTAAGATGTTAAAAATTGTCTATATAATAAAAGCAAAATCTTAATAATTGAACTATTTAAAATTATCTATATAACAAAAGCAAAATCTTAATAATTGAAATATTTACAAGTTTCTATAATTTTTAGATGATATTGCTAATACATCTCTAATTGTAATGTTTCCGATTGTCTTTTTACAAGTAAAGTTTGTAGAGAGACTATCACATCTCACTCTAAGTTACTACTATTATAAATTACATATCACTTTGAATAATAACTATTTAAAAGTTTTATTTAAATAAATTGTTAAAATAAAAATAAATATTTTTACATGGGTTTATTAAAAATACAAACATTAATAAAGTAATAATTACCATCTACACATAGAAATGTTGGTTTTCTATGTCAGGGAATATAGAAACCTACATTAAACATGAAATATATTGTTTAATGTGTTAGGAAAATTTTTATTCAATATATGGGTTGATAAAAATACAAACATTATTAAAGTTGTAATTTGTCTTGGGCACATAGAAATGTTGTTTTAATAATACATCTCAACCGGAATCTTTTTCTAAACAATTCAACTTACAATGTCTACATTTTTTAAAAATTACTCAAAATTTCAAGTATATTTTTTTCTTTCAAAATTAATAAATTTTACCAAGATAGAAATTTAAATAGGATATAAATTTCATAAAGTAACTTTTAGTAATACATCTCAACTGGATTTTTTTCTTTTCATTCAAAATTATTAAATGTGATATACATTTAAATATATATAAATTCATAAAGTAACTTTTAAAAATACATATCAAACCTAAACATCAAAGTGAAAAAGACATTGAATATATTTTCTAATAATATTTTTTTATAAATTTCATACCTATATCATATTAATTACTAATCCTGGAGTGTGTCCAAGTTATGTGAACTGCAATTAATAAATTTGTTTATAAATTTCATACCTATATCATATTAATGACTAATCCTGGAGTCTGTCCAAGTTATGTGAACTGCAATTAATTATGTCTCCATTTCCTGCAATACCATGTAAGGTAAGAATTTATTCACATAATCCCAAAAATAAAATTGAAATATATAAAACAACGTAATGTAACCTGTCACAATTTCCAATCCGGGTTTGTTTATAAGGAACAAATTAAATTATGCAGTGAGCAATGTTCTATCTAAAATAAGGAATTATACTGAAATGAAACATAAAGAATAAGATCTTACTATCACGTTATTGAACCTGTCACAATTTCCAATCCGGGTTTGTTTGTAAGGAAGA
Source organism: Taxus wallichiana var. yunnanensis (assembly GCA_018340775.1). Lineage (NCBI taxonomy): Eukaryota > Viridiplantae > Streptophyta > Pinopsida > Cupressales > Taxaceae > Taxus > Taxus wallichiana. The sequence goes on along the minus strand of CM031239.1, from coordinate 330,968,135 downwards.
AATTAAATTATTATAATGCGTGGGGAAGTTATGTAACTGTTTTTAATAACTTATTTATTACTTAAAATTATTTACCTAATAATATATTTCATATTTAAACTTATTTATTTATTTAAACATTATAGTTTTTAAAATTAACACACTAAAAGTATTTTTTACTTGTTTAAACAATTTATTTACTTTAATTTTTAAATATAATTCACTTCCCCACATCCGATAATTTAAAAAATTAATTTACTAAAGTATTTTTTTTAATTATTTACTTCCCCACACCCTCTACACTTTAGTTTATGTAATTTCCCCAAGAATTAAATTAAATTAGTAAATTACTAAAGTTAAATTAAAAATTATTTACCTAATAATAGATTACATATTTAAACTTATTTATTTATTTAAACATTATAGTTTTTAAATTAACACATTAAAAGTATTTTTTACTTGTTTAAACAATTTATTTACTTTAATTTTTAAATATAATTCACTTCCCCACATCCGATAATTTAAAAAATTAATTTACTAAATCATTTTTTAATTATTTACTTACCCACGCCCTCTTCACTTTAATTTATGTAATTTCCCAAGAATTAAATTAAATTAGTAAATTACTAAAGTTAAATTAAAAATTATTTACCTAATAATATATTGCATACTTAAACTTATTTATTTATTTAAATATTATAGTTTTTAAATTAACACATTAAAAGTATTTTTTACTTGTTTAAACAATTTATTTACTTTTATTTATCTAATTTCCCCAAGAATTAAATTAAATTAGTAAATTACTAAAGTTAAATTAAAAATTATTTACCTAATAATATATTGCATATTTAAACTTATTTATTTATTTAAACATTATAGTTTTTAAATTAACACATTAAATTACTAACCCGATAATTTAAAAAATTAATTTACTAAAGTATTTTTACCTTTAAATTATTTACTTCCCCACACCCTCTTTACTTTAATTTTAAATTATTTACTTCCCACACCGAGAATTTAACCAATTAAATTAGTAAAGTGTTTTGTAACTTCTCCACACAAATTTTACAAATTAAAAATAAATATCACGGACACAATTTCACGGGCACGACATCAGACTCCTCCACTCAATATATATATATATATATATATATAATGAGAATGCCTCTCGGCATAATGAGCAACATCATTGATTTGTTACTTCAATCACTAATTTGTTGATTATTTAAATGCAGGAATGATGTTATTCTATTAGATCATTAACTGCCAATGCTTACCAGATATTTTAATCCACCTGTGTTTTATTTTTTGAATTTTTGTATCCATGTTCTATTTTCATTAAGCGAATATTAGCGGAACAAAGATTTGCTATCTTGTTATCAAGATAACAATTATATGAGATAATTTTAGTAATGAAGTCAAAAATTGGCACTTAGTGTTTGATCGATAATCGCAGTGTTTAAAATATGCTTTCTGATTTTATTCTTTTTTAAAAAATATTTCATTTTAAAATTGTGTAAAAATCAATATTTAGTTTTTGCAATTATAAATTATAATACCAATTAAACTATTATTATATGATGAAATAAAACATGTTCCAAAAAAACATTATATGCACTGCGACATACACTTTTCCGAAAGGAGGTATTACAAAAAGGAATGAAAGTTAAAGATTATTGAAAAGACACGCCGCACGTAGCATTGCAACTAGAACAAGTACCGCCAACACACTGGCAGGAGGTCTGAATGATGAACTTGATTTAGAATTATTAATTTCTAATGATGCAAGGGTTATGCTAACATCCAATCTTTGGATAGAAGCAGGTCTTGTAAATGGAGCTCTGGGATATATTCGAAACATAGTATATGCACCTTGGTCCACCGAACCCGCCAACATATGTAATGGTTGAATTTGATAGTTACTTTGGAATACCATTTGAAGATAGAACTCCGCATACCATCCCAATTACACCAATACAAAGGGGACGCACACACCAATTACCCTTACGGTTGGCATGGGCATTGACGATACATAAATCGCAAGGTTTAACTCTTTCCAAGGCTACAGTTGATATTGAAGAAAGAGAGACAATGGGGTTAACATTTGTGGCTATCTCTCGAGTGAAGTCGTTGCAGAGTCTAAGAATATCTCCACCATTTTCATATGAGCGCTATGCAAAAATGAAGAACGGAAAACTACTTTCGAAACGAAAGGCTGAGGAAAAAAGACTTATGTCCTTGGAATATAAATAATGTACCATATGTAGCACACATTTCATTATATGAATTTGTCATTACATGTGATGTACATTGCACATTTCAATTGGTATGAAAAAGGATTGTATTTTTTTAACTTGATAATACGGTTACTAATAAAATCCATAAGAACTTCGTGCATTATAGACCTTGATTTTTTTGCTCATACTCATTCTCCAAAGTCAAATATGTGTTAAGCTATATAGTAATATAATTACATAAGAAAATTACATATAAGTGACTATGTTTTGATAATAAGTAATTATAATATTAAATTATAAATTTTATTTTATTCATACACGAACTAAATTCCCCTAATTTTTCATACATTATTTTTGGTATTGTTTTATGTATAATGCAACCCATGCGGTTCTTTCTTAAGATACCTATATTCTCTAAATATATGTAATATATGCCGAGAGGTATATATTACATATATTTATATATTATGTAAATATATAGGTGCCTCGTTAACTTCACCTCTCGGCATATTTTACATACACATAGAAACATAAACCAAAACATGGTATATAAAATATGCCGAGAGGTGAAGTTAACGAGGCACCTATATATTTACATAATATATAAATATATGTAATATATACCTCTCGGCATATATTACATATATTTAGAGAATATAGGGATGCTAGTTATATGATGAAATAAAACATGTTCCACAAAACTGTTAATGTCCGTCAATTTCACTACATTGGGTATTATTCACAACTTCATTTAAACAAAAGCTCATTGTGTTGTCTAATAAATTTGAATAAGGCCCATAATTATTTTTAGTAAGATAACCTCTCCATATTAATATTAATATTATGTTTTTTTGGAATGTAATACTACAAAATAATATATTACATGTACTCTTAAATTGTATTTATTTTAAATTTTGTATTATAATAAGTTAAAATTAAATAAATAGAAAATGAGAACAAAAAGTGAAAAATCAAATTAATAATTAAAATAAAAAAATGAAAATATAAAAATGTAAAATTGAAATAAAATAAAATTATAAAAGATTTTAAACATATAAATTAATAAAAATTGATGAATCCATAAAAACAAATTAAAAAAAAAATTATGAATAAAATCACAACAATTAATTAATTTTTAAAAAAGTAAAACATAACTATTGTTCAAAAAATTCAAATAAAACAACAATAAAAATTGAAGAAGATTAATATTAAAAATTAAGTCAAAATATAAATATTGTTAATAAAAAAATTCAAAAATATAATTATAAATAAAATTCGTAAATTCAAAATAAAAATAAAAATAAAAATAAAAATAGTAATAGTAAATTGAATAATTAAAAAAAAATTGTTATATTAAAATTAAAAATTTGAAAAAACATTGAAAAATGAAAGAAATATTTTAAAAATAAATAAAAATAAAAATAATAATAATTAACAAGTGTAAAATTCAAATTTCGCCTTGATACCTTATTTTTTTAATCTTTCCATTAAGGCCATTATGCCATTAAGGTGGTGCAAAAACAATGAAAGCAACGTGTCCATGAATGGGAAATCATAATGGATTAAAACTGACTTTGCATAGTGAGTTAGTCTAATTACTCTGCAAAAACCCTTATGTTTAAAAAAATAAATATAATTCAAATTTCAAAATTTTATAATTTTGTTGAAAAATAGGAATTGAAAAATTTAGTATGGCCTCGACTTAACGAAGGGATGGATAAAGATCGTTGGGTTGGGCCTTGGACATCTCGTGTAATAAAAAAAAAAAAATAATATTAATAAAATTTGAAAATTAGGAAAAAATTTAAAGTTAATAAAAATTAAATATTAAGAGAAAAAATCAATAAATTCAAAAGTTAATATACATATATATTTTGAAATATAGGAATTAATAAAAATCCATCAAAATTGATAAAAATTAATTAAAATTAGAATTTTATAAAAAAAAATAAAAAGAACAACTATATAACAATGGATGTGTGCATCCTAGGGGACTAGTTTTGCCTCAACTTGCACCTTCCTATCCCGAACTTGGTAAAATGTAAGACCAAGGTAAGGATGGATCAGCTTGTTGTGCGGGCACCTTTCATATACAAAAAATTATTATTAATAAAATTTTAAAATTAGAATTTTCTTAAAATTAATAAGATTCAAAATTTTATAATTTTTTTGAAAAATATGAATTAATAAAAATTAGAATTTTATAAAAAATAATAAAGAGTAACTATATAGCAATGGTTGTGTGGATCTTAGGGGACTAGTTTTGTCCCAATTGGCCTATTTATCCCCAACTTGACAAAATGTAAGACCAAGGTAAGGATGAGTTAGCTTGTTGGGCCGGGCTTGAATACCCCTTTGTATAAAAAAATTAAAAATATAAAAATTAATATTAATAAAATTTGAAAATTAGAATTTTCTTAAGTTAATAAAAATTAATAAAATTCAAAATATTATAAATTTTTTGAAATATAGAAATTAATAAAAATCCATCAAATTTAATTAAACTTAATAAAAAGAATAACTATATAGCAATGGATGTGTGCATCTTAGGGGATTAGTCTTGTCTCAACTTGCACCTTCCTATCCCCAACTTGGCAAAATGTAAGACCAAGGTAAGGATGGATCAACTTGTTGCTTGGGCTGCGAGGGCACCCTTCATATATAAGAAATTATTATTAATAAAATTTTAAAATTAGTTTTTTTTTAAAAATAAAAAATAACTATATAGCAATGGTTGTGGGGATCTTGGGGACTAGTCTTGTCCCAATTGGCCCATTTATCCCCAACTTGGCAAAATGTAAGACCAAGTTAAGGATGGATCAACTTGTTGAAGGAAATAATGCAAGGGCACCCTTCATATATAAGAAATTATTATTAATAAAATTTTAAAATTAGAATTTTATAAAAAATAATAAAGAGAATAACTATATAGCAATGGTTGTGTGGATCTTAGGGAACTAGTCTTGTCCTAGTTTTGCCCTTGTTCCCAACTTGGAAAAATGTAAGACCCAGGTAAGGATGGGTTAGCTCGTTGGGCGGGCTTGAATACCCTTTGTATAAAAAAATTAAAAAATATAAAAATTATTATTAATAAATTGAAAATTAGAATTTTCTAAAGTTACAAAAAAATTAATAAAAATCCATCAAAATTAATTAAAGTTAAAATTTTATAAAAAATAATAAAGAGTAATCAGATAAAGAATAATTAAAAGTTAAAAATATAAATATAAACAATAAATTAATTAATAATAAAAATAAAATTATTTTAAGTAAAAAATAATGTAAATTCAAAATTAATCACAAGTTGCAAATAAAATTAATTTTAAATTAAAAATAAAAATGAATAAGAAATGTTGAAATTTTAAAAATTAGAATGTCCTAAATTTTTTAATAAATCAAAATTTAGATAAAAAATAAAATAAAAATAATATTAATAAATTTAAAAGTCTTAAAAATTAATAAAAAACATAAATTAATTAAAAAAATTGAATTTATTTTTCAAAATAATTAAAATTAGAATTCCATAAAAATTAATAACTATGAAATTAAAAAAAAAAGAACTTAAAATTACTAAAAATTAAAAAAGTAAAAATATTAATATTTTAAAATAAAAATGTAAAATATTGTTTGTCACACATACCGGGAGGGTAATGGTGCAACAAATACTTTAACCAATGGAGGTGTTTGCTCTAAACAATACAAAGTTTGGAATGATCACATTGACATTCCTCACATGACTTAGATCATCATTGCTAAAGATGCCAAAGTCACATGTCCAGTCCAACAATACTCGAGGGTGATCTAGGCATGTGTGGAGCCTTTTCTTGGGGTACGCCACACTTGTGGGTTTTTACCCTTTCAAATGGTCATCCAGTAGTGCCCGCTTCCCTTCGACACCATTTTCGTTTTGTTGTTTTCGAGACTGGTTACTTCACTTATGGATTTATTATGGCTTCTTGATTTAGCATGCTAGTAGATATCATAGATAATTTGCACCGTTATTGATTTGATCTTTATAGGATGCATATGGTCTCCTGGTGGACATTTGATGATATTGGTATACTTTTGACATGGTTATTTATCTTTAATTATGACATGTGATATATTTAATCATATTGGGTAGAACTTGATAATTGGATTAATGTGATGATCGTTTTGACATAAATGAAATGTGGAATAGAAATGTGCTAGAAAGTGTAAGTGATATCATACTTGCATAGATGATAGTAAATCATGTGTCGTTTATTTTAGATTATATTGTATATTTGGCATGAATGTTTTAATGCGGCTAACAAGGCGAAGGAGGTATTTTTCTATTTCAGTAGATATATTATATTCACAACAATATTGGGGAGTGGAGACCAACCACATCGGAATTCGAGAAGAATCCAGCTAAGGTCACCATGGCAACAAGTAATTGTGTGTGTGTTAGAATTATTTGGTTAGGGGAAAATTGTGACCTAGGGGTCATGTGTTGTTTTGTTTTAATTTTCCCTTTCTATTATGTTAGTATGTGTTTCTCTTAGTAAGTGAAATTTTACTTGTGTTATTATTCATATTCTTTGGATTGGTGTTTACCCCTTTATTAGTCATGGGTTGTAGTGTCTTAATTAAACTAATTTGAATTTGTCCTAAGCAAATTAAAAGACATGACCAAAAGGGAGTTCATTTATTAGGCTTGATTTACTTTGGATTTTGTGTGGAATGATGTGTGTTTGAGTTTTGAGTGTAGCACACTCTACCCCACATGGGAAACTCGAATTTGGCCTTAGAGGTCAAACTTGTCCCACACCTCTTAAACCCCATGCCAACCCTACCATGGGTTGGAAGGCCAAATTTAGGGTCTTTTAGGTGTTTTGGGGGATAAAAAGGTAAAATATTAATTGCACTTTTTTTCAAAATTTAATTGTCCTTTGGGGGAGTGGGCTTAGATGGAGTGTGTAAGGTGCTTGCCTTTCTTTCAACCACTTATTAATGGTACATTGGAATATGAGGTTGACCAATTGATGTGGAGTGGAAGGAAAAGGAGGTGGCATCCTACTTGGAGCCACATCATCCCTCTCTCTCTTTTCTATATTTATTTGATCCTTTTGTTTGTTTTGGTGGTTGGAGGTTTGATTTTTAGTCTCTTGTATTTTAGAGAGGAGAGGATTTTGAAGGAGTTTGTGGATTTTTGGAGCTTGTTGATACTTGTAGAAATTTTGTTGGAACTTGTGGATGCTTGCTTGACCTTTGGAGGGAATTGAGACTTCATACTTGGAACAAGCTCTACCATGGAAAGATAGGAGCTTCACCTTTGTTTGTATTATGTTTCTTTTTTGTTATATGAATGTATATATATGTTGTGTTGAATGTTGTTTGAAATGCTTGTTGGGAATGGGTAGAATGCCTAAGTTGGGAGTGGGAGGAGACTATGGGGAGTTTATTTGAGGGAGGCATAAGAGATCATTTTCTTGAGGAGGGAGTTTGGGTTGGGTGCCCACCTAGTATGAGAAATGCTTGCATTTTCTTCTTGTTCTTACTTTGGGGGAGCCATAAGAGTTGAGGGAGGCATAAGAGTGGATGGAGGGATAAGGGGTACTTGAGGGAGGCATAAGAGTTGTTAGGGGTAATGTGTTTTGCATTGGAGGCTTTTAGGTGGCACCCATTCCCATTGGGAGGCATAAGTGGCCTCCCCATAGGTCTTACTCTTATGGCTTTCTTGATAAGCCTTGTGACTTGGTTGTTTTGATGGTTTCCCTCTTGTTGAGTTGTTGATTTTTTGTTTTGAAGGATTATGGAATGAATGTGAAATTTTATGTTAAGTTATGTGGAAGCTAGTAGTTGCCATGAGTTGGATTTTCTCCCATTGTAATGTGGTTGGGGCTTGGGGCCAATGGAGAGGATGGCTTCTCTTCTCCATTGGGTATCTTGGTTGGGAGGAGAGAGTTGCTTCTCCCTTTATTTTGTTGTGGATAAAATAAACTATTGGAGGAGCTACCTTGTTGATGTTTGTAGCATTGGAGCCTTGTTGATGACAATGTGAAACTACCTTGTATTTTTACCCACCTAGAGTGGAAGAAAGTGTAATATTGCTTTGTATTTTAGCTTCCATTATTGTAAAATGTTCCCACATTAAGTGGAAAATGTTGTAACAAGATGTTGAAGGAAAGTTGTATTGATCTTCATTAGTAAGGTTGTAATGTGGATGGAATTGAAAGTTGAAGGAAAGACAATTTATTTATTCTCCTTTAACTTGGCTTGGAACCTCATATGAGTGTGTTGATCTTGTTGAAATGTTAGTAGTTCTTACTCTAAAACTTAATGGAAATATTGTTGAAACCCTCTTGAGGAATGTTGGGAAATTTACTTTAAAAAAAAATATTAAATTTCATTTTGTTACTTAAAAGAGATGTATTGAAAAGTGGGAATATTAGTGCATTATCTCTTCTTGTATTGTTGATGGAAAGACTTAAGTTTTAAATAGTTTTCAATATGCCAATGAAGTAATTTAAGTCCTAGCTCTATTATGTTTTTCCTCATTTAAGAATTTATTGTAAATCTATTTGCAAATTGTAAAGGGAAATGAAATCAAATCTACTTGAAATCCCGTACAATGCCTATTAAATTGTGTAGAAAGAAATTTTAATGCAAAAGTTCTAAGCTTATTAAGTTCATTACCCATATTTCATTAATGCTTAATAAGGAAACTAATATTTTAAATATTATTCATATTTAAGTAATATTAAAACTAATGGATTTACTATTATTAAATTCTATTAATACCAATATACTATTAATATTCCCTTTATATTAACAAAGTATATTAATATAAACTGCAGCCAAGAAATAATATTAATTATTTATACAATAGAACCTACGCATGAAATGTTCATAAAATTGCAAAGCAAATTGTGCTTCATGAATATTCTGATATGAAACAGATCCACCTCTATGAGATTTCTCTTCCACGAGCTACACCGTAAAACGGGTAAGGTCTCAATAGAAGATCTTTGTAATAAATTTCACCAGGTCTTCTGGTAACACTCTCACTGTTCCTTAATCGATTTTGATAAAAATATCTTGAAGGCGGATCCCGAAATTGGAGGATGCATTCGATAACAGCTAACAACATGGTTGGGCAACCTGCTTGTTGGAAGTGCCCAAAAGGCTTCCCTACGCGACTCCGCCTCGCTGCCCGGCCTTTTTCGCATTGCAGCAGCCATGGGTGTGGATCCCGACCAGAACACACCTCGCAGCACCCAATGAAAGTGGAGGTAACACGCCTACCTCACTCGCCTGTAGCTTCATCTATAACCTCCATAACAGCTCGCGCGGCCAGGGCCGAGTGGAATGAGGTAACACGCCTGCCTCACTAGCCTGTAGCTTCATCTAGAACCACCACTTCAACCCACGCGGCACAGGGCAGAGTAAAATGGTAGGCCGACCACAAAAGGCTCAAGATTTGCAAAATGCAAGGGGGGCGCATAAGATCTGTGGATCTAAAAGTCATTAAATGAAGATATGCGGCCAGCTAAGAGTAGCCCAGCACGCCAAAGGAGAGGGGGTTTAATGAAATGGCAGGTGGCTATTAAAGCCACCCACCCCCAACCATATCTTTTCAAACTTAAATTGGAATGTGTTACCCCTATTAAATCTCTTGACATTTTTGTGCAATTTTCAAATATGAATAATCCACATTAAAGAAAGTAAATTTGAATGTTTACAATATTAAAAATATTTTCACATTTTTAGTACACTTAACATGATTTATACGATAAAATATTAAACCCTATGCCTTGTGCATATAATGAGTGGCATATATATCTCATTTTGAGATTATAAATATATATACGTATTTATGTATTCAAAATAAAGATTAAATATAATACCTCAAATGTAAAATATAAAACTATTGATGTCTGTCAAGTGCAGTACAAATACATTATCTTGAAAGAATTTATTTGCAAACGGGCCATCATATAAGAATATAGATGTAATGCCCCGTTCATCGTTGCTCCTTTGCTTCTGCGACGACCGTGCTTCTTAGAGTTGAACGTTGTTGCATTTCCTTTGAAACGTTAGTGTTTCGCCTTGTCGAGTTTAACTGTTGGTTGCTAGTAATAATGATAATAATAATAATAATAATGACATTATGATTGTATTATCGATCAACGATTGTATTTTGTTATTATTTTCTTTATGTCGATTGTTATCGACATCATCCTTTGATATTTTGTTTGTCGCTCCCGCTGATCGAGCCTCGTTGCGCAAACGAGGAAGAGTATGATTTGTGGTGGCGCCTTTGAAGGTGGGGACTATTTTTTTAATGTTGATGGACCCTTGATAATTTCTAAAATTAATGTTTTATATATCAGCCTTGTTTCTCCTGGCAAGCGGCCTGTCCCCAAAGCGTGGGCTCCAAAAATAAAATAAAATGAAATGTATTATCCTTGTGATGTGGTTAGTTGGCGGATGGGAGGTATTGCTTGTCAATTCCTTAATGAACTTTTAATTTCTTGGTTGGCGTGAGACAGTGGGAGTCGGTGGAGTCTTGACTTCCTTCACCATGATCTTATTTTGATTTTCCTTCTTTAATGCGTATGGGCGCAGTAATGGGTATCTGCCCGGGCTGTAGACGGTTTTCTGTTGCCGTGGTTTTTTTTTCCTGTCTCTGCCTTGCTGCGTTTTTCCCTCCTTTCTGTGCCTCGTGAATCCAATCTCCCTTCCTCGCGTGCCTGTTCTTCTGCTCTGCCCGTGGATGAGGGCCTGTTAACACTAAAGTATGGACGTGGGTTTTATTTGTTGTTTCCTGAGGCGTTTCGGGTGAAAAAGGCGCGTTGTTCCTTCTGATGGCCGCGCACAGCTACCAGCGAGTGAAGTAGACGTGTTCCCTCCACTTCCTTTGGGTGCTGAGAGGTGTGTTCTTGTCGGGGATCCACAGCAATAGCCTTCAACAAGAGTTAACCAGGCGGCAGGCATGTTGCAGTATGGCTGAAGCCTTTGTGAGCGCTTCCAAAGACCAGGTTGTCCAACTCTGTTGTTGTCTGTTTAGTATTGAATGCATCCTCAAATTTGGGACTCTCCTTCAAAATATTTTTTTATCTAAATCGACTATGTGACAGTGAGAGTGTAACCAGGAGACCTGATGAAATTTATTGCTAAGTTTCTCTATTGAGACCTTACTTGTTTTACGATGTAACTCATGGAAGAGAATCTCATAGAGGCGGATCTGTTTCATATCAGATTTGGGGTTGGTAAAAGGAGTTTTATTTTTTCTTTTGGATCGATTGATTCATTTCTTCTATTTTTTTTTAAAGTGTCTATCTGCAAGGAGGATTAGGGTTTGAGCGGCAGGTAGGCTGCGGGTATTTAATATCAAGAGCACTTGCAACTACTTCATCGTCTGAAAAATATCCTTTCCAATGTTGGGCAATGTTGCTTCACGTCGTTGGAGTAGATTACGCGCAAACTGTTTGACAAAATTCTTCAAAGAAATTTTGCTTAGCGTGGAGGATAAAAGTGATGTTAATTGAAGCAAGCTATAATGGGTGAGACTTCCAATGGTAAACATGAATCAACTTTGATTTTAGTTTCTGACATTATCTCTAGCCGTGTCAAAACTGGTACAAAGTATCTGCAGGGTGCAGTAACAACACAAGTGGAGTAATAGATTCGGCAGCAACTTCTGATTTGATTGATTATCTATTGTCTGCGAATTGCATGTAATAATGATGCTAGGGGTTAATTGTCTTGGAGTGGATTTGAGATGTTGAACGTTGTAAAAAGGTGCATTATCGTAATTTGCTTTCAACTTCGTATTTATGCTACAAAGTCGACTTGGAGACTTCTCATTAAGAAGTGTTTAAAATTGACTGAAGATGGAAGGAAATCACCGAGTTTTCAAGCAGAGGCAATGTGAAGAAGACAGATGTGCTTGTAAGCAAGTCTTTGGGCACTTTAAATTGAATTAGATAAGTATTTCGTTTGGTGTTTTGAAGGGGTCTTTTGCTTTGTAGTTGAATCAGATGAGTGTTTTGTTACTCCAATGGGAAGGTGAAAGTCAGACTTTTGGGTGTGCTCCTGGAGCTGCCATGAAGCTTGCATAAGAGATCTACGTGCTGAGGAGAAGGAATGTTTTGGAATGTGTTGTAGCTGCTGGAGCCTTGGTTCGACGTGGCTGCATTGAGGAAGCCCCAAACAGGCATGATAAGACTAACTCTCTCTTAATGATCTATTTCCTTTAGCATTTGGATAAATCGACCTTTGCAATTTGGTTCGACTGCTGTAGATGTGGGTTCTTTTAGAATGTTGATGTGTTTCTGTTTTACTAAATAAATAGCGTTTGGACTCTGGATATTACATAACATGCATTTTCTTATATTGACTCTTTCTTGAAAGAGATGCCCAGAAAGAGATGGGTTCCAAATGACTTTTATCATAATTGCATGAACTGATCTCTCTCTCCCCCTTTACAGTTTATCTTATTTACTGTTTGAGTAGAAGAAATCTCTACATCGATTATTGCCTAAGTTCCTTTGTGTCAGGTTTTCGGAACTTTGAAGTATCTAAGCATCATGCTTCATGTCGGTTGTTTCCCGCAACCCGAAACTCGATTTTCCTAAGTTCCTTTGTGTCGGGTTTTCGGAACTTTGAAGCATCGAAGCATCATGCTTCATGTCGGTTGTTTCCGCAACCCGAAACCTGATTTTCCTAAGTTCCTTTGTGTCGGGTTTTCAGAACTTTGAAGCATCTAAGCATCATGCTTCATGTCGGTTGTTTCCCGCAACCCGAAACCTGATTTTCCTAAGTTCCTTTGTGTGTTTTCGGAACTTTGAAGCATCTAAGCATCATGCTTCATGTCGGTTGTTTCCCGCAACCCGAAACCCGATTTGCCTAAGTTCCTTTGTGTCGGGTTTTCGGAACTTTGAAGCATCGAAGCATCATGCTTCATGTCGGTTGTTTCCGCAACCCAAAACCTGATTTTCCTAAGTTCCTTTGTGTCGGGTTTCGGACCTCCCGAGCATGTTGACATGGCGTTAATGCCGAGTTGTCGAGTGGGTTGACACGTACCAGCTGAAGTGTATTAATTACAAATTTTCTTATCTATATGCGGGTTTCCACGTCATTTTTACAGACGTATTTTTACTTCATGGATTTTCGTGCATGCTTATTCAACCCCAAAACCCAAACTCACCTGTGCCCAATTGCGTTAATCGTTTTTGATCTTTCCTTGCTCTGATTGAAGGTATTTTTCTCTTCATTCTTTTTCATGGTTTTCGTGAATTAATTATGTATGGAATTCTTCCCATTCTCTTACCAGGTTGTGGGGTTTTTATCTTTGTCCTTTTGGGAGTTGAGATAAGGTTGATACTTGTATTTATAGTGGCTTGGACCGCACTTACTTATCTTAGTTAGTCAAATATATCCTTGACATATTAGCAAACACGACAATTTTGTTGATCGTAACTCATTCCAATGAGTTGGACCCTTGTACTAATAGAAACATATAAAGACTTGGAATAAGCAACCAAAAGGATACCTAAATAATATATGAACTTGTGGATTGGTGGAATCTTTGTTAACATAAATATATCCTTAAAATTGTGAGATAAATATCCAAATTATACTTACATATCACTGATTTTCTATGAAGGTTTGATACTTGGGTAATATCGATAAATAATATAAGATTGATACTTGTATTTATTATATAAACTTAATGTCGTTGGTGCTTTTATTTAATTGAAAGATAACATTGTTGGATACTTATATATGTGAAGTAGGTCGAGGGTATTAGGTGAGCATTATTATTGTTACTGTAATTTAAGTATGATCTATTGCATGGTTAAGGTTGTATATCTAGTCACTTGGAATTGTGTCCTTGTGTAAGCAGATCTTAAAGAAGTGAACATTAATGAGTAGGAAATATATTGTCATGAGATGTGCAATTAAGTTTTAAATGTATGTTAGAAATTTATCTGATAAGGAGCATTGCAAACTTTCATTTATTTAAATGCTAGATGGCATAAATTATTAGGTGAGGTTTATATCTTATCATGCTCAGTTCTAGCGAACTGACTCTAATAAATATTTGTGCAGATGGATTATGCGAGTAGATTAAAGGAAAAGAGTGTAAAAGTTTCATCAGTTCAAATTATGAAGTTCTTTGTAGAAAGTTCAATGCATTGTAAATTTTGTAACCTTGCTTGCAAGGAGTGTGGAAGATCTCTTGTCTTGGTATGTTTGGAAAAACTACGTGGTGAAGTGTTCTTCCCTTTTGTTGTTAGACTAATAACTTACCTTGGTGAGAAATGATATTCAATCATTACATTGGTATAAGTATTGTAAAACCTTGATTTTGAGAATAAAGTGTTAGTCAAAACTCTCTGACACCTTGTAATGATGTGATATAAGTAAAATTAAATGGAGTGGTTAACCCTTATAGAAGTTAACTAAAATATATATATTCAGACAAATTAATGTAGAGATGACTTACTTGAGAACAATAGATTCCTGAAATAATCAAAGGAGAAACTATCCTTGTAAAGTAAAATTTCATAATTTTGATATCCCTAGCTAAACTAGTGAACACTACCCCTTTTGGGTGAACTCTTAAACAAGCTTAAGGGAAAATAATGGCTAGTTCTGAAAGATAATAAGATTTAGCAAGTAGGAGAAGACTTTAAGTGAACTACTCTACAGTGTATAAGAAAATAACTCAGTTGGTAAGATGAATTTGTGCGAATCATATTTTGAGTCTTTCTGAAAACATAAGTCATGAGTTAAAGGGTGTTTTATCAAATAAATAACCTTCAATCATTTCTTACTGTGGCTTGCCCTAGCTGTGAGAGTGTCATGTGGTTGGGCTTCTATGTGTTCTGTCAAAAAAAGAAAAGTGTATTATCCTTTTGGGTGTGAACGTTTCCGTGCTGACCTTGTGGTCATCCCCGTAACAAGTGGTTCCCAGAGTTGGTTGTAACTTTGTGACGACATGTTGTGTCGTGTTATGTGTCGAAGCATGTCAAAAAAAAATATCCTGTCTTTTTCTGTGTTGTTCGTGTGTGAAGTTTTTGGGTCGTTTTCAATAGAACAATTGTAATATGATGAATCATAAGATATGACACTATAAAGACGTTTAACAAACTTTTCTCTAATGAATGCATGACATGAATCATGGAAATGAAGTAAAATAATTTTTTAAATTACGCAATAAAGATACTGGAGGCATGGAAACTCTTTGATAATCTTAACATATACAAGAAGAAAAAAAAAAAGGGGTTGTAGTTTCAGTTATGTGTTTAGTGGAAGCAAGTTCTAGAGCATCGTCATTTTTCGAGGCCTCACATCATCCTTCACAAATTGGTGAGCGTTTATGTTGAGGGGATTATTGTTGAAAAATTATTTTGTTTCTGTAATCAATTCGCTAAAGTTATGGGTAATTCTTTTTTCAACCTGCTATCGACATTAGTGTTGTCATGAATCCTCTCTTGTGACCCTCAAACTGCCAATCGTAACGCCCAAAAATATCACACACAAATACAACAATACAAAAAATATTAGGATAATTTTCTTTTGACTTACATTGCTCACTAGACAACACCACAAGAGCTTCAAGTAGATAAATTCAACTACTCATTAGACACTTACCTAAGTCATCGACTTACATACACATGACAACACCATATACATGTCAATGCCACACTTTTCCCACCTGAATGAATGCAAGTAATAACCTAATCACAAGAAAAGGACTCGAGGATTGACAAATTCGCAACACCTTATGTCTATAATTATATTTTAGTTACGATAAACATTCCAAGAATATTATTGTGCAAGGATAATTTTATTCTTTTTCCACCTACAAATTCTTAAATTCATTTCACATTCAACTTACAGTTCAACCATTTAAGTTGGCTCTTTATCTCTTACGACAATCTCCATAACTTACATAATTATTTGACATATTTCAAATTGCATACAAAGTTCGTAATTCACTTGTTATTATGTTTCTCAAATATTTATTCAATGTTTAAATTTTACCCTTACTACAATAGTGAATCTGACGTGATGTCAAGACATAAATCTTAGGATTTGAGGTAGATTTAGATTCAAGATACCTTTTCCCAAAATATTTTTCAATCACGATATCCTTATTTCCCATCGTAGTTAAGATAGTTTAAAAACTTGTTGAATCCATTCAACATTTCCACATCAAGAAATTTTATTTAGATATATACACACAAATATATTGTTTTCACAAAGTTAGATTACACCAAGGAAATTCATATTCTTTTTAACACAAGTAAATGTCTAAGTTCTTAGGATTTGAGGTAGATTTAGATTCAAGATAACTTTTCCCAAAATATTTTTCAACCATGATATCCTTATTTCCCATCGTAGTTAAGATAGTTCAAAAACTTGTTGAATCCATTCAACATTTCCACATCAAAATTTTTATTTAAACACACATTATTTTCATGAAGTTAGATTACACCAAGAAAATTCATATGTTTTTTAACACAAGTAAATGTTTAAGTTTTTATTTATGATGTAGTAAATCTTTAAAAAGTTTTAATTTTTTCATGCTGTGGTAAATTCTATTTCAAAGCACTTCTGCTTAATTCTTCTTAGTTCTTCTTTTTTAGTCTGGTACAATTGTTATTTTAGTATTATTTAAAGGTACATTGTTTTTAGCTGAATAATGGTTTAAAATAATCATTTCATGTCGAACATACTTTGTAATTGCAATTTTTTTTTCAAAAAAATATTTCATGTTAAAATAGTGTAGAATTTATTTAAAATTAATGAAATATTTTAAATTGTAAATTGTTATAAGAAATTGATAATAATTGATAAAATTTATTAAAAACTAAAACTCAAAAAAAAATTAGATAAAAATGAACAAAAATTTAAAAACTATTTCAAAATAACTAAGAAAAAATAAAAAGAAAAATAAAGTTTTAATTATTAAAAAAATTAAAATTTAAAATTAATAAAAAAATTGAATTTTTTTACATTTAATACAAATTAAAAATAAAAATAATGTTGAGCCAACATGGGTGGTGTAGCGGCTTGAACTTTGGGTTTGCTTTCAAGGTCTTCAAGATGTATGTGATGTGAGTCTTGTCCCAACTCTAACAAAATGTAAGACTAAAGTAAGGGTGGATTGGGTCGTTGGATATCTAAAAGAAATAAAAAATTAATATTTAATAAAATTTGATAAAAATTTGAAGATTAGAATTTTCTTTAAAATTAAGAATAGAAAAATTAATAAAATGTGAGTAAAAAATAATATAAATATTCCAAATAAAATTAAATTTAAATAATAATAATTAATAAATTAATAAGAATTGATGAAATTTTAAAAATTAGAATGTTTGAAAAATTGTAAATAAAATTAATTTAGATAAAAATATAAAAATTATTTTTTTAAAAATGTATTTATTTTTAAAAATAATTAAAAATAGTTTTTTCTTAAAAAATTAGAAGTGACAAAAATTAATAATAAAATAAAAAAGAAAGTTGAAAAGAATAAAAAATTAATTATTGAAAAAAATTAAAATTAAAGTGTAAAATATTGTTTGTCATATGTCTTTGGGAGGGTAATGGTGCGGTGGTTGCTTTAGATCGTCATTACTAAAGATGTCAAAGTCATATGTTCATTCAAAGAATATTCGACAATTATCTAAATTTAAAATCAATAAAAATTCCAAATAAAATTAATTTCATATAAAGATATAAAAATAAAAATTAATAAGAATTGATGAAAAAAACATAAATTAATAAAAAAATGAATTTATTTTTAAAAATAATTAAAATTAGAATTTCCTTAAAAATTAATAACTATAAACTAAAAAATTAAAAGCAATAAAATAAAAAAAGAAAGTTGAAAAGCATTAAAATAAAAATATAAAATATTGTTTGTCACACGTACTGGGAGGGTAATGGTGCAACAGATGCTTTAGCCAATGATCACAAGTTTGGAATGATCACATTGACATCCCTCACATGACACAAATCATCATTACTAAAGATGCCAAAGTCACATGTCTAGTCCAACAAAGTACTCGACAACGATCTAGGCATGTGTGGAGCCTTTTCTTGGGGTATGCCACACTTGTGGGTTTTAACCCTTTCAAACGGTTATCCTCCGTAAATTGGTAGGGCGTTTATGTTGAGGGGACGTTTGTTGAAAAGATATTTTTTCTGTAATCAATTTGCTAAAGCTATGGGTAATTTTTCTTTCTCAACTGTCAACATTAGTGCTACTATGAAGCCTCTCTTTCGCATCCCTCAAGCTGTCAATAACCTGCATTCCACAATTCTTTCAACCATGGGTGGCCCTCCTTGTCGAGTTGAGCCCATTTGTGATCCAACATGGAAAGAGAACACATACATATGGAAGGTTCTAGAAGTGGATGGATTCACAGATTTTATACAAAGAATCAAAGGACATGATATCCAAAATTCTCTTAACTTTGCTCGAAAGTTGAAGGATAGGGTAATCACTTTCAGGGGGAAGGAATTCACCATTGCTGAAAACCTAATCTCCTTCATTATGGGCTTAGGAATGGATGATATAAAGTTTATAGGAACAAGTTCGACAAGGAAGCTAAAGAGAAGTGGTTTGTGGAGGGTGATGAAGTCTTAAAAATTGGTAAATTACGGTTGTTATGCTCTTCTCTGCCCCTCCTTACAATGATGTCGCCAAGATGATGGTCATGTATGTTACTTTGGAAGGCCGTTATTCTATGTTGCCTCTTCATTACCTTGTGTTGTTGAATCACTTCAGGTGCTTTGCTAAGGTTAGTCTTTCTTACTACATCTTGCATTTCTTAGAAAAATATGTTTTGGAAGTGCAAGCCCATGCCAGAGCCCTTCCCCGCATCAAGGAGTTATATTCCTTTCACATCAGTATTTCCATGATGTAGCACTCAATGACCTTGTTCCCCCATGCTTCCCCCTCCCCCCAACTTCCCATCCCACTCACCTCTCCCTCCTAAAAGAGTGTTGCGTAGTATGGACAAGGGCAAACAAATTGCGGTCGAAGGCCTCCTGAACATGAGCTACTCTACCCATGAACCCAATCTTAGCATTGACATGCAAACCCAACTGCAACACCAGACTAATGCCATAAAAACCATTGAGGATAATGTAGACTTTCTACTCATAGTTGGCAAAGCATGAATGAATTGAGCTCCACAGTCACTGCTAAACTGGAGGAAAAGATTGAAAACCTTTCAAAGAGGCAACAAGACATGGAGAAGACAATGCAACAGATGGTCAATAGACAAATCAACTAATTAACCATGCATAAGGATTTTCTTGATTTCATTCAAATTCATGTTAAACAAATTTGTGAAGTTAGGGAATTTGGAGGATATTTGGATAGAGGGTAAGACCAAGAAGAAGGCCTTAGCTAAGGACAACAAGGACTCTGTAACACCACCAACTCAAACACATTAAACAACACAATAAAATACAGGATATTTTTTTTTGACTTGCTTGAAGATAATACGACACTACACAAGTTCTCTAGGGAATACAACCAGCTAACGACATGCTTTCCACAACATGGACCCACACTGGTTACAGATAAACATGAGGCACACACTTAGGACACAATGGTTCATCCAAAATATGCAATTTTACAAACAAGGTCTTCCCACAGAAAGTTTCTTTAGAATCATGTTTTAGCTATAAGTACTCTTAAATTCTTTGCTTTTCCCAGAGGAATCATGTTAGGAGAATCTGAAATTCATGTTTCCTTTGAAAAATTTTCCCTACCTTGCTAATGTTAATATACAGTGTAAACCAATTATTGGGTGGTAAGAGGTTGCTTCATTTACTTGATTAACTTATTCATTTGTTAGGAGGGTAGTTAATTTCTCAAGGCTCTTAACTTCATCAATTTGTTTACAACGTTGTGCTTTTAAACATATATGTTTTACCTTTTCAAGCGGTTTTTTTTAATAGTACATGACTGTCTAAATCTTGGATTCATCATTAAGATCTTATTAGTTGTTAATAAAGATTTCATTGGGGTTAAGAATCTAACCAGAAATATTAAAGGTTTCACTCGGGTTTCACTTGAAGAGATAGACATAAGTATACTAATTACATTTTCAACGGGTAAGATAGATTGAAGAGTTTCTTAATCAAGTTCCTTCTATTTATTATAATTTTATTATCTTCCAAGATTTAATCATTGATTTCACCTTAAGACCATTCTAAGGACTCACCACAATAAGAGATTGTTGATTAGTTTAACGTGGGGTCACAAGGTATATTTGTTTCTCTTTTTTTTTGCTAGATTCAAAACATAGTCCTCTACCAAACGACACATGACCAAAGGTAACTAAAGTGATGTAAGTTGATTCAAGTTTAGATAGTTAGAATTAGGTTTGACAATTCAAGGATAAATCATATTCGAAAAGTGAAATTTTAACGAAGGATACACATGTCAAAACAAGTTCATTTAATCTTATTGACAATAATATTTCTCAAATTGACTTTCAAATGATAACAACAACCTACATGAGAACAATACAAAATTATAACGCAATGCCTTCTAAATAGTCTCCACAATTTCCATACCAATGTTTAAAAAAAAAAAAAAGCATTCGTACAATAGCAGTTCCTAAGAAAACCGGAATCCACTTTCTACATGTGTTTCTTTTTTTTCTTTTTCTACTCAGGAAATCCTCCTACACATTTGTTAGCACGGGTCAGTTCGCAAGAACTGAGCATGATAAAATCTATAACATTAAGACAATATGTTGTTATCTAACTGTTTCAAGGAAGAAAAACACCGTTGCTTATGAAAATAATCCAAGTGTCTAAACAAGAGTAATTAAAGAGTTGTCCAAAAGCATAAAATGTCAAAATAAAAAGGAAGGCACTAACTCTATTTAATTATCATTTTCTCATAGGAGAAGTTAATAAACCATCATAATGAATTCCACCTATATCACAATAATGACCATCATTTTAACAAGATAACATTTGAAACAAAAACAATTACAAGAAGAAAATTAGTTTCAAACGTGATCTGCCCCTATTTGTTTAAGTTAGTTCACCAAGCCAAGGATTCACTATTCCACTGTAAGATCCCGAACAATCAATCGACATGAGAATATCTAAACCAAAATGACTTAATAATATTAAGATGTTGTGCCTATAACAGTTAATTTTATATCAGTACAGAATAAATAAATTGGAAAAGAAAAGGGATGAAACGCACAAATGACCCAGTATGGGCCACATCCTATCCTAACAATCCTACTATTAAAACCTTTCTTCTAATCAAGAGAATGTCTTAAGAAAAAAAAAGACAAACTTGACAAGACCAAACATAACCATTATAAATCTTACAGGAGGTTTACTCAATCATTCACAAGAACACAACACAGATACATAGCTTCTAAAGGATCTGTCGTCAACAACAAGTTGACATCAACCTTTCTGGTCAACACATAACCATTCTACTAAAATGACAGCAAGAAGGTCGTATCACAACGAGCATCACAATAACAGTCAACCAATGAATTTCCAAATACACCAACCTCTAAGCTACAGGAGAATGAAATTTAAACATTTTTAAGAGAAAAACGTAGAGTAATTTCTTACGCATAAAACCAACATCCCAATTTAAGATTTGAAAACTTCCTCAATAATGATCAAGTAGATCTCGTATCCTCCAACATATGTGAAACAAAATCAAGGTATGAACAAGAGTATTTACTCCGACATTTTAAGCTATCCCAAAGATGTGAGTAACGTCTAAAGGAGACATTCCATAGGATCAACTACATTCCTCAAAACATACAACAGTCACCAAGGGAGAAAAGATGATTCCAAAGACAAGAATCTCCAAATGGTGAACATGAACTGATACCAAATTATGAAGATCAAACATGACGCTTGAAGAATAAAATAGTTCTTCGAGGGATTTACAAATAACAAAAATAACTAACCTAGTTTGAGAGTAATACCAACTTGGCTCAATTCAAAAATCAGTCAAGCTAAGCACACACTAAGCCAACCGAGAAGGGTAACTAGAACCTAAAACAAACTAAAAGAAAAAGATAGAGACAGGAATAACATCATTCACCTATACACAATGCACTTACAGTACTCAATTGCTATTTCACAAATACCCAACATAAGCCAGAACGACAGATCTCGAACCGAAACAAGTATCCAAAGGAAACAAGCACTATAAAATTGAGTCAAACAACAATGTTTGATAAAACATTCAAATCGTGAGACCATAAAAAAGAACTAGGAATTTTCATTACAGGACCCCCACCTCTTTTATTTTATTAGTCTTAAGAACAAAGTTGACCCAACTAATATTTATTAAAACCCAGAAAACAATATAAAAGGCTTCAAACAACACGGTCATTTCTAACGCAGAAACTAATATCCTCCCAAGAAAATACGAAAGAGCAAGGGAAGTGGAAACCACACAACATACCATCACACAAGACATTTATATGAAGAGCAGGGTCATTTAATGAATCATTTAAATAATAGCATAAGACTCAATGGTATAGAGAATATCGTGCCTGATTAAGCTCCCGCAGTCGAGCACACGTGGAACAGGGTCTGCAACAACATCTCAAGCCCAAACTCCACTATCCTCCATCTTGTTGGGTGCCCAAAACACAACTATAGGTTTCCACGATGGCACATGCAAGGATTCATGGCCCCGGGCAGAGCGTAGTACAGCGACACTCCCTAACCTTGCCAACATCCTCCCATCCCATGTCCAAAGGGGACGTTAGAGAAGAACATGGACATCTATCAAAGCACCAAGGAAAAAGAATCAGATTTTCTTTTTTTTTTTTTTGCCAGGTGTTGAACCACTCACGAGGCACAAAAAACTAATTGACAAAAAGGCCTCAAAGAGATGCGGTCTCCATGTATTACCACTATTGCAGGGTAGGCACTAAAGGATCTGCTAACAAATTTGTCCCCTGTCCACCGTATACAACCCAACAGGCGTCCAATATGCTCGGCCCACACAGCAAGGATCCACGCAACTAGTGCCCAAAGGGCTTGAGCAGGTCACTAGGACAAAACCAGGGCAGGTTTGAGATGAATCACCATTAAACGAAAGCATCTATCCCCCACAGTAGTCAAAAGAAATGAAAACAAAACTACCATGCATGTGGCAGCATCAGGGGGAACTAATTGCAGGCTGCACCATGAGCAACCAAAAACTACTCCTCAAGGTATTGGAGTTAGCCCCCATTTTCCATTTTGATGGCATTGATATGATGTTTGCAACATTAGATATATTTGGTGCCTCCCGCAAACCACTTAAAAATAGGCGCAACATAAGACTGAATGTCTTTGGACAAACCCCTTCCCTTTACTCAGCATACACAAACTTGACCACTTACTTCCTTCAGCGTCGAAGTGGCATAATTATGCCTTCTGATTGATTTGGCCTTGCTCTTCTTGTTGAGTTGGAGCACTTTGGTTTTTTTGCTGCACACTGGATCCTATGGGCACGAAGTGTAACAGTTTGAGATCGTGGGACGAGCTAAACAAAGCCACGGCAGTGACTCCACCCTGTAACTCGCTACTCTCCAACGCGAGTTCACACTTAGCTCAGTCCACATTGACTCATTGCATCGTCCAATGCCTTTGGCATTATACCGGATCACGGGCTCTTCAACTTCTTTTTGAGATCAAGGGTCTCAGCTTTACTTGTCTCAGATGAACTTTCCTGCTCGAGCTCATCCATCTACGCCTGGCCCTTTTTCAAAATACTGTGACTGGGAGTCACCCCTCCCTCCATGATTTTCAAACTTGACTCATAGTCGGGCTCCATTGAGTCGACCCATGTTTCCTTGCCAGTATACTTGGAGCCAGTGATCAACAAGATAATATTTACAGGCTACAATAGGGAGCCATGGCAGAAAATTAATGAGCCAACCATCCAATTGGTCCTGTCAGCAAGAAAAGAGGAAAAAAAAAAAAGCTCTTCCACCGTCTCACACCAAACACGAAATTAAAAGTTCATTAAAGAAGTGACAAGCAATGCCTCCCATCCACCAGCTAACCACAACACAAGGATAATAAATTTTATTTTATTTTATTTTTGGAGCCCACGCTTAGGGACAGGTCACTTGCCAGGAAGAACAAGGCTGGTAGATAAAAACATTAATTTTAGAATTGATTAAGGGTCCTTCAACATTATAAAACAATAAAACAGTCCCCTCCTACAAAGGCGCCACACAAAAAGGAATACTCCTTACCACGCAAGCCGAGGTTAGGCCTACGGGGGAAATTTATCTTTAAATTAAATTGATATTAGGTGCCTTAAAAGAAAATTCCTAAACACTCTTCTTCTTCTTTTTTAAATATCCTTTAGAGCCTTTATATAATAGTGTCGAGAAGTTGAGACCACTTAAGCGAGAATTTCGATAAGCCTAAAATGACCAAGCTCGTAAAAAGAAGCTACGGGAACCCTCAACGACTAAGAAGCACTCGATGATGACACCGGGAGGTAAGGCGGGAGAAAATACCTAATTTAAATTCATAGCAAGATCATAAACACCCAACGATCAAAAGAAGCTCAAATAAACATTTAGTGTTTAACAATAGGGTAAAAGAAGTAAAAATCAAACGAGGCATTATAGACTCGGACAAGCAAGTGGTGCTTAACCTATTCAAGGCCATGGAAGAAGCTCAATAGGTCTTTAACAAGTTTCTCAAATAGTTGTCTCTGGTTTTTGTCTCTTTATGTGTTTTTGTGGTATTACTATTACTTGTTGTTGAGATGCATTTTGGTTGTTGTTGGGATCCTTGTTGGTAGTCTACCCCTGCCATGATTTTCAATGTTCATTCTAGCTAACTTAGGCTCTTTTGTTGGGGTGTGGCCCCCACTTATCAAAAAACCACCGCTATCTTTGTTATTTCTAGCTTTTGAGCCTTTTATTCCATGGGGTATGGTCCCCTTTAAAACCATTTATCATTAATTAAAAGCTAAGAAAACATGAAAATTAATTGAATAAAAAATAGTATAAACATTTCATTTAATAGGCAGTTGGTCATCACTAAAGTCACCTTCTTTTTGTGGGCTCCAATGTTTATATATTTTTTCTTCCATGGCTCCACATTCCAAATATTGAAATATTCCATGGTTGTGTAGGTCTTTTTTTTTGGGAAAACTAACCTTTGAAAGCTTTGTAGTGGAGATCAGTTTAACCTCGGTTGTGGAAATGCCTTCTTAACTCAACTATAAAACACCCCCTTTTGAAAGATAAAAGAGGTACACTTGCGATCTACTCAGAATTTGATAGTCGTTATCGACATAATGCAAGTGTACCTCAATGTTTAAATGCTCAATGACATCATCGAGAGTGAGCTTTCAAAGGGCACTTTGTTAGCTCATGTGCACAACCTATCTGAAAATTCCCATGACAACAACACCATATCTTACTATATTTGTACATTCTGTAATCAAATAATGAAAGGTATGCAAATTGTTGATTGGGGCCACATGGCTATGCAATCAAACAATGAAAGGTATACAATTACATCACTCTGCAATTTCTTACATATCATTTGCACAAAACTGGACTAAAAACTCAATGATGTCATTCGTAACACGGCAAAAATGACGTTCTAGGAACACGTTAAAACCCTAAACACTTAACCCGAAATATTGGGACTAAATATATATATTTTTAAGTTGAAAGGTTATAAGGTGTCAACCCTTAGTGTGCATTAAATTTATTTTCACCAATAATCTTTACTTTACAAGGGATGAACCAAGTCTAAGTTAAATGATTAAATATTCTTAATTTATCTCTAAGGTCAATTTATTAACATTCAACTAGGAAGGTGTCATAATTTAATTTACTTGGTTTAATGTTTTATTCCTCCACAACTAACATTCACACCCTAAAAATTTACCTTATATTTAGTTACTATAGTTCCATTATTTAAATAACTTAAATGTCCATTTCATTACTTTTCTAAACCATACCGGGAACTAGATTTGAGACTATGCATACCAAGGTAGTTAAATGGCCCCATTCACCCATCTACACATACCTTTAAAAATTTATTTAAAGCATTTAAAAATACATTCCTACCCAACAAAAGTAGGGTTGATCCTCAACCCTTGGATCAATTCATTTGGGCCACTAGATCCTAGGGTTCCAAACTAGCCCTAAAATTCCTTATGAATTCTTATTAAATCTCTTTCTTTACCCAAGTCTCCTCATTTGGCCACTTTTCCTTTGTTTAATTTACAGGTTGAAGAGAAGGAAGCCATGGGAGCAAGGAAGGAAGAACTATGGAGGAGTCTACAAGGAAATCAAGCTTAGATTAGTTTAGATTGTAGGTTTATTGTTGTAATGTCTTTCATTCAAGGATTGAAGGGATTTCCTTTTTAAATCTGGTTTTATTTCAAATCTATTTGTATTTGGAGTTCTCCATTTTGGGGAAAACCCTACCTCTATTAAAATATACAAGTTTGAGTACTTTGAATCCACCATTTGAAGATTTTATTGCTTAAAACCATGAGATTTAGCCATTATTTGATTGTTGGAGGTCTCTTCTAAATTTTTACATGCTTAAAATTTTGTTTTGACCAAGTTAAAAATTACACAGGTGCAGATTTACATTTTCCGTAGAAAGTGATAGAATCGCCACCCGAGTAGGCCAACATCCGGGACCACCGCCCTACTTGGATGATGATTCACGAACTGCCGCTCTGGGTGGATTTACATTTTTGTAGAAAGTAATAGAACCGCCGCCCGAGAGGAGGCCAATGGTCTTGGGACCGCCGCCCTACTTGGGTGACGATTCATGAACCGCCGCCTTTCCGAAGCAGCAGTTTGAGACCGCCACCTTTCCGAGCATCGAGTTATGAGACCATCGCTTTGCACATGGGCGATGGTCATGTTCCTTAGAAATAGAACCTAAAAATTTGAGATTTCTCAAAAAACAAAAGTTACTAGAGTGTTCTAAAATTCATTCTGAGCCTAAATTTAAGTGCCTAAAATGTCCAGTTGTAAGATTTAGTTCCATTTGTTCATTCTATAGTTAAAACTACTCATTTTAAGGCATTATCTATTCCAATAATAACAACTACAAGATCATTTTCATTTTGTTCAATAAATTTTTCCTTTCAATTCCAAAAGTAAAAAGGATCTAAATCTACTTCTAATATTGTTATTTTTCCTTACTACCAAATTGCAACATTTCAATATAACAATATACTTCAAATTTGTTGTCTCTTTCCATTTCCACTACAACCATTCATTCAAATAACTATAACAACTTTGTTCTACATTCAAGTTTTCCAAGCATACACCATACTCATTTGTTTTTCAATTTCTAGATTATTTCTTTTCTTCACAATACTAAAACTTCAAATAAAGATAATAAATTTTCTTTTCTCTTTTAAATATACAATACAACTTTCATATCCAATAATTGAATGCAAATTTTCTTCACAAGATTATTACAATGTCTTCCACTTAAAGTGGGAAATAATACAAGAATGTAAGCTAAAAATAAATACAAGGTTACAAGTTCCTCCACCCTAAGTGTGAAAAACAATAAGGCTTCTCACAAGAAGGGATTTCTTAAGGACTCCAACAAAAGCTCCAAGCTTCACATCACCAACAAGAGAGCTCCTTCATGATTTGCTTGATCCACAACAAAAATGGGGGAGAGGCAACACTCTCCACCCAACCAAAATATCCAATGAGGAGGAGAAGCCATCCTCCTCATTGGCCCCCGAGCCCTAACCACATTGCAATGAAAGGTGGATCCAACACATGGCAACAACAAGCTTCCACAACACAAAACCAAGTATTTCACAACCATTCAAAAATACAACCAACTCAACTACAAACACAATGAGAAAAACAACAAAATATACAAGGCTTCAAAATAAAAGTCAAACGAGCAAGAACCTATTGGGAGGTCACTTATACCTCCCAATGGGAAATGGGTGCCCATATTAAAACGTCTAATACACATCACAAAACCCCTACACACTCTTATGCCTCCCTCAAGTACCTCTTATGTATCCCTCATTCTCTTATGCTTGTAAGAAATGCAAACATTCCTTGTCCACGGTGGGGCTCAGACGTACCTAAAATTGTAGGGTACTACATCACCGAAACGATGTTACACATGCCCCAATTATAAAACAAGTCTGCTTGCAAGGTGTTCGGAATCCATAAAAGCTTGCCAAGTATATGTTTGTATCCCGCATACCCCACTCGGCCTCCGCATGCTTTATTTTGCCCCCCGCCCCCTTCTTCTTACATTTTTGTCTTGATGACGAAACCGCCGACTACCTACAGGCGGCGGTCCCCTAACCGCCACCTGCAAAGGGTGACCGTCCTATATGCATTTTCTAGATTCTTTCGACGATCACGTCAAACATAAATCTTCAGTTTTACACACTTTCTTCAACCACTTTGGCTTGCATTAATGTTTTTGGTTCCCTAGTAATAGTGTTTTTCCTTTGTTTATAGTAAAAGAGTTCAAATGGGAGTTACCTCTAGTAAATGCATTGGTTATAAATAGCTTGACTTGTTTTCAAGCAAATGGCCTCTCATCTTCTCAATTCTCTTATTCAATCTTTCAATTTCTTACTTATAATTCTACTAGCTTCATGTTTTGCATTAGTTATTAGTTTTATTTTGTTGTTTAGAGGTCATACAATCTTCTTGTTTTTGAGTCTTGTTCCATTGATGTTCTATTTAATCACTTAACATAGAATAGATTCATTTTTAGACTAGAATCCATTAACGTTATAGGTTTTGATTTGTCACAAGGATAGTTTGAAGCTCTTAGTACACTTGTGTTGTATTCCCGCAATAAATCCCGTTAGGAATTACATAGTCAAGCTCTGTTCACTTGCGTTATCTCTCTCTTACTCGCATTGTATTCGGTCTATATACAAAGCTGTCATTGTTCGAATACCATCTTCTATTGATAATATCATATACAAACTTTCTAGATTCATGAGGACATGAAGGAATGAGGAGAACACACCGAGGGGATAAAATCACACACAACCGGATTTACCTGCTTTGATCTGTAAACGTCGGGTTTGAGCTATCAAAGTTATAGTTACAACATATCAAATAGAGTAGTGAATTATTTCATTTCGGTTAAAAGCTCACTCTCGATATCACTGGGAATTTGTGGGGATTGATAGTTTCGAGAAATCGTGATTCATTCCTCACTTCGAGGTAGGATCGAGAGCCTTTCATTTTAATATACTTAGTTGCTTAGATATTTAGGATAAAATCACAAGTTTGCACAAACAAATAGCCATACCAAGTTACTTTGCTTGTTTCATTTTGTTACTAGATTAATTGTCCATTTTATAAATATACTAGAGTAGCTAGTCTTCAATTTCATTAAAATACGTCATTGAAAATACAAAAATAGAAGAATGCTTGCATAGTGTAAATACCTTTCATAATTAGTTTATTAATTTTAGTTAAAAGTTGAATCATTTTGTATGACAATCACAGGACCTAGAGAGCCTAGAGAGTATATATTTGAACCCATAGTGCCTCAGCCAAATCTACCCACAACATTAGCTGATATAGATCAAGTACCTTAGGATACAAGTCTTTCAAGCAACAACAAACTTACAAGCAATTAGTGAGCAACTAAGAGGATTAAACATCGAAGATGATAAAGCTTACACATTTTGGTCAAACCATCCAAACTATAGATTGCCTTGATAAAACATCTGAATGACTATGCAAGGATTCAAACGAGCAAACATTTGGTTGTGATCCTTTGGTTCCACAAGCCTAACGCGGGATACTTCCTTATCGACATAGACACTAACTTATGTATTCAAGTTGCTTTAGAACACTGTTAGGTACTCAGAAATTCATACAACTTCTAGTTCTAAACATAGAGGCTGAAAAGACATACAATTACTCGATAGTTGGGAGGAGGGATTGATTCTTCACATGACCATAACAGTCCGAACAACCACGAACTCACGGTTGTGATCCCCAAGTCCCACAACCCAACGGGCCTACAAATCGGTTAAACATTGACACCGGCTTACGAATGCTAGTATTCGGATCCTCACTACTCCCGCCATATATTATAAAGTACAGTTCTCGTATTAAACATAGAAGCAATCAATCTAATATTTTCGGGCTAGACCAAAAAATCACCCATAGTTCACTACAAATCCAAGAAACCGCCTATCACCATTTTTATGACCTTGTTTGGAGATATATACGAAGCTCCCACAGGTCATTTCCCATGTACCCAACAACCAAGAAACATGATCTCGGTAGAGCTCAACATTGATTAGAGCCTCCGAACAGTGATTAATTCCGAATGAACCATTACGCCAATTCAGGTTAGGAGGGCCTTCTTCACCTTAGGTTCATAGATTCCATTATTACGTGTTGAGGATATAAGATTACCTTATTAGCTTATCTCGTATCCATTCACATACAACATTCACCACTGTTGTCTTGACATGACCTCGGGAGGTCGGGAACAAGGAAGAGGTACTTGCGATTCCCATGCTCGCATGTCACTTTTCCATCGTACAAAATTGGTGAACCCGACGTGAAAAAAATAGTTCTTCCTTTTATTATTTTTCATTTCTCTCATCCACCTTCGCTCTTTCCCATTATTCTACGGGTATTCATATACCCCGAATATGTCGGGATACGATGCATATGGCAGACCTCTCTCAGGTCTTGAAGAAAGTTATAGCCAAACAAATAGGCAACCATCGCCCTCACTTTTTGCATGGGCTGATAACTATTCAAGTAATTACTTGTCGTCACAAACTCCCCCTCAAAGAACTAGCTCAAGTTCTTCATTCTGAATTGAGGAGTTTGATCAGTTTGCACAAACACAACAGCCAGAGCCATCAGGCTCTAATAATATGATGTTTATTGGGGAATTCACTTCATCTCCTCGGGTCTTGTTCGGACCACGATCGGTGAGACAATCGACCCACTCCCTCTTTGGATGAGGAGTACTTAGCACGCTTCAATAAAAGTGAACAATGTTTCCAAAACATGTATCCACCGATAGGAAGTTTTCAAATACAATCTGATACCCTATTCCAAGAAAACACCCCCATTCCTCCACCTATGGGAAATGCCCTCGGTGAAGCTTGCGGACAGGTAACGATCAATTCATAGCAGGTATGTTGGTGTAGGTGTTTTTGATCACTTTATTTAATTATTTAGTGTTATTTCCACCTCACCATGTGAGTCATCTCACTTAGGTGGACATGGATCTAGGTGTCATTTTAGTTATGACAGATTCTCTTACAGAATCTGTCATATATGTAAGTGTGTCATAAGAGTTACATTCCCATTTGGGTAAGTAACTCCTCTTCTCAATTATGGAGGAATATTCTCTTACATGGGAGTTACACATTTACTCCCCTATTTGTACTCCTCTTATTTTTGGTCCATGACAATCTAAGAGCATTCTATTCCACTCCATTTTCGAATCTTGAGCTTTCTATGCATGCACATTGCTTCTTAAAAGTTTGCTTGCCTTATCTTGCAACTCCTTTCTTGGTGAAGTGCAGTTGTTTGGTGCATGTGTATTCCTTCTAGACTCTCGTCCTTCACTCCTTTAGGGTATCACACCCCTAAGGCAAAGCACTGCGTCTTCGCCAATGGAGGTCATTTCAACCTTAGCTGAAAAGGTTAGAGGGCTGGAACTTGCTCAAGCAAACCAAAATTCATATTTTGGGCAAGCAAGAATCCCCAACCCTCCGCATCATCCCAGTTAGGTCGACCTCCTTACAAGAATAGGCACGTTAGGCATGCCTCCTCAAAATCCTTATAGTTACCCATAACAAACACCAACTAGGACCGCATTTTCAAACGCCGTTCCAGTTGAAAACATGACACCTCTTGGCTTGGCACCAAACAACCCGTACCAGAACAATGCTCCTCCTTAAACATTTATTCAAAGTCACCACAAGGAGACATGTTCTCTTCTCCCGGGATGTTTGTTCAACCACAGGGATTCCCTTATGTCCCTACAAATGCATATGTTATGCCATATCAACAACCCATTCCACCTCAACCCCCTTAGCAAGCCCCATCGATGGTCGAGGCCTACATAGTAGGGACTTATTCAGAATATTTAAAAGAGCCCCTAGACTTCACCATATGAAGCATTATGCTTCCAAGACATCTTCTCGATTTTCCCAAATACATAGGAGAAGGGGACCCAAATGCACACATTAAGGCTTATGCCACAACCATATGAGAATTACTTCCTTGGGACGGGGTTGTTGCTAAAATATTCCCTAAGACCTTAGAAGGTATTGCCCTTGATTGGTATTACCGAATACCTGAAGCTTTGATACACTCATTTAAACAACTTGTGTCAGAATTCATCAAAGCTTTTGACATGAACAAATTATTAAGAACATGAATCAGGGAGTTCTTACATATCAAACAAGAACATAATGAGTCCGTTGCTCATTTTATTTAAAGATGGTGTATGGTTATCTACTCATCAACAAGTTCTCCAAACATGGATCAAATGGAACCATGTGATTTATTCCTTAATTCTCTCAATAGAGAGATAAAGGAAGAAGTCCAGAAGTTCCCACTAAGAACTTATGATGAGGTACTCGAGAGTGCTCTCAGAATCGACCAAGCAGTGATAGATAGTGGTCGTAAGACATATGAGACGAATGGGAAATTAACCACTCCCACTCAAAACACTGCAGCCTATTCTAATGGAGGGAATGCTAATCAAAGACCTAAAATCCTTAACAAGAACCACGGAGTTACAACAAATGGAGTAACTGACCAAGTTAAAAGGGCAAACGTTGTAAACATTTTGCCACCTATTAATAATCTTGACGAAATAACAATTTTACTCTAACAATCAACGCGATGGATTTTAATCATCCACCATGACAACAACAACAATGAAAAATCCAAACACAAAGTCCAAATCAAAACTCAACTGGATTTCAGAGTCAAAACCAAAGGCAACATCCTCAAAATTTCAACTCTAATGACCAAGAACCTTATCAAAATTTTGGGCCACAACAAGTTATAAATCAACATCCTCAAAATTATAATCCCAATTTATATTGTGGATTCCACAAGATTCAAGGCCACGATACTAGGACTTGTCATGAATACGATAAATTCATGCAACATTTTCTAGAAGATCAAAAGTAACTCTTTATAGATATGTTTTTAGCAAATTCTGTAATACCCACACCAAACGCTCATGCAAGGGCAATTTCCCCTCAAAATGCACCCCTCAAGATCTTTAATGATCCGCTCCCAAACCATTCTAACAATAACAAGCTAGATCCTAACTAGAACAAACAATGATCATGAAGCTTCAACTTCATTAAATCCATCATTTGCACCCTAACTACGAACTCGACCCCAAACCAAGATAGTTGGTTTCGTAGAGTTGGACACCGAGCTACCTGTAGAAACCATAACAAGAACATAAGATTATTCTTCTCAACCTACTCCAAGTTATCCATTAGAACCAGACAATAGTCAACAAACGTTGGTAAAACCCATAGGTGCCTATGATTTAATTAACGATTTAACTAAAACCTTCTCTCACATCTCCTTTTTGGATTTGTTAAAGAATTGTCCCGCCTTGCAGCTACTCTCTTAGAAGTGTTAGGCCTTGGTCATTTAATCAACATCACTCCTCCCCAAAAACGCAAGTAAACCATGTGGATTTTGATGTTTATCCTTGGGGCAGCCAGATAGGGATACAAAATTTATATTCGATATAAGCAAAATGCCAACAGATGCTGAAATTGCATGAAGAGGTGACCCAACTTTACATTTACAAGTTTGGGTCTACAATAATTATGTTAAACGTGCAATGGTTGATGATGGGGCAAAAATTAATATAGTCCCCTTCGATTTTATTCAAAAGTTAGGATATGGAGAGACAAACTGTTCCATGACGTGAAATACGCTAAGAGGTTATGATAGCCTCAAAGCCACTTCGATTGGAACCATAGTTTTACCAGTCACTTTAGGACCCAAGACGGTCCTCACCGAGTTTTATATTATAGACCGGGAAACTGATTATAATATGATCCTTGGTCGGCCATGGATACACCGCATGAAGGCAATCCCTTCAACGTTATTCTGAAAAATAAGATTTCTACACTTAGGGAAAATATTCATGGCACAAGGTGACCCAAAACCTTTCGATATACACCTAGCTGATTTGAAGAAAAGATTGGGCATTCACTCTGAGTTTGAACTCCCTACAAATCAACTCATCAAACTAATTAATTCGAAACCAAAAGAAGAGTTTATACCCACCACAGAGTTAGAAATTACAAATCTAGCCGAGGACATTCCAACACTCAAAAGTGAGACCAATGTTACAAAAATAGTGTCACTAAGGACTACCGCAAAAATTTTCAAATTGCTGAAGAAAGACTTACCTATTCTCCTACCATTTGATTCCATGGGTATGAGACACACCCTGAGAATTGCTTCTCTTCCATCAGATGAAGTTTTTATGGTAGAGGTAACCAAAGCAAAAGAAATAGATATGACAGATATTCCAACATCCATTTTTCCAAACAAGTAATGGAATCGCCACTTGATGGAGCTAAATGTCACTTTTGAGCTAGGGCGGGAGTGATCTTTACTTCACCCGACAAAAAGATCCTACCTTTCACCTTTAAATTAAACTTTGAATGTACAAACAACAGGCTGAGTATGAAGCTCTTCTCCTTGGCCTCATTCTAGCTAAAAGAATGGGTGTCGACAACATTAGAGTGCTAGGAGACTCATGATTGGTTGAAACCAAGTCTCGAGGTATATGAAACTAGAGCTAAGCACTTACAACTTTATAAAAAAACAGTATTAGATCTAAGTAGGGGATTTAACTTCATATCAATTCAAGCAATCCCATGAGAGCAGAACCTTTTCATGAGACTCGATAGCAACCTCGGCTTCTGTTTCACCCCAAACAATGAGTTGGAGGATACAAATTTCATGATATCACTTTGTATCGAACCATTAGTGCATAAAATACCAACAAACTCACTCCTAACTCATGGAGAAAGTTGAGATGTTTTTTCTATCATGGATCACTTTGACATGATGATAGAGTCACTCTCGAATATCTAAACACCTATGCGGAGCTACACCTTGCTCACCGTATAGTTGATCTTTCCTTAATACCACATTCCTCTTCCTACTTTGGAAATCCCATGGTAGAGTCTCCTCCATAGAAGGATCTCGATATATACAAGATAGAAAATGGAGAAATCTTGGAACTACCTCCAGCCCCACCTGAATTTGAAGAGGGTAACGCTTCTTTAATAGAAGAAACCATTGACATAAACATTGGAACAGAGGAAGAACCAAATATTTTGAAGTTGGGATCCTCATTAACTCCGGAGGAGATACGAATACACACCCAAATCCTCAAAGAACATCAAAAGGCTTTCGCATTTAACTATAAAGAAATGACGGGCATCGCACCACATGTCGCGGTACATAATCTCATCACTAAACTAGATGTAAAACCAATTAAATGAAGTCAAGACCAATGAAGCCAAAAGTGGCTCTCATGGTAAAAGAGGAAGTAATAAAACTTCTCCAAGTAGGATTCATCAAACCAATTAACTATTCACAATGGGTATCTAATATTGTCCCTGTCCTAAAAAAGAATGGGAAGATACGCATTTGCATAGATTTCGGGATATTAACAAAGCTTGTCCCAAGGATAACTTCCGTTACCATCCATTGACGTTATCGTTGATGCAAAATCTAGATTCGAACTGTTGTCCCTCATGGATGGGTTCTCGGGATATAATCGATTATAATATCGAACAAGATCAAACCAAAATTACATTCATAACTCCCTGGGGAACTTATTGCTATGTTTTCATGCCATTTGGTCTTAAGAACATCTGTGCTACATATCAGTAGGCAATGACATATATATTCCACGATATTATCCATAAAATTGTGGAATCATATGTGGATGACTTGTTGGCCAAGGCCAAGAAATGTTGTGATCATCTAGAAGTGCTTCGTATCATCCTCTCACGATTAATTAAATATGGCGTCACATTAAATCTAGAAAAGTGCGTGTTTGGTATGACAGGAGGCAAACTTCTGGGCTACATTATATCTTCATGAGGGATTGATGTTGATCCAGCCAAAATATGGGCTATTCTTGACATGATCCCACCATCAGACGAGTCTGGAATAAGGTCATTTCTTGGGAAACTCGGTGCAATCCGCAAGTTCATCCTAGATCTAAGTTTTGCCATTCATCCAATCAACAATCTATTAAAGAAAGATTATAGCATTGATTGGACTGAAGAATGCAATGAGGCCTTCGAAGCAATTAAACGCTTCTTGTTGTCTCCACCCATGCTAATGCCTCCCAAACCAAACCGCCCTTTGATCCTATACTCACGAGCCACTCATGTCTCGCTCGCCTGCATGTTGGCTCAAGAAGACAATGATAAATAGGAACGTGCGGTCTATTTCATTAGCCGAACATTGCTTGATTATGAAACACGTTACACACAGGCAGAGAGAGAATGCCTTGCCATAGTCTTTGCAACAAAACATTTAAGACATTACATGTTAAACCAATAAATGAGGGTCATTGTAAAAACAAATTATTTACGAACATTCCTTATGCAAGGGTCTTTGTCTAAAAAGGCTAGACGTTTCATAACCTTAATGGGAAAATTCAAGTTGACATTTGTAAACCAAAAATCCATTAAGGGAAAAATCATTGTAGATTGGCTAGCTAACAATCCACTAGATGGAGATGATCTAGTAAATCTGGACTTTCCTGATGAGTGTATATACTTCATCGAAACCAGCCTTCCATCTCTACATGTCCCTGGTATACTGATATCATCAATTTCATCATAGACCACACATACCCGGAAGGTACAACATCACAAAAAGAAGGTGGTTACGCATTATTACCACTAAATATGTTGTTTTAGAATAGGTACTCTATCGTAAAGCCTTTGACGACATGCTTCTAAGATGCATCGACATGGAAGAATCCAAAAAGATTCTTCATGAATCCCATAGTGGGATATGTGGAGGCCACTTCGGTGGTCACACCACTACTTGCAAAATACATTGGATGGGCTATTTTTGGCCCACTCTCAAGCATGACGCAGTGGAATTTGTATGTAAGTGCCACAAATGCCAAGAATTCTCTCACGAGATTCACATGCCAACACAATCCTTGCAACCAATAGCGACCCCGTGGCCCTTCTCCACGTGGGGTCTGGACTTGATAGGGAAATTCTCTCCCTCATCAACCGATGGCCATAACTTTATAATTACAGCCATGGAATATTTTACCAAATGGGTGGAGGCCATGCCTCTCACCACCGTACCAGGTTCGGTAATTACCAAATTCATTCTGAACCAAATTATCTATAGGTATGGTGTCCCACAAGTCATTATCTCAGATAATGGCACGTCCTTTAAAAATGACGAGGTCTCGTGAGTTATGTAGCAAGTTCAAGATAAACCATCACACGGCCTCTCTTTACTACCCTCAAGCCAATGGGCAGGTGGCGACAAAAAAATGTTAAAAGCTATTCTCCTCAAAACGGTCAAGGAGAACAAGTGAGATTGACATTTAAAACTATATCCGGCCTTGTGGGCCCATCGAACCTCGGTAAGAACACCAACAGGAGTAACTCCTTTCTCGTTGGTATTCGGGAGAAGCAGTTCTCCCACTTGAGGTTGAAATACCCAGTCTCCACATCTCATTACAAGGGATTCTGGAAGAAGAATCTTATAGGGAGGCTCACCTCTCTCAACTAGAAAGCCTTGACGAGGTCAGGCTAAATGTCAAACAAAGGCATAGAGCCTATGCCGATCGGATGTGCTGGTAGTACAACAAAAAAGTCTATGAGCAAGAAATATATGAAGGAGATCTAGTTCTAAGACTAGACAGCTGGATCGATAAGAAAACCGACGAAGGAAGAAAGTTCCGACCCAAATGGTTGGGCCCATACTGATTCATGAAAGACTACGGAAACGACGCATATCTCTTTTGCACACTAGAAGGTGAGGAATTCGGTGAAACTGTCAATTCCTTGCATCTTAAATGGTTTTATGCATAAAACATCATAATCACCACTTGTACATTATAGTTATCTACATTGCATTAGTCATTTAGCTGTTTCATTTTGTCCACTCATTTCATAAAAATGGTAGTCCAGGAACTTACTCTTAAGCAATTTGTTACAAATTTATGAAAATATTGGCAAAAGCATTCAAAACACATCTCTTCAAACATCATCAACTATTTTCAAATCTTTTCATCAAATTCGACAGACAAGCATTGACGAAAACCATACCAAGGCCTGCATACTTGGCTTTGCTCTTTCTTTCTACTAGGTGAAGTTGTCCTTGCCTATGGTCTATTTTGGAAGCTTCTTGGTGTCACATCTATCTCTCTTAAATCTCTTTGAACGAAAGGATATCCCAAAGTCATAGATCAGAAATGTCAAAATCAAATGAAATCAAAAGCACCAAGTAAACAAAATATTTTATTTTACACACCTCTTTGCCCCATCAACCTTCGGTGATAAGCCCACATCTCTTACTAGTGGTGTGAGGTTGGGAAAGGAAAGGAGTGCTCTTACTCACCTATATCCGCCTTTGGTGACAAACCCGTGCTTCTTACTAGTGGCATGAGGCGGGGGGTGTGGGGGTCCGATCACACAAATTAACAAATCTTGGTATGCTAAAAACACAAATAAAATTCTATTAAGAGAAAACAAATAACCAAATTCCAAAGACATCAAATCATCAAAACCAAATTTCGTCAACCAAGTTGCCATTTATGAATCTAAGTCTAGATAAACTAGAAAGTACATGGCCTTCTAAGCATGGTAGTAGTTCGAGTAGGGTAGGTGTGTAGGTCCAAATTTGGTTTTCATTCTTGGTTTGTCTATCTTTCATCATTCTATTTAGTCAAACTCATACAACATGTGCCCTTCCTAACTCTTGGAGTTGAGTCCTCGCATCTTACTAGTTGCGTGGAAT
This sequence comes from Taxus wallichiana var. yunnanensis, assembly GCA_018340775.1. Lineage (NCBI taxonomy): Eukaryota > Viridiplantae > Streptophyta > Pinopsida > Cupressales > Taxaceae > Taxus > Taxus wallichiana. The sequence goes on along the minus strand of CM031239.1, from coordinate 330,928,858 downwards.
TGGGATTGGGGCAATTTCATCTCTTTATCACTATGCATTCATCACATTTTTCCAACATGAGAAGAAATTATGAATATTGCCCAAAGAGTTTAAAAGTTCAGTACTACCATATGTTAGTATCATCTCATATCAACATTACAACAAACATACAAAGTAAAACATTACATTTACTATCATTTGTTATCCATTGCATACATTCTAAAAACATGAAAGCAAGTACTCTAAAAACATCTAAGTAGACATGTGGAAAGAAATCACAAAAATTCTAAGCACCAAGAGTCAAGATCCAAAAAGAGATACATACATACATACATACATACATACATACATACATACATATATATATATATAAATCAAGGTTCATATACAATGCCATCATGCACTAGGCATGGTCAAAATGCTCAATGAGCCTGAAATGTACAAAAGCAATCATATAGATATCTGACAAAATGCTACAAAATGGTCTCTCAATCCCTATGGGATCCCTCAGAGGGTGCACGACCACACTGGTACTCCAGCTATGCCGGCGCTCCGACGCATCGAGGGCTCGTGGTCACGACCAGTAGCTACCATCTCGCTATGAGAATGACTCCTCCTCATCAAGTGCTCGGCTATCCTATATCCAGCTACCTCCACGTGGAGAGAAGTCATGATCTTCGCTGCATGCCAGACAGAGGAAAAAACATCAGTATGCCTACCGGCTGCTGAGGGCTCCCCCACGTCCACGGAAAGCTCAGCACAAGTCTTCTCTGAGGGGAGAAGCAAGGTATCAGTGCATACTTGACGAATCAAGTCTCGCCACTCATCAGCAGTCACTACAAGCAAAGGAGAAAACAAGTTAGAAAACGATCAAAAGATAAAACCAAGAGTAAATAAAACAAAAATAAATAACAAACTAAGACAATTCTAACTAAAACAAATGTCAAGAGAAGAGTGGAAACTCACTCGGATCTCCAAGCCTCCAAGAAGGATCTCTAGGATCCGTCCGCCACGATGATGCCGCTCATCGAATGGTGTCCCTCTCCCACATCTAGGGCAATGTGACGGCTGCCACAAACTCGCCATCTCCACCTAAGTCTGAGAGAGCAACTCCTTTGAGACTAGATTCACCCTCTCTACGCTCTGCTCCGCCCTCTCGGCCCGTAGGATCTCCTGAGTGTCATGCCACTCGGGATCACTATCATCTCCCCCACCCATCTCACTGATCTCCATCTCCTTTGTCTCCTCCTCTGTCTCTCCCCTTTGAACTCCTCAGACTCAGAGTCCATGTCAATGGGCTCATCACTGCTATGGGCGGGACCGGTGGAAATCCGAGTAAGGATGCGAGGAGCACCGGCTCTCCCTCGAGCACGTACCACCCTCCTGGCCGCAATAGGAACACCGGGAGTAACAATAGTCCAACCTCGGCCTCTAGGACCTCCCGAGCCTCATAGATAGATCTATACACTGGCCTCGAGAAGAAGCATTTCACTATAGGGAGGCCAAACTGCTGTGGTACTCTATCAAAGGGGTGGATCTCCAACTTCCTCGCCCTATCTATCAACTGGCTGGTAGTCTGACAGGTAATCAATGTAACGGTATCCTCTCCCCATACCCCTACCATGGCCTGATAAGGAGTGGCCTCCATGTCTGCAGTGGTCAGAGAGGCCACTGGCTGGTGAGGTGCTCTAAGAACTATCATCCCCGTCCACCTCGTTGCCCTGACAGCCCCGGGATCCTCTACCTCTACACCTCTCCCATATGGGGTGATATGCTCATACACCCAACTCATGACAAGAGTCGGGTGGCTCAGTGACTGTCCCTGTAATGGACTACCCTGTATAAATCATGGTAGGTAGTCCCGAGGATATCTGCTCCCTAAGTGTAGACACGTCCATGGCCCTCAATATGTGCAATAATGGGGCCCAACAATATAAGAGGGTGTCCCCTCCCTTATCCCTAATCAGTATGGATGCAAGGATGCCCATGATGGCCTTGCGGAGCACGGGAATGTCTGACTCAATGATAGAGCGAGATCTTCACTCCCTTCTTTGATCCCATTGATACAACTACATCTCCCATGTAGGTGGCCCCTTTGAACCACCTATGATCTCGTCATCTGCTATCTTAAGAGACAACCGCCGCCCCAAGGATTGAAACCCCGAGTGTACGGTAAACATCCTCCGGGTGATGGACCACTCACCCCCGACTCACGGTAATCGGAAGGTATTCCGATCCACATCCCAGTAATAAAATAAGTCACATAGAATATGACTAGCAGGCGCAACGTGAGGTACCTGCGCAATCCTCTAAATGCCAACCCTTTGAAGGGTATCTCGCTCTGCCTGAGAAAGTGCCTCTAATACTGCTGGGAGCCAATCACACTCCCTCTCCCGGCTCCTTCTAATATACTCCTCTTTCTTCTGCATATACCCAAAAACACAAAAAAGGAGCAAGTTAGTACTAAAATCCAGTTGAAAGGACTATTTAAAACATGTAAAATGCTAAACATGCAAAAATAAGCTAAGTTTTGTATTGTTTTGGTTCTCTGTCGCAGACCGCCGCCCTGTGTAGAGCGGCGGTTCAGAATCTTGCCACCTTATAAGGCAGCGGTCCCGTAACCGCCACCCTGCGCAAGGCGGTGGTCCTGTCTCGCAAACTCAAACGGATCGTATACCCTAAAAAAACTTAAAAACAAACATATACACCATTTTAGCTAAAACGAAACCTACCCTATGCCCCCTAGAGACACATTTAAAACTAATATTTTCAAAAATGACCCTCCGAGAGAAATATTTCATCATTTCCACATTTTTGGTTTAAAAACAATAAACCGAGAAGAACTAACCTAAGACTTCACGGAGTCGATGTTCCGCTCTAAGAGGCATGACCACCATCGCACACCATGAATGTTTTGACTATACTCTCATAAAAACCGTCACCATGGGTCCCAGAGCTCAAAAACTATTAAATCAATCCATGGAAATGAATGGTGAAATGACTTCATTTTATATATATAGCTTTCTAAAACTGATTTTGAATGTCTTTCGCAGGGTCGGAGCATCGACGAAGGTAAGTTATAAACCCCGCATAGATGGTAAGTCCTCTTTTCATAACAATTCAGCCTTATTTCTCAATTTATTTTATCTATCTCGCACTTGAGTCCCTTTTTTTTCATTTTGCGGGTAGCGGGATCTTGAATGGTAACTTTCAAAGACAAGGGCGTGTCGGGTATAACTCCTAACTCCCCATTTCAGGACCGCCATACTCGGATCCACCGTTTACGTATCTTCATGGCTAAGACATTTCTCCAAGTGGGCAATATGTACGTACCGAAATTGTAGGGTACTACACCACCAGAACAATGTTACACATGCCCCAATGATGATACATGTCTCCTTGCAAGGTGTTCGAAATCCAGAAAATCTCGCCAAGTATACGTTTGTATCCCGCATGCCCTGCTCGGCCTCCGCATGCTTTATTTTGTCCACCCCCCCTTCTTCTTACATTTTTGTCTTGATGACGAAAGCGCCGACTTTCGGGCGGTGGTCCGTGACCACCACCGGACAGACGGGCGGCGATCTGTATGCATTTTATAGATTCTTCCGACGATCGCGTCAAACATAAATCTTGATTTTACATGCTTTCTTCAACCACTTTGGCTTGCATTAATGTTTTTGGTTCCCTGGTAATAGTGTTTTTCCTTTGTTTATAGTAAAAGAGTTCAAATGGGAGTTACCCTCTGGTAAATGCATTGGTTATAAATAGCCAGCTTGTTTTCAAGAAAATGGCCCCTCATCTTCTCAATTCTCTTATTCAATCTTTCAATTTCTTACTTAGAATTCTACTAGCTTCATGTTTTGCATCAGTTATTAGTTTTCCTTTGTTATTTAGAGGTCATACAATCTTCTTGTTTTCAGTCTTGCTCCATTGTTGTTCCATATAATCACTTTAGCATAGAATAAATTTGTTTCTAGACTAGAATCCATTAAAGTTGAGGTTTTTTTGTCACAAGGATAGTTTAAGAAGCTCTCGATACACTTGTGTTATATTCCTGCAATAAATCCCACTAGGAATTGCATAGTCAAGCTCTGTTCACTTGCGCTATCTCTCTCCTACTCGCATTGTATTTGGTCTATATCCAAAGTTGCCATTGTTCGAATACCATATTCATTGATACTATCATATACTCACTTTACGGATTCACGAGGACATGAAAGAATGAGGAGGACACATTGAGGGGACGAAATCACACACAACTAGATTTACCACTATTTTGTAAATGCCAAGTTTGAGCTATCAAAGTTCTAGTTACAACATATCAAATAGAGTAGTGAATTATTTCATTTCAGTTAAAATCTCGCTCTCGATATCACCTAGGGAAGTGTGGGGATTGATAGTTTCTAAGAAATTGTGATTCATTCCTCACTTCTGAGGTAGGATCAAGAGCCTTTCAATTTAATATATTTAGTTGCTTAGATATTTAGGATAAAATCACAACTACACAGCAAATAGCCATACCAGGTTACTTTGCTTGTTTCCATTATGTTACTAGATTAGTTGTCCATTTTATAAATATACTAGAGTAGTTGATCTTCAATTTCATTGAAATACATCATTGAAAATACAAAAATAAAGAATGCTTACATAGTGTAAATACCTCTTTCATAATCAATTTATTAATTTTAGTTAAAAGTTGAATCATTTTGTATGACAATCACAGGACCTAGAGAGCCTAGAGAGTATATATTTGAACCCATAGTGCCTCAGCCAAATCTACCCACAACATTAGCTGATATAGATCAGGACCTTAGGATACAGGTCTTTCAAGCAACAACAAACTTACAAGCAATTAGTGAGCAACTAAGAGGATTAAACATCGAAGACGACAAAGCTTACACATTTTGGTCAAACCATCCAAACTATAGATTGCCTTGATAAAACATCTTAATGACTGTGTAAGGATTTGAACGAGAGAAAACATTTGGTTGCAATCCTTTCATTCCACATCCTAATGTGGGAGACCTCCTCATCGACATAGACACTAACTTACGTATTCAAGTTGCTAGAACACATGTTAGGTACTCCGAGAAAATCATACAACTTCTAGTTCTAAACATAGAGGCTGAAAAGGCATACGATTACTGGATAGTTGGGAGGAGGGATTGATTCTTCATATGACCATAACAGCTCCACAACCACGAACTCACGGTTGTGATCACCAATTCTCAAAACACAACGGGCCTACAAATTAGTTAAGCATTGACACCGGCTTATGAATGCTAGTATTCGAGATCCTCACCACTCTCGCCAAATATTATAGTACGAGTTCTCCGTATTAAACATAGAAGTCAATCAATCTAATATTTTTGGGCTAGACCAGAAAATCACCCATAGTTCACTACAAATCCACTAAATTTCCTATCACCATTTTCATGACCTTGTCGGAGATATATACGAAGCTCCCATGGCCACTTCCCACGTACCCAACAACCAAGAAACAGGATCTCGGCAGATCTTAACATTGATTAGAGCCTCCGAATAGCCATTATATCCGAACGAACCATTACGACAATTTAGGTTAGGAGGTCCTTCTTCACCTTAGATTCACATGATTCCATTATTGTGTATTAAGGATATAAGATTACCCAATTATCTTGTCGTATCCATTCGCATTCAACATTCACCGGTTGTCTCGACATGACCTCAAGAGGTCAAGTACGAGGAAGAGGTACTTGTAGATTCGCATGCTCGCATGTCACTTTTCCATCATACGGGCACCCAACCCAAACTCCCTCCAAAACATAAAATAAACTCTTATGCCTCCTTACATTAATTCTCCCCATAATCCCCTCCTACACCACACTTAGGCAATCTACCCAACACCCAATAAGCACATATACACAAAATAAAAGAAGAACATTAAGCAAGAGTAAAGCTCCTACCTTTCCATGGTAGAGCTTGTTCCAAGAGTCAATCTCCAAGATTCTTCAACCCAAGAAATCACCAACAAGCTCCAAAAAAGACCACAAGCACTCAAAAATCCTCTAACTCCCAAAAAATGTAAGAGCAGAAAAGAATGAAGTAACCCCCAAACAAGCAAAAGAACTTGAATAAATAGAAAAGAGAGAGAAGAGTGTGAGGTGACTTCATGTATGATGCCACATGACTCATTCTCAACTCCACCTCACAAGTCAAACCTCAACCCCAATGCACCATAAATTGGTGGGTGAGAGGAATGAAAAGTTACTTACACACATAATCCAAGCTCACACCCCCTAAGGACAAAATTAATTACATGAAAAAATGCAATAAAATTTTACATTTTTGTCTTCCCAAAACACATGAGGTTTATTTTTGCCCTCCAACCCATAGGTAGAGTTGGTGGTATAACAATTTAAGAGGCATGAGATAAGTTTAACTTGTCTCAAAAACTTCCAAAATTAGCCCTTAAATTCAAATTTGAATTTTCATGAAGGGGTAGAGTGTACAACACTCAAGATCACAAGCACTCAACTTACAACACAAAATCTAAGAGCCATCTAGTATAATAAATGAATTTCTTTGACCCATTCATAATTTAGTTTAGAACAAGATTAATTAACTTAAATAAGACACCTAAACTCATTAAAGATAAAAGGGAATATACACCAAAATCTAAATAATTAATACAAGGAAAAATACATCACTAAAATTCACATACTAAAATTAAATAAATGTGACTAAAATAAAAGACAACACATAACCCCCTTGGTCACAATTAGAGGTAATCCTCTATGGGAACCCCTAACAAAAATTCAAACACACATACACAAAAATACATGTTGCCATGGTGACCCTTGTTGAATTCACTTAGCATTCCAATGTGGTTGGTCTCCAATCCCCCCATTGTTTGTTGTGAATATATTTAACTGCAAAACACATAATACCTCCTTCGGCCTCGTGGCCATATCAAAACATCTAAGATAAAATATGTAATTTTAAATCCACATTCATCTATATATGAATCAAAATATCATCTAGGCAATTACGATATCATTTACCATTTCTAACATCTCTATTCTACATTTCATCCATGTCAAAATGATCACTACATTAGTTCAATTATCAAGGCCTACTAAGTGTGACAAAAATATCGCATGTCGAAATATATAACCATGTCAATAGCATATCAACATCCATATAAAATGTCTCTAAAAGTCCACACATATCATTCTAAGAATAGAAAACCAACAATAGTCTTAGTATCTCTAACATCTAATATCATGCTAAGTCAGAATAATACAAAATGTCCATAAGCAAAGTCCAGAGTATAGAAATCAATAGTAATAAATGTCGAAGGGAAGTGGACACTACACATTCAAGATGAGCTTTACTCTTCCCATATTCATGGAAATGTTAATGACAATCCAGTCAATCATGTAATCATTTATTGAGTAGTGGGTCGATTTTGTGTTCGTGTAAATGTGTAGTGCCCGTTTTCCTTTGATACCCTATGATATTGATCTTGATATTGCTAACTATATTATGGACATTGTTATAGTTTAATTTAACATGATGTTAGATGTTAGATCATGGTTTATTGTGGACTTTGATTCATATATGGCACATGTTGATTATTAGAGACATTTTAGATATTGATGTTGATATATTGTTTGACATGGTTATATTATAGATGTTCGAACTTCGATATTTTGAGTAAATCTAGAAAATGAGAATTGAATTAAAATTTTTAATGATATAATTGTTGATGAAATTGTAAGTGATACTACCTGATTGTCTTGATGTTTGTTGTGATTCACATATATGTCGATCTTGAAATTATATTTATATTCATTTGGACGTTCTAATATAGCCACAAGGCTGAATGAGATATTTGTATTTTGCATGTTTAAAATAGCACAACAAACATCGGGGATTGGAGACAAACCACATTGAAATTTTAGATGAATTCAACAATGTCACTATAGCAACTTGTATTTGCTAGTGTGTTTGATTGTGTTAGGGATTCCCATGGGGGCATCACCTTTAAATGTGACCAAGGGTTATGTGTATTTATTTATTTGGTTCCTTTTTATTGATGGTTGTATGTGTTTACCCCTTTTTAATTTAAATATATTGTGGTATAAATGTGAGTAATCATATTGTTAAAATAAATTAACTAGCTTGGGTCATAAGAACATAATTATTGGAGTGGTTGACTCTTATATTAAATGTTGTAAGATATGTGTAAGAGATATGTAAGTAAAATTTGGAGTATGAAACACTTCTTCTTTGGAATTCAAAATCGTCCTTGGAGACTATTTTTGGAGATTTGCGGGACAAGTTAAACTTGTCCCATACCTCTTAAATTTATATACCAACCTTACCTATGGTTGGAGATTTTAAATCTAGCATTCATTATGCATTTTTATAAGCCTAATTGAATGTTTTAATTATATTTCTTTCTTGAAATTAATTTCAGTCCTTTGGGGTATGAGCTTGTTTTGAGTGTGTAGGTAAAGCTGTCATTTTATTCACCTACTTATTTATTGTGTCCTGGAGATTGAAGTTCACTTGTGAGTTGGAGTTGAGAATGTGTGATGTGACATCCTACAAAGATCCACCTCATCCTCCTTGTTTCCCCCTTAGATATATTCGAATTCATTTTATTGTTTTGGGGTTACACCCTTTTGGTTGCTTCACTTTTGCACACTTCATTTCGGATGAATTCTTTTGTTGTTTGGAGCTCTTGTTTTCAGAGAAAGTTTACAAAATTTTTATAGGCCTATGTTTCGTTGATCTTGGGTTATTTTGTATTGGAAAGCTTGCTGGTTGGAACTTGGAACAAACTCCATTATGGAGAGGTAAGAGCTTAGCTCTTGAAATGCTCTTCTTTTATTTGTGCAAATGTTATTGTTGTGAATGTTTTGGCATGTGTGTGGGTTGTTTGGGTAGATGTCCTAAGAATGGTGTAGGAGAAGACTATGGGGTATTTCTATGGGAGGTATAAGTATTTTAGAGAGGTATAAGTGTGGAGGAGTTGGGATCGGGTTTCACCTAAAGAAGAAATAACTTGCATTTCTTTACTCGTTATGGGTTTCCATAAGAGGTTGGGGAGTCATAAGTAAATGTGAGGAATAAGGGGTACCTAAGGGAGGCATAAGGGCATGCCAGGATCTGAAATGATATATGTATATATTTTAGCGGTTTGTTCTCAGGTGGTGATACCCATTTCCCCTTTGGGAGGCATAAACAACATCCCCCATAGTTTCTTGCTCCTTTGGCTTGCATGATGGAGCCTGAGTTTTATTTGCTATGTTTTAATGTGGTTGTAAACTACATTCTATTTTGGACTGTGTTTTAATGTGAAATTTGCATGTGTGTTTGTGGAAGCTTGTTGTTTCCATGAGTTGAAACACATCTTCTATTGCATTGTGGTTGGGGCTCGGGGCCAATGAAGAAGGATGACTTCTCCTTGTCATTGGATGTCTTGGTTGGGTGGAGAGCATTGCCTTTCCCCTGTTCTATTGTGATCAAATTGAAATAAAGAACATGGAGGATCTCCATGTTGTTGTTCTGGAACTGAGAAAGAAGACAAAGTTTGATAGAAGAACATGGAGGATATCCATGTTGTTGTTATGGAACTAAGAAAGAAGATAGAGTTTGGCAGTCCTTTGTGAGACTTATTTTGTAGGCCTTTTCCCACTTCAAGTGGATGAATTGTAATATTATTTGTATTGGATAGTTATTCTGTTTTGGAAATGAAATCCTATGTTTAAATGAGAAAGAGATATGCACTGAAATTTGTACTATGTAAAGAGACGTGAAAGTGCATTTGAATGAAAGGAAAAGAGAAAGAGTGGTAATTTGTAAAGTTGTATGTGATAAATATAAATAGAAGTTGTATTATTTTCCACAAATGGAGTTACTACTGTGTAAAATCTGTGTTGAAATATGTTGAGGAATTTCTGTTTGAAAGAGAGAAACACGTATGAAGAAGATATATTACTCTATTTTTGTTGAAATGCATGATTTGAAAAATAGAAGCTACATTCTTGTTTTTACATTTTGATTGAAGGAAAGATAACTAGTTAAAACTAGCATGAAATGTAATCAACATTGGTATAGTATGGCAAAATAAATAGATTAATCTCTGGTTGTGAAATGTATAAACTTCATTTTTATTTCACTGTAAACTTTACAAATTTTTATCAAAAGATACATAACAACCTTGTAAAACTATGGAAAACAATTGAAACACTAATACAATCTAAGAAAGATCAAAATGAGCCCAAACAAACTAAAATACTTATGAAAATTTTATAGAACCTTTCAAATCGGGTTCAAACAAAAACTCAGACTTTTTTTGTATAAATTTTTTTGGTAATTTTGGAATTGCTAATCAATCAAACCTTTTGAACCTTGCAATCCATCCTAAAAACTTGCAAGTAAAATCCTCCATGCCTATTGGGCATGTTGAGAAAGAGTTAATGACAAATTTGAACAAAATTTATAAGTTTAAAAAGACCAGTTCACTTTTTAAGTGACGAGAAAAAACGTTTTCTTAAAAATTACCACTCAAACTTCATCAAAATTAAAATCATAAGCTTCCTGTGCAAAGAGGACTTTGAGAGCTTTCCAAAAAGTCCTTGTTTTCCAAAAATGGAGCTCCCAGTCGAAAGTTATGGCCTTCTAAAGTTTTACTTCATCTTGGCTTCAAAATCTAACTGTCAAATTTAAATAAAATATTCTTGGGGACCATGCGGGCTAAATATTTTATTTTGCACTTTTTTCCCAAAAGCGCTTAAGGCACGAAGTTCCCTACCGCTCCGCTAACCTACAAACCTTCTGATTGGTCAAAATAAGTTAAGTACAAATAATAATTTGGGAAATTTTTCTAGGTTTTCCCACTTTCCCGTAAGCCCGCAACCAATCGAGTGTTGCCACATGACTTAACGAGGCTCCGTAGGAGCGCGAAATTCCTTCAAACCTTGGCGCTTGCAAAATTAAAATTTGGAAAATTTTCCTACTTTTCTCTGCGGCCCCACCTACCCATGACCAATTAGGTGTTGCCACGTGGCATAATGAGGCGTCGGGACGCACGTTCACTTTAAACCTTAGCGATGTAAAAATAAAATTTGGAAAATGTAGAGATGAAACTACCATATTAAAGTATAAACATTACAATTTAAAATATAATATAAATGAGTATATTAAACATAATTGTGTACAAATATCATTCCTTAAAATAATATGAGCCAACTCCTGATAAGGGGAGTAAAGGGAATAAGTTGGTAAGATGGATTCCTCCTTCTGAAGGATGAATTAAATCAATTTTGATGGAGTGGAAAAAGGAAATCCAGGTAATGCTAGGTGTGGATGTATCTTTAGGAACTTAGCTGGCCAACATATTGTGGCTTTTCTTCTAATACCTAAGAGGAGGAAAGACTACATAGACAAGAACTTCACCGCGAAGCATCTCAGAGGAATTATCGTAGAATGGCTGGTAATGTTGAAGCTAATTTTGGGGAAGAAAATTCAACATCGATGGATTGCATGCTCGAAACACCAGAAAACTTGGCCCAAGATATAATGAATATAGATGTTGTAAATAATTTAGAGAATGATAGTGTGCAACAGGAGACGACATTACAACCAATACGAACAACGAGAAGAAGAAGAATGCAAAATAATGATTTACAAGAGGAGTTAACAATCGAACCTAGAAGAAGAAGAAGAAGAATGCAAGACTCACATATTGCGAGAGAACACATGATAGATGATCCCAATGGAATGCTTGGGAGAGATTTCAATACGGTCCAAATGATTTTTCGACACGGTCTTGATAACCTTTCTTCGCCGGTCATGTGTTATATTTGTCAAGAATGTTACATTGGAATAAAAGTTTCTCGAACACCTAAAGGACCTGTGTGTACTAGATGTCGACAAGAGAAAGGTCATCATCGATTTTCAGCATCAAACAATATGGATCCCGGGCCACAACCGCAGAACTTGCAAACTTAACTCAAATTGAGGAAATGTTAATAGCCCGTGTCAACCCAATCCTATAGGTGACACATGCAACAGGAGGTCAATATAAATATAAAGGTCACACGATAAGTTTTCCTCAAGAAGTAAAAGAAATTGCTAATCTTTTACCCCATAGATTGAAAGATTTGCCGATGATTATTGTTCGTAGGAGAGATCAGCGTGGAACAAATTATGACTTTACAGTCAATAGAGAGCGAGTTTATAATGCATTGAAATATAAAATAGAACATGATAAGTTCTACTCAGATGTCCAAATCGATGAAAATGCTCTGAATGAACTTCCACCTCATTCTGCTGAGAATGTGTTCGAGTAGTTGAACTCAGTTCATATGGAGTTTGATTCGACGCAAATGAAATTGTGTTTGTAGGTCCGACCGTGGAGACAGATGAAGGAAATATAATTAGTCATACAACATCGATGGCATCTAAACTTCCTAATGCACCAAGGGAGATGGAATTAATCCATGCGTGGGTGAATAACCCTCATGCGGACTGAAGCACTCATTGATTGGCCGAGGGGATAGGAGCATCTCCTATTAATGAGTATGTGCAGTAGGACTACTTGATATGGCATTCCCTACTCTCTTTCCGATGGGAAATGTGATTAGATAGAACCGTGATTAAGGCGAGTACGTCTCCATGAATTTGTAAAGCATTTATTGTGATACGGGGATCACCGATTTGCCCGACATCCTCGGTTCAGGTATTACATGATGAACATGATCATGAGACATCGTGCACAAAATTCATCTGCAGTTTTTGTGAAGAAAAACCTCCAAGATATGCCAATCACCATCAACGAATTATGGGAGCATATGAAGAATGTTCCCCATTCCAATCTAGCTGATCGTTTAATGCGGTTTGGAACATCATTGAGGGGTACAAGGTCTTACGTCGTGGTGAATTAGGTGACATGTTGCATCAAATAGGATCGCCTACTATTTTTTTCACATTGAGCGCGGACTGATATGTATTGGCCTGATCTACATGCATTAATGCCTGGAACACCGCCGGATAATCCACGAGAAGCGCAAAATTGGCGAAGGAAAAATATCATCGATTTTCCAAATATAGTGGCACATTATATGCACTGCGACATACACTTAGAAACATAAACCAAAACATGGTATGTAAAATATGCCAAGAGGTGAAGTTCACGAGGCACCTATATATTTACATAATATATAAATATATGTAATATATACCTCTCGGCATATATTACATATATTTAGAGAATATAGGTATCTTAAGTAGCAACATGAGGGGTTGCATTATACATAAAACAATACCAAAAATAAAGTATGAAAAATCAGGGGGAATTTAGTTCGTGTATGAATAAAATAAATTTATAATTTAATATTATAATTACTTATTATCAAAACATAGTCACTTATATGTAATTTTCTTATGTAATTATATTACTATATAACTTAACACATATTTGACTTTGGAGAATGAGTATGAGCAAAAAAATCAAGGTCTATAATGCACGAAGTTCTTATGGATTTTATTAGTAACCGTATTATGAAGTTAAAAAAATACAATCCTTTTTCATACGAATTGAAATGTGCAATGTACATCACATGTAATGAAAAATTCATATAATGCAATTTGTGCTACATATGGTACATTATTTATATTCTAAGGACATAAGTATTTTTCCTCACCTTTCGTTTTGAAAGTAGTTTTCCGTTCTTCATTTTTACATAGCGCTCATATGAAAATGGTGGAGATATTCTTAGACTCTGCAACGACTTCACTCGAGAGATAGCCACAAATGTTAACCCCATTGTCTCTCTTTCTTCAATATCAACTGTAGCCTTGGAAAGAGTCAAACCTTGCGATTTATGTATCGTCAATGCCCATGCCAACCGTAAGGGTAATTGGTGTGTGTGTCCCCTTTGTATTGGTGTAATTGGGATGGTATGCGGAGTTCTATCTTCAAATGGTATTCCGAAGTAACTATCAAATTCAACCATTACATATGTTGGCGGGTTCGGTGGACCAGTACCAGGTGCATATACTATGTTTCGAATATATCCCAGAGCTCCATTTACAAGACCTGCTTCTATCCAAAGATTGGATGTTAGCATAACCCTTGCATCATTAGAAATTAATAATTCTAAATCAAGTTCATCATTCAGACCTCTGCCAGTGTGTTGGTGGTACTTGTTCTAGTTGCAATGCTACGTGCGACAGTCTTTTCAATGAATGCAATTTTTGTTGTTGTGGTTATTCACGTTAATCTTTGTCGCCATTAGGTGAATATTATTATAGAATTATTCATTTTTATCTTTGTCTAATGCAGAACTTGTTCTACTCATTAACAACATCCAATCATCCAGTGTCGGATTCACATCTCTGAGATTGGCCAGAAGTTCTCGAAAACGCTTTTGGTCTTCATCCTCTCCTGCTTGCCTAAATACATTATCCAATGTAACAAGCTGTTCGAATGCTTCCCATAATAGCTTTCCACGTCTATTACTATCATATGGCGGTTTATCGGTAACAGGAGGAAGTTGCCCCAAATCTCCTACCAAAATCATAGAAACACCACCAAAACTCATGTCTGCTCTTTCAGGGAATGCTTGACGAAGTCGAGGAGTCCACGTTTTCTAGCAAACTTTGTCCGATGAAGCTCATTTCATCAATCAATACATATTTTATGTGGCAAATCTCTTGTTGGAATGTTGCAAGTCTCGATCCCTCCAATTCTGCAAAATCTGTAATAGGGATTGAAGTTGTGAATGGATGGTCGAGGCACCAATATTAAAAGCTGCAACTCCTGTTGGTGCAAGAAATAGAAGAGGAGAATGTTCAGGGAATGATGCATCAAAAAGTGCCTGACGAATCACACCAATCAAATACGATTTCCCTGTTCCCCGTTGTTCCTTGAACTATCATGAGCAATGGAATGTTATTTCGATGTTGATTATAATGTGTCATTATTATATCAAGTGCTTGTTTTTGTTTAGCACCCAAGGTGTCGCAATTGAAATTCGGGGCTAATTCATCATCTATAACTAACCCATTATCTTTCATGTTGCTTATGAATTTTATCGCTTTACTTGTGTATTCTTCACCTCGATATTCATCATTCCATGGTGCTTGTCTATCAATATCTCTCCTTCCCAACATATCTATTTTTGTTGCTTGCAAAATTTGACCATGATGAAGCCTACACATGATTTCCCATTCATGTTCTATTGTATTCTGTTGAACATGTTGATTAATTTCATCTTCAGAATTGTTGTTATTTTCAATGTCTTCTACTGCAGTCCTCCTTTCGACATGCCATGGATTATAACGGAACGAATCCCAGTTTAAACTTATTGAATCAGAATCATGTCCGATATCTCTGTCTATATCTCGAAACGGCTTGTAAAGCAACAAATCGACCAACAAAAATCAACCCATTTATGAGATTCCCTTGAAGGGACAGGAGGAAAACCGGGAAAACTCTCACAATAGCTCCAAAACTCGACCTCCCACTTGTTATCCCATTTTCTCCTTGGATTATATGTCCAAGATCTAGCGACATCAATAAGAGACACACTTTCCATGGAAAAAGGCCTATTCTTGTACCCATCAATGAAACTTTTGCATGTTCCTCATGGTCATCTCGCATCGGTGTTGTTACTTTTTGAACACCTCACGTGCAACATTCAAATTGACAAATACTCTACTGCTCTCTACCAAAGGGAGCTCCAACAACATGTGACATGTTTCTTGTGTGCCAATGTCTCTTTCAACAATTGTTTCGGTTAGAATTCTCCTATATGTTATCGCTTTGCCATTTCATCCGGGTTTTCAATATTTTCCATCCGCATCAACATTTGATGATAAGTTTCAGAGTTTTTCTCGCTTTCGCTGCATACTTTGCAATGTACTTGACTACGGCATGTTTGGAAAGAACAGGTTGCCAATCTACGTTTGCTCTCCACAATTGTAATATGTAGCGATTATGTGTATTTACCCTATCATCATTTCTCGCAAGTTCAAACTTTTTATCTCCATCTCTGAGTCTTGATATAACTTTGATCCATTGAGATTCAATGGCCACGGTGCATTATACCTGCAAAATGTAATAATCAATTATTAGTTCTTCCATGTATGTGTTTTTTAGTTCAATTTAATTATTCAAATTTTTGAACACCTTACCTACAGACACTTTTTCCCCTTTTCTTACGTAGGCAGGCACCCTCTCTACACATCGTATGTCATTCTACACTATTGAGAATCTCTTCATAGTCACGTTCCATATCGAATTGTGTCAGTTGTCTTGTATTTTGAAGACACGGATGTTGCATAAAATTTTGGTAGACCTGTAACATAGAACATAAGAATACACAATATATTTTGAGAACGCAAAAATTCTATATAAATCATAGACTCGATGAGAATCGATAAATTACCTGTATGTTTCGTTGGTGCGGGTCATCCCGAGGATTCCATGCATGGACAATAGAATGGAAGTATTTTTCAGCATTTCCACGTTGAAAATCATCATTCCAATCAAGGTTGTCCATATTCGGTGCCCCTTCTAACCATATGAATCCATGCACATGTGGCGAACCTCTATGCTTGCCATTCATATCTAGACCAATAATCTTTAACTTTCATTCCTTTTTGTAATACCTCCTTTCGGAAAAGTGTATGTCGCAGGTGCATATAATGTGCCACTATATGTGGAAAATCGATGATATTTTTCCTTCGCCAATTTTGCGCTTCTCGTGGATTATCCGGTGGTGTTCCAGGCATTAATGCATGTAGATCAGGCCAATACATATCAGCCGCGCTCAATGTGAAAAAAATAGTAGGCGATCCTATTTGATGCAACATGTCAGCCAATTCACCACGACATTTTGCCCAGTAAGACCTTGTACCCCTCAATGATGTTCCAAACCGCATCAAACGATCAGCCAGATTGGAATGGGGAACATTCTTCATATGCTCACGTAATTCGTTGATGGTGATTGGCATATCTTGGAGGTTTTTCTTCACAAAAACTGCAGATGAATTTTGTGCACGATGTCTCATGATCATGTTCATCATGTAATACCTGAACCGAGGATGTCGGCCAAATCGGTGATCCCTATATCACAATAAATGCTTTACAAATTCATGGAGACGTACTCGTCTTAATCGCGGTTCTATCCAATCACATTTCCCATCAGGAAAGAGAGTAGGGAATGCCATATCAAGTAGTCCTACTGTCACATACTCATTGATAGGAGATGCTCCTATCCCTGGCCAATCAATGAGTGCTCCAGGGTCCGCATGAGGGTTATTCACCCACGCATGGATTAATTCCATCTCCCTTGGTGCATTAGGAAGTTTAGATGCCATCGATGTTGTATGACTAATTATATTTCCTTCATCTGTCTCCACGGTCGGACCTACAAACACAATTTCATTTGCGTCGGAATCAAACTCCATATGAACTGAGTTCAGCTGCTCGAACACATTCTCAGCAGAATGAGGTGGAAGTTCATTCAGAGCATTTTCATCGATTTGGACATCTGAGTAGAACTTATCATGTTCTATTTTATATTTCAATGCATTATAAACTCGCTCTCTATTGACTGTAAAGTCATAATTTGTTCCACGTTGATCTCTCCTCCGAACAATAATCATCGGAAAATCTTTCAATCTATGGGGAAAAAGATTAGCAATTTCTTTTACTTCTTGAGGAAAAATTATCATGTGACCTTTATATTTATATTGACCTCTAGTTGCATGTGTCACTTGTAGGATTGGGTTGACACGGGCTATTAACATTTCCTCAATTTGAGTTAAGTTTGCAAGTTCGGCGGTTGTGGCCCGGGATCCATATTGTTTGATGCTGAAAATCGATGATGACCTTTCTCTTGTCGACATCTAGTACACACAGTCCTTCAGGTGTTCGAGAAACTTTTATTCCAATGTAACATTCTTGACAAATATAACACATGACCGGTGAAGAAAGGTTATCAAGACCGTGTCGAAAAATCATTTGGACCGTATTGAAATCTCTCCCAAGCATTCCATTGGGATCATCTATCATGTGTTCTCGCAATATGTGAGTCTTGCATTCTTCTTCTTCTTCTAGGTTCGATTGTTAACTCCTCTTGTAAATCATTATTTTGCATTCTTCTTCTTCTCGTTAACTCCTCTTGTAAATCATTATTTTGCATTCTTCTTCTTCTCGTTGTTCGTATTGGTTGTAATGTCGTCTCCTGTTGCACACTATCATTCTCTAAATTATTTACAACATCTATATTCATTATATCTTGGGCCAAGTTTTCTGGTGTTTCGAGCACGCAATCCATCGATGTTGAATTTTCTTCCCCAGAATTAGCTTCAACATTACCAGCCATTCTACGATAATTCCTCTGAGATGCTTCGCGGTGAAGTTCTTGTCTATGTAGTCTTTCCTCCTCTTGCAACTGACCTGAACGAATCTGTCTTTGTAACCTTGCTCTTGATACATGTGAGTCATCTTGAGACGATCGTTCACGAATTATTGTCATGTTATTTGCATGTTGTTCGCATCAATTCTTCATTTGTTAATTCAGCCCTCCCATCTCGCGAACCTTTGTCTATCATTATCATTTCAAAGTTTCCTTTGTTCTCTCGTTGTGCATGTCGATATTGTCTTTGATATTGTCTTTGATATTCTCTTCGATATGCTCTTCTTTCATCTTCATTTTCAAAATTTAATCTTGGTCGAGCCATACCTATAAAGTATTTTGAACAAATTTTCTAATTATTTATATAACTAAAAACTCCATGTACATGTAATAGAAAAAAATCATATAATATCCAAGTTATAACAATTAGCAAGGTTAGTCAAAGAATGATATGAAATAAAGAGAATAGATGATTAGAAAAAGCATTTTCATTTCCATATCTATGACCTTTTTTTATTATAACAATTTTTTCACCAACATACTCAAAACACTATGCAATTTATAAAATCATTTACATAAATAATGCAAGTAAATCCTCACATTCTCGTCTTTCTTCAAAGAAACCGATTATGCATGCGAATCTGTCCTTGTATCCTTATTCGTGATACATGTGAGTCATCTTGAGACGATTGTGCACGAATTGTCATCATGTTATTTGCATGTTGTCGTCTCTCTTTGCATCTATTTCTTCATTTGTCAATTCAACCTCCGTTCGCAAATGCTCTTCTATCATTATCATTTCGACATTTCCTTTGTTCCTCTCGTTGCGCATCTGTCATTTCTTGTTGTCTTCTTCTGCGATATTGTCTTTGATATTGTCTTTGATATTCTTTTCTTTCCTCTTCATTTTCAAAATTTAATCTTGGTGGAGCCATGCCTTTAAAGTTTTTTCAGAAAATCACCTAATTATTTATATTATTTAAAACTCCATGTGCATGTATTAGGAAATAATCATATAGTAAAGAGAATGTAAAAATTATGAAGGACGCTCAAAATATGATATGAACTAAAGCGACACAAACTATCACATTTACTAATACCTCAATTCTCTATTAACTCAACAATTCTTCATCAACGTCATTGTATAAATCGTTATTATACAGGCAAATTGTGACAATTCAACAATATTCCTCTCATAAATAACACAATATCAAAGACAAAAATATAAAACAAATAATTCTCAATTGCGTATTCAAAAATCAACTATATCCATGTCCTTTGATGAAATAAACACACACCACATTGTAAAGAAATGTTCAAATGCACATATCCACGTTAATCATTGCTTGAAAAAACACAACATACAAAAAATAATATGTCATCCACTCATAAAAATGAAAAACATTATGATGGAACCATAGTTCCTGAGAATTTATATTAAAACATTTTTCCAAGCATACACAAAATATGATTTCACGGTTTTGCTATAGAAATATAAAATATTTATATTTGACATTTCTTATAGAAAAATTGCATTGTTAGAAGATGCATATGTTATACATACATCGGGATTTCCCTCGTTACGTTGCTTTAAAAACCTTTTTGAGAACACAGGATGACATCCAAATTAGGACGTGCTAGGAGAGCATAACAGGAAACATCCCATTTGCAAATCCTAGCTCCCGGTATCGAAAAAGGCACATGCAACGATAGATTCGAGTTGGACAAATATCCACAAATGTTCCCCAATGAAAATAATGTAAGGATATATATACGCATACAAAAATTTCTCATAAACATCACATTCTTTTTTCAGAAAGTTTATATTAGTCAATGTCTTAAAATTATAAATGTACAAATATTCAATTTCTAAATACACAATGCACACTAAGATGTTAAAAATTGTCTATATAATAAAAGCAAAATCTTAATAATTGAACTATTTAAAAATTATCTATATAACAAAAGCAAAATCTTAATAATTGAAATATTTTACAAGTTTCTATAATTTTTAGATGATATTGCTAATACATCTCTAATTGTAATGTTTCCGATTGTCTTTTTAAAAGTAAAGTTTGTAGAGAGACTATCACATCTCACTCTAAGTTACTACTATTATAAATTACATATCACTTTGAATAATAACTATTTAAAAGTTTTATTTAAATAAATTGTTAAAATAAAAATAAATATTTTTACATGGGTTTATTAAAAATACAAACATTAATAAAGTAATAATTACCATCTACACATAGAAATGTTGGTTTTCTATGTATGGGAATATAAAACCTACATTAAACGTGAAATATATTGTTTAATGTGTTAGGAAAATTTTTATTCAATATATGGGTTGATAAAAATACAAACATTATTAAAGTTGTAATTTGTCTATATAATAAAAGCAAAATCTTAATAATTGAACTATTTAAAAATTATCTATATAACAAAAGCAAAATCTTAATAATTGAAATATTTTACAAGTTTCTATAATTTTTAGATGATATTGCTAGTACATATCTAATTGTAATGTTTCCGATTGTCTTTTTAAAAGTAAAGTTTGTAGAGAGACTATCACATCTCACTCTAAGTTACTACTATTATAAATTACATATCACTTTGAATAATAACTATTTAAAAGTTTTATTTAAATAAATTGTTAAAATAAAAACAAATATTTTTACATGGGTTTATTAAAAATACAAACATTAATAAAGTAATAATTACCATCTACACATAGAAATGTTGGTTTTCTATGTCAGGGAATATAGAAACCTACATTAAACATGAAATATATTGTTTAATGTGTTAGGAAAATTTTTATTCAATATATGTGTTGATAAAAATACAAACATTATTAAAGTTGTAATTTGTCTTGGGCACATAGAAATGTTGTTTTAATAATACATCTCAACCGGAATCTTTTTCTAAACAATTCAACTTACAATGTCTACATTTTTTTAAAATTACTCAAAATTTCAAGTATATTTTTTTCTTTCAAAATTAATAAATTTTACCAAGATAGAAATTTAAATAGGATATAAATTTCATAAAGTAACTTTTAGTAATACATCTCAACTGGATTTTTTTCTTTTCATTCAAAATTATTAAATCTAATCATGATATAAATTTAAATATATATAAATTCATAAAGTAACTTTTAAAAATACATATCAAACCTAAACATCAAAGTGAAAAAGACATTGAATATATTTTCTAATAATAATTTTTTTATAAATTTCATACCTATATCATATTAATTACTAATCCTGGAGTGTGTCCAAGTTATGTGAACTGCAATTAATAAATTTGTTTATAAATTTCATACCAGTATCATATTAATGACTAATCTTGGAGTCTGTCCAAGTTATGTGAAGCGTAATTAATTATGTCTCCATTTCCTGCAATATCATGTAAGGTAAGAATTTATTCACATAATCCCAAAAATAAAATTGAAATATATAAAACACGTAACTGTCACAATTTCCAATCGGGTTTGTTTATAAGGAACAAATTAAATTATGCAAAGTGAGCAATGTTCTATCTAAAAAAAGGAATTATACTGAAATGAAACCAAAAGAATAAGATCTTACTATCACGTTATTGAACTGTCACACAATTTATATATGTAAATATATAGGTGCCTCGTTAACTTCACCTCTCGGCATATTTTACATACACATAGAAACATAAACCAAAACATGGTATGTAAAATATGCCAAGAGGTGAAGTTCACGAGGCACCTATATATTTATATAATATATAAATATATGTAATATATACCTCTCGGCATATATTACATATATTTATATAAATATAGGTATGCTAGTAGCAACCGGGAGTTGCATTATTCATAAAACAATACCTAACTTATTTACCTCATGATCATGATAGATGATTGTAATATTTAGTGTAATTACAAATTAACATAATATCAATATGCACATAATAATTAAAAAAATATTCAAGACGATGATGATGGCAAAGATGTTGATGGTGGTGGTATTAATGGTGGTGATAATGATGATGAGGATAATGATGATGACAACTATGAAAATGATAGCGGTGATGATGAAAAAGATGACAACTATGTCACAATTTGTAAACCTTAAATCCTAAATATGCATTATAACAATGGTGATGATAATGACTATGATGGAAGATGAAAATGACCATGAATGTGAAGATGAAAATCATGATCATGATCTAACAATGATAATCATGATGATGTCCATGATGATGGGGAAATGAATACCTAAACATGTATGATAATGAGGATCACAATAATAATAATGAAAAATGACAATGACCATGATCGTGATAATCAAGATCATGGTATGATAATGATGAAAATGAAAAAGATAACTATTTCCCCAATATGTAAACCTTAAACCCTAAATATGCACGATAATGATGGTGCCAATAACGATGATGATGGTGGCAAAAACGATGATGAGCATGAATGTGAAGATGATAATCATGATCTTGATCTAACAATGATTATATCGAAGATGATAATGAGGGTCACAATAATAATAATGAAAAATGACAATGACCATGATTGTGATAATCAAGATCATGGTATGATAATGATGAAAATGAAAAAGATGACAACTATTTCCCCAATATGTAAACCTTAAACCCTAAATATGCATGATAATGATGGTGCCAATAACGATGATGATGGCAAATGAAAATGAGCATGAATGTGAAGATGATAATCATGATCTTGATCTAACAATGATATATATCATTGCGATGATAATGAGGGTCACAATAATAATAATGAAAATGACAATGACCATGATTGTGATAATCAAGATCATGATATGAGAATGATCAAAATGAAAAAGATGACAACTATTTCCCAATATGTAAACCTTAAACCCTAAATATGCACGATAATGATGGTGCCAATAACGATGATGATGGCAGATGAAAATGAGCATGAATGTGAAGATGATAATCATGATCTTGATCTAACAATGATTATATCGATGATGATAATCATGACGATAATATCATGGTCAATATCATCTTAATCACCATCATTGTCACCAACGTCATTGTCTTCGATGTTGTCATTTTCATCATCATCATCACAATTTTATTAACAATATTATTAATATCATCATCTTAATTGTTGTCATCATCACAATCATCATCATCTTTGGTGTTGTCTTTTTCATCATCATCATAATCATTGTCTTTATCATTGTTTTCAATGTCATCATCGTTGTCTTTTTCATCATCAAGATCATCCCTAATCACCGTCATTAACACAATCATCATCATCATTGTTGTGATTGTCACAATCATCATTGTCTTTAGTGTTATTTTTGTTTTCATTGACATCATCATCATTTTCTTGATTGATACAATCATTTTCATCTTAGTTGTCATCATCCTCATCATTTTTATCACCACTATCGCTACCACCACCATCAATGTCATTGTTGTAATCGTACTTGGTGTTGTCTTTTTCATCATCATAATAATTATCGTCGTCATTTTCACGATTGATATAATCATTATCACTATCATTATCATCTTCGTTTTCCTCATTATCATCCTCATCATTATTATTTCCACTATCATTGCCACCACCATCATCATTGCCGCGTCATCATCATCATTATTATCATCATTTTCATCATCATCATAATCATTATTATTATTAATACAACATTATTGGATGACAACTATTCCACAATATGTAAACCTATAACCCTTAATATGCATGATAATGATGGTGCCAATAACGATGATGATGGTAGATGAAAATGAGCATGAATGTGAAGATGATAATCATGATCTTGATCTAACGACGATTATATCGACGATTATAATCATGACGATAATATCATGGTCTTGATATCATCTTAATCGCCATCATTGTCACCAATGTCATTGTCTTCGGTGTTGTCATTTTCATCATAATCATAATCATTCTCATTATTTTCATCATCATCATCATCACAATTTTATTAACAATATTATTAATATCATCATCTTAAATGTTGTCATCATCACAATTTATATTAACCTTATAAATAAAATGTGTAATGCCTTACTTTACCAAATCTAAATATATGTAATATATGCCGAGAGGCATTCTCATTTATATATATATTGAGTGGAGGAGTCTGATGTCGTGCCCGTGAAATTGTGTCCGTGATATTTATTTTTAATTTGTAAAATTCGTGTGGGGAAGTTACAAAACACTTTACTAATTTAATTTAATTGGTTAAATTCTCAGTGTGGGGAAGTAAATAATTTAATTTGTTAAATTCTCGAGTGTGGGGAAGTAAATAATTTAAAGGTAAAAAATATTTTATTAAATTAATTTTATAATTTAAAGGTAAAAAACACTTTGGTAATTTAATTTTTTAAACACTTTAAAGGTTAAATAATTTAAAGGTAAAAAATACTTTAGTAAATTAATTTTTTAAATTATCGGGTTAGTAATTTAATGTGTTAATTTAAAAACTATAATGTTTAAATAAATAATTTTTAAACACTTTAGGAATTGAATTTTTAAACACTTTAGTAATTTACTAATTTAATTTAATTCTTAGGGAAATTACATAAATTAAAGTGAAGAGGGTGTGGGGAACTAAATAATTTAAAGGTTAAATAATTTTTTTATCGGGTTAGTAATTTAATGTGTTAATTTAAAAACTATAATGTTTAAATAAATAATTTTTTAAACACTTTAGTAATTGAATTTTTTAAACACTTTAGTAATTTACTAATTTAATTTAATTCTTAGGGAAATTACATAAATTAAAGTGAAGAGGGTGTGGGGAACTAAATAATTTAAAGGTTAAATAATTTTTTTAAAAAAATTAGTAAATTAATTTTTTAAATTATCGAGTGTGGGGAAGTGAATTATATTTAAAAATTAAAGTAAATAAATTGTTTAAACAAGTAAAAAATACTTTTAATGTGTTAATTTAAAAACTATAATATTTAAATAAACAAATAAGTTTAAATATGCAATATATTATTAGGTAAATAATTTCTAATTTAACTTTAGTAATTTACTTATTTAATTTAATTCTTTTATTACACAAATAAATGTGCTAAGTGAAATGGGTATTATGCGGTAAATGGATAAATTTAATTTCTTTTGAAATGGGTGTTGAGTAAATTTAATTTCTTTTGAAATGGGTTATTACATGGTAAATGGGTAAATTTATTTCCTTTTGAAATGGGTATTGGGTAAATTTAATTTCTTTTAAAATGGGTTATTACATGGTAAATGGGTGAATTTAATTTCTTTTGAAATGGGTATTGGGTAAATTTAATTTCTTTTGAAATGGGTATTGGGTAAATTTAATTTCTTTTGAAATGGGTTATTACATGGTAAATGGGTAAATTTAATTTCTTTTATTGATAATGATAGGGTGAATTGGGTATTACATGGTAATAACAAAAATCCTTTTATTGATTACTTCCCTAAATTTAATTTCTTTTATTAATTGATCTATTTGGTTAGTAAAGGGTATGGTATTTTATTAATTAATAAAATGGGTAAATTTAATTTCTTTTATTGATAATGATAGGGTGAAATGGGTATTACATGGTAGTAAAAAAATCCTTTTATTGATTGCTTCCCTAAATTTAATTGATATCTTTGGTTAGTAAAGGGTATGGTATTTTATTAATTAATAAAATAGTGAAATGGGATTTCAAAGTAAAGGGTATTACACAGTAAATTCAATTGTATTTTATTTATAAGGTTAAATATTTTAAAGGTAAAAAACACTTTAGTAATTTAATTTTTATAAGGACCCTCCTTTTAAATAATTATATAAGAATATAGCTGGTGATGATCATTATGACAAGGATGATCATGAAAATGTCAAAAAAACTAAGATTATGATGAAATGACAACCATATCGAGGACGATGAAGATCATTATGACAAGGATGAGGTGAAAAATGACAATGACCATGGTTAAGATGGGGATAACCACGATGATAAGGATGACATTTATGATGTCTATTACTATTACTATTACTATTATATAATAATAATAATAATAATATAGTGTTAATAATAAGAGTTTTTTATTTTTATAAATCATAATAATATCAATTTTAGTAGTAAGATTAATATTGATGATGACAATGATGACGGTGATGACAACGACAATGATGGCAGTGGTAGTGATAGTGGTGATAATAATGACGAGGATGATGATGATGACAATGATTATATCGATCGTAAAAAATGATGACAATGACTATGATAACGATGAAAACAAAAACAACACCAAAGACGATGACGATGAGGACAATGATGATGGTGGAAATGATAGTGGTGATAATAATGATGGGGATGATGATGATGACAACGAAGATGACAATGGTGATGAAAATGATTATATCGATCATGAAAATGATGACAATGAAACAAAAACACTAAAGACAATGACGATTGTGACAATGACGACGATTAAGATGACGATAACGACGATATTACTAATAATATTAATAAAATTATAACAATAATGTTGTATTAATAATGATTATGATGATGATGAAAATGATGACGATAATGATGGTGGTGGTAGTGATAGTGGAAATAATAATGATGAGGATGATAATGAGGAAAACGAAGATGATAATGATAGTGACAATGATTATATCGATCGTGAAAATGATGGCAATGATTATTATGATGATGAAAAAGACAACATCAAGTACAATTACGATGATGACATTGATGGTGGTAGTAGCGATAGTGGTGATAATAATGATGAGGATGATGACGATGACAACTAAGATGAAAATGATGATGATGTCGATGAAAACAAAAATAACACTGAAGAAAATGATGATTGTGAAAATCACAACAACGATGATGATGATTGTTTTAATGACAGTGATTAGGGATGATCTTGATGATGAAAAAGACAACGATGATGACATTGAAAACAATGATAAAGACAATGATTATGATGATGATGAAAAAGACAACACCAAAGATGATGATGATTGTGATGATGACAACATTTAAGATGATGATATTAATAATATTGTTAATAAAATTGTGATGATGATGATGAAAATAATGACAATGATTATGATTATGATGAAAATGACAACACCGAAGACAATGACATTGGTGACAATGATGGCGATTAAGATGATATCAAGACCATGATATTATCGTCATGATTATAATTATCGATATAATCATCGTTAGATCAAGATCATGATTATCATCTTCACATTCATGCTCATTTTCATCTACCATCATCATCGTTATTGGCACCATCATTATCATGCATATTAAGGGTTATAGGTTTACATATTGTGGAATAGTTGTCATCCAATAATGTTGTATTAATAATAATAATGATTATGATGATGATAATAATGATGATGACGACGACGACAATGATGGTGGTGGCAATGATAGTGGAAATAATAATGATGAGGATGATAATGAGGAAAACGAAGATGATAATGATAGTGATAATGATTATATCAATCGTGAAAATGACGACGATAATTATTATGATGATGAAAAAGACAACACCAAGTACGATTACAATAATGACATTGATGGTGGGGGTAGCGATAGTGGTGATAAAAATGATGAGGATGATGACAACTAAGAAGAAAATGATTGTATCAATCAAGAAAATGATGATAATGTCAATGAAAACAAAAATAACACTAAATATGATGATTGTGACAATCACAACAACGATGATGATGATTGTGTTAATGACGGTGAGTAGGGATGATCTTGATGATGAAAAAGACAACGATGATGACATTGAAAACAATGATAAAGACAATGATTATGATGATGATGAAAAAGACAACACCAAAGATGATGATGATTGTGATGATGACAACAATTAAGATGATGATATTAATAATATTGTTAATAAAATTGTGATGATGATGATGAAAATGACAACACCGAAGACAATGGTGATGGTGACAATGATGGTGATTAAGATGATATTGACCATGATATTATCGTCATGATTATCATCATCGATATAATCATTGTTAGATCAAGATCATGATTATCATATTCACATTCATGCTCATTTTCATTTTCCATCATCATCGTTATTGGCACCATCATTATCATGCATATTTATGGTTTAAGGTTTACATATTGGGGAAATAGTTGTCATCTTTTTCATTTTGATCATTCTCATATCATGATCTTGATTATCACGATCATGGTCATTGTCATTTTTCATTATTATTATTGTGACCCTCATTATCATCGTCGATATAATCATTGTTAGATCAAGATCATGATTATCATCTTCACATTCATGCTCATTTTCATTTTCCATCATCATCGTTATTGGCACCATCATTATCATGCATATTTATGGTTTAAGGTTTACATATTGGGGAAATAGTTGTCATCTTTTTCATTTTCATCATTATCATACCATGATCTTGATTATCACAATCATGGTCATTGTCATTTTTCA
The DNA here is from genome assembly GCA_018340775.1 of Taxus wallichiana var. yunnanensis. Lineage (NCBI taxonomy): Eukaryota > Viridiplantae > Streptophyta > Pinopsida > Cupressales > Taxaceae > Taxus > Taxus wallichiana. The sequence continues at coordinate 330,899,977 of CM031239.1, read as the reverse complement.
TTATTATTATTGTGACCCTCATTATCATCGTCGATATAATCATTGTTAGATCAAGATCATGATTATCATCTTCACATTCATGCTCATTTTCATTTGCCATCATAGAAACATAAACCAAAACATGGTATGTAAAATATGCCGAGAGGTGAAGTTCACGAGGCACCTATATATTTACATAATATATGTAATATATACCTCTCGGCATTTATTACATATATTTAGAGAATATAGGTATGCTTTAGTTATCCGAGAGGCATTCTCATTTATATATATATATTGAGTGGAGGAGTCTGATGTCGTGCCCGTGAAATTGTGTCCGTGATATTTATTTTTAATTTGTAAAATTTGTGTGGAGAAGTTACAAAACACTTTACTAATTTAATTGGTTAAATTCTCGGTGTGGGAAGTAAATAATTTAAAATTAAAGTAAAGAGGGTGTGGGGAAGTAAATAATTTAATTTGTTAAATTCTCGGGTGTGGGGAAGTAAATAATTTAAAGGTAAAAAATACTTTAGTAAATTAGTTTTTTAAATTATCGGGTTAGTAATTTAATGTGTTAATTTAAAAACTATAATGTTTAAATAAATAAATAAGTTTAAATATGCAATATATTATTAGGTAAATAAATTTTAATTTAACTTTTTAGTAATTTACTAATTTAATTTAATTCTTGGGGAAATTAGATAAATTAAAGTAAATAAATTGTTTAAACAAGTAAAAATACTTTTAATGTGTTAATTTAAAAACTATAATATTTAAATAAATAAATAAGTTTAAATATGCAATATATTATTAGGTAAATAATTTTTAATTTAACTTTAGTAATTTACTAATTTAATTTAATTCTTGGGGAAATTACATAAATTAAAGTGAAGAGGGTGTGGGTAAGTAAATAATTTAAAGGTTAAATAATTAAAAAATACTTTAGTGAATTATATTTAAAAATTAAAGTAAATAAATTGTTTAAACAAGTAAAAAATATTTTTAATGTGTTAATTTAAAAACTATAATGTTTAAATAAATAAATAAGTTTAAATATGCAATATATTATTAGGTAAATAATTTTTAATTTAACTTTAGTAATTTACTAATTTAATTTAATTCTGGGAAATTACATAAACTAAAGTGTAGAGGGTGTGGGGAAGTAAATAATTAAAAAATACTTTAGTAAATTAATTTTCTAAATTATTGGATGTGGGGAAGTGAATTATATTTAAAAATTAAAGTAAATAAATTGTTTAAACAAGTAAAAAATACTTTTAGTGTGTTAATTTTAAAAACTATAATGTTTAAATAAATAAATAAGTTTAAATATGAAATAGTAGTAACTTATTAATGTTTGTATTTTTAATAAACCCATGTAAAAATATTTATTTTTATTTTAACAATTTATTTAAATAAAACTTTTAAATAGTTATTATTCAAAGTGATATGTAATTTATAATAGTAGTAACTTAGAGTGAGATGTGATAGTCTCTCTACAAACTTTACTTTTAAAAAGACAATCGGAAACATTACAATTAGAGATGTATTAGCAATATCATCTAAAAATTATAGAAACTTGTAAAATATTTCAATTATTAAGATTTTGCTTTTGTTATATAGATAATTTTTAAATAGTTCAATTATTAAGATTTTGCTTTTATTATATAGACAATTTTTAACATCTTAGTGTGCATTGTGTATTTAGAAATTGAATATTTGTACATTTATAATTTTAAGACATTGACGAATATAAAATTTCTGAAAAAAAGAATGTGATGTTTATGAGAAATTTTTGTATGCGTATATATATCCTTACATTATTTTCATTGGGCAACATTTGTGGATATTTGTCCAACTCGGAATATATCATTGCATGTGCCTTTTTCGATATCTTGGGAGCTAGGATTTGCAAATGGGATGTTTCCTGTTATGCTCTCCTAGCATGTCCTAATTTGGATGTCATCCTGTGTTCTCAAAAAGGTTTTTAAAGCAACGTAACGAGGGAAATCCCGATGTATGTATAACATATGCATCTTCTAACAATGCAATTTTTCTATAAGAAATGCCAAATATAAATATTTTATATTTCTATAGCAAAACCGTGAAATCATATTTTGTGTATGCTTGGAAAAATGTTTTAATATAAATTCTCAGGAACTATGGTTCCATCATATTGTTTTTCATTTTTATGAGTGGATGACATATTATTTTTGTATGTTGTGTTTTTTCAAGCAATGATTAACGTGGATATGTGCATTTGAACATTTCTTTACAATGTGGTGTGTGTTTATTTCATTGAAGGACATGGATATAGTTGATTTTTGAATACGCAATTGAGAATTATTTGTTTTATATTTTTGTCTTTGATATTGTGTTATTTATGAGAGGAACATTGTTGAATTGTCACAACTTGCTTGTATAATAACGATTTATACAATGACGTTGATGAAGAATTGTTGAGTTAATAGAGAATTGAGGTATTAGTAAATGTGATAGTTTGTGTCGCTTTAGTTCATATCATATTTTGAGCATCCTTCATAATTTTTACATTCTCTTTACTATATGATTATTTCCTATTACATGCACATGGAGTTTTAAATAGTATAAATAATTAGGTGATTTTCTGAAAATGCTTTAAAGGCATGGCTCCACCAAGATTAAATTTTGAAAATGAAGAGGAAAGAAAATAATATCAAAGACAATATCAAAGACAATATCGCAGAAGAAGACAACAAGAAATGACAGATGCGCAACGAGAGGAACAAAGGAAACGTCGAAATGATAATGATAGAAGAGCATTTGTAGAACGGAGGGTTGAATTGACAAATGAAGAAATAGATGCGAGAGAGACGACAACATGCAAATAACATGATGACAATTCGTGCACAATCGTCTCAAGATGACTCACATGTATCACGAATAAGGATACAAGGACAGATTCGTATAGATCGGTTTCCTGAGGAAGAAAGACGAGAATGTGAGGATTTACTTGCATTATTTATATAAAAGATTTTATAAATTGCATAGTGTTTTGAGTGTGTTGGTGAAAAAATTGTTATAATAAAAAAAAGGTCATAGATATGGAAATGAAAATGCTTTTTCTAATCTCTTATTCTCTTAAATTCATATCATTCTTTGACTAGCCTTGCTAATTGTTACAACGTGGATAATATATGATTGATTTCTATTACATGTACGTGGATTTTTTAGTTATATAAATAATTACAAAATTTGTTGAAAATAATTTATAGGTGGGGCTCGACCACGATTAAATTTTGAAAATGAAGATGAAAGAAGAGCATATCGAAGAGAATATCAAAGACAATATCGCAGAAGGAGACAACAAGAAATGACAGATGCACAACGAGAGGAACAAAGGAAACTTTGAAATGATAACGATAGACAAAGGTTCGCAGAACGGAGGGCTGAATTAACAAATGAAGAATTGGATGCAGAAAGATGACAACATGCAAATAACATGACAATAATTTGTGAACGATCATCTCAAGATGACTCACATGTATCAAGAGCAAGGTTACAAAGACAGATTCGTTCAGGTCAGTTGCAAGAGGAGGAAATACTACATAGACAAGAACTTCACCATGAAGCATCTCAGAGGAATTATCGTAGAATGGCTGGTAATGTTGAAGCTAATTTTGGGGAAGAAAATTCAACATCGATGGATTGCGTGCTCGAAACACCAGAAAACTTGGCCCAAGATATAATGAATATAGATGTTGTAAATAATTTAGAGAATGATAGTGTGCAATAGGAGATGACATTACAACCAATACGAACAACGAGAAGAAGAAGAATGCAAAATAATGATTTACAAGAGGAGTTAACGAGAAGAAGAAGAATGCAAAATAATGATTTACAAGAGGAGTTAACAATCGAACCTAGAAGAAGAAGAAGAATGCAAGACTCGCATATTGCGAGAGAACACATGATAGATGATCCCAATGGAATGCTTGGGAGAGATTTCAATACGGTCCAAATGATTTTTCGACACGGTCTTGATAACCTTTCTTCGCCGGTCATGTGTTATATTTGTCAAGAATGTTACATTGGAATAAAAGTTTCTCGAACACCTGAAGGACCTGTGTGTACTAGATGTCGACAAGAGAAAGGTCATCATTGATTTTCAGCATCAAACAATATGGATCCTGGGCCACAACCGCCAGAACTTGCAAACTTAACTCAAATTGAGGAAATGTTAATAGCTCGTGTCAACCCAATCCTACAGGTGACACATGCAATAGGAGGTCAATATAAATATAAAGGTCACACGATAAGTTTTCCTCAAGAAGTAAAAGAAATCGCTAATCTTTTACCCCATAGATTGAAAGATTTTCCAATGATTATTGTTCGGAGGAGAGATCAGCGTGGAACAAATTATGACTTTACAGTCAATAGAGAGCGAGTTTATAATGCATTGAAATATAAAATAGAACATGATAAGTTCTACTCAGATGTCCAAATCGATGAAAATGCTCTGAATGAACTTCCACCTCATTCTGCTGAGAATGTGTTCGAGCGGTTAGAACTCAGTTCATATGGAGTTTGATTTCGACGCAAATGAAATTGTGTTTGTAGGTCCGACCGTGGAGACAAATGAAGGAAATATAATTAGTCATACAACATCGATGGCATCTAAACTTCCTAATGCACCAAGGGAGATGGAATTAATCCATGCGTGGGTGAATAACCCTCATGCGGACCCTGGAGCACTCATTGATTGGCCAGGGATAGGAGCATCTCCTATCAATGAGTATGTGACAGTAGGACTACTTGATATGGCATTCCCTACTCTCTTTCCTGATGGAAAATGTGATTGGATAGAACGCGATTAAGACGAGTACGTCTCCATGAATTTGTAAAGCATTTATTGCGATATAGGGATCACCGATTTGGTTGACATCCTCGGTTAGGTATTACATGATGAACATGATCATGAGACATCGTGCACAAAATTCATCTGCAGAGTTTTGTGAAGAAAAACCTCCAAGATATGCCAATCACCATCAACGAATTACGTGAGCATATGAAGTTTGTTCCCATTCCAATCTGGCTGATCCTTTGATGCGGTTTGGAACATCATTGAGGGGTACAAGGTCTTATTGGGCAAAATGTCGTGGTGAATTGGCTGACATGTTGCATCAAATAGGATCACCTACTATTTTTTTCACATTGAGCGCAGCTGATATGTATTGGCCTGATCTACATGCATTAATGCCTAGAACACCGCCGGATAATCCACGAGAAGTGCAAAATTGGCGAAGGAAAAATATCATCGATTTTCCACATATAGTGGCACATTATATGCACCTGCGACATACACTTTTCCGAAAGGAGGTATTACAAAAAGGAATGAAAGTTAAAGATTATTGGTCTAGATATGAATGGAAGCATAGAGGTTCGCCACATGTGCATGGATTCATATGGTTAGAAGGGGCACCGAATATGGACAACCTTGATTGGAATGATGATTTTCAACGTGGAAATGCTGAAAAATACTTCCATTCTATTGTCCATGCATGGAATCCTCGGGATGACCCGCACCAACGAAACATACAGGTAATTTATCGATTCTCATCGAGTCTATGATTTATATAGAATTTTTTACGTTCTCAAAATATATTGTGTATTCTTATGTTCTATGTTACAGGTCTACCAAAATTTTATGCAACATCCGTGTCTTCGAAATACAAGACAACTGACACAATTCGATATGGAACGTGACTATGAAGAGATTCTCAATAGTGTAGAACGACATACGATGTGTAGAGAGGTGTGCCCGCCACGTAAGAAAATGGGAAAAAGTGTATCAGTAGGTAAGGTGTTCAAAAAATTGAATAATTAAATTGAACTAAAAAACACATACATGGAAGAACTAATAATTGATTATTACATTTTGCAAGTATAATGCACCGTGGCCATTGAATCTCAATGGATCAAAGTTATATCAAGACTCAGAGATGGGAGATAAAAAGTTTGAACCTGTGAGAAATGATGATAGGGTAAATACACATAATCGCTACATATTACAATTGTGGAGAGCAAACGTAGATTGGCAACCTATTCTTTCCAAACATGCCGTAGTCAAGTACATTGCAAAGTATGCAATAAAGCGGAGAAAAGCTCTGAAACTTATCATCAAATGTTGATGCGGATGGAAAATATTGAAAACCCGGATGAAATGGCAGTGACAACATATAGGAGACTTCTAACCGAAACAATTGTTGAAAGAGACATTGGTGCACAAGAAACATGTCACATGTTGTTAGAGCTCCCTTTGGTAGAGAGCGAGTAGAGTATTTGTCAATTTGAATGTTGCACGTGAGGTGTTCAAAAAAGTAACAACACCGATGCGAGATGACCATGAAGAACATGCAAAAAGTTTCATTGATGGGTACAAGAATAGGCCTTTTTCCATGGAAAGTGTGTCTCTTATTGATGCCGCTAGATCTTGGACATATAATCCAAGGAGAAAATGGGATAACAAGTGGGAGGTCGGGAGTTTTGGAGCTATTGTGAGAGTTTTCCCGAGGTTTTCCTCTGTCCCTTCGCGGGAATCTCATAAATGGATTGAATTTTGTTGGTCCGATTTGTTGCTTTACAAGCCGCGTTTGAGATATAGATAGAGATATCGGACATGATTCCGATTCAATAAGTTTAAAGCGGGATTCGTTCGTTATAATCCATGGCATGTCGAAAGGAGGATTAGTAGAAGACATTGAAAATAACAGTAATTCTGAAGATGAAATTAATCCACATGTTCAACAGAATACAATAGAACATGAATGGGAAATCATGTGTAGGCTTCATCATGGTCAAATTTTGCAAGCGACAGAAATAGATATGTTGGGAAGGAGAGATATTGATGACAAGCACCATGGAATGATGAATATCGAGGTGAAGAATACACAAGCAAAGCGATAAAATTCATAAGCAGCATGAAAGATAATGGGTTGGTTATAGATGATGAATTAGCCCCGAATTTCAATTGCGACACCTTGGGTGCTAAACAAAAACAAGCACTTGATATAATAATGACACATTATAATCAACATCGAAATAACATTCCATTGCTCATGATAGTTCAAGGAACAAGTGGGAATAGGGAAATCATATTTGATTGGTGCGATTCGTCAGGCACTTTTTGATGCATCATTCCCTGAACGTTCTCCTCTTCTATTGCTTGCACCAACAGGAGTTGCAGCTTTTAATATTGGCGCCTCGACCATCCATTCACAACTTCGAATACCTATTACAGATTTTGCAGAATTGGAGGGATCAAGACTTGCAACATTCCAACAAGAGATTTGCCACATAAAATATGTATTGATTGATGAAATGAGCTTCGTCGGACAAAGTTTGCTAGAAAACGTGGACTCCCGACTTCGTCAAGCATTCCTTAAAAGAGCAGACATGAGTTTTGGTGGTGTTTCTATGATTTTGGTAGGATATTTGGGGCAACTTCCTCCTATTACCGATAAACCGCCATATGATAGTAATAGACGTGCAAAGCTATTATGGGAAGCATTCGGAACAGTTGTTACATTGGATAAGGTATTTAGGCAAGCAGGAGAGGATGAAGACCAAAAGTGTTTTCGAGAACTTCTGGCCAATCTCAGAGATGCGAATCCAACACTGGATGATTGGATGTTGTTAATGAGTAGAACAAGTTCTGCATTAGACAAAGATAGAAATGAAGAATTCTATAATAATATTCACCTAATGGCAACAAAGATTAACATGAATAACCACAACAAAAAAAATTGCATTCATTGAAAAAGACACGCACGTAGCATGCAACTAGAACAAGTACTACCAACACCTTTGGCGGGAGGTCTGAATGATGAACTTGATTTAGAATTATTAATTTCTAATGATGCAAGGGTTATGCTAACATCCAATCTTTGGATAGAAGCAGGTCTTGTAAATGGAGCTCTGGGATATATTCGAAACATAGTATATGCACTGCATCTTTGGTCCACTTTGAACCCGCCAACATATGTAATGGTTGAATTTGATTGTAATGCCCCCTAACTTACCTGGACTCGGCCAACTTCATCTCCTTGGCGTGGCAGGTGGAGATTTTATTGTGTGACGTGATGGAATCAGATTTTTATCTGACTTTCCTTGTGTTCGTCTCCCTCCCGCCATGGCATTAATGAGCCCTGCACCCTTTTGCTTGGCGTGTTGAATTTTCTCCCTGTCGGTGGCCGCACCCACTGATTTTCGGATTTGCAAATCTCCTAATGACTCCTTTCTGTCACGTGGGCTGCCTGTGGTTTCTGTCCAAAACCACGGATGCTTGCTGCGCTCCATCAATGCTGAAACAGACGTATTTGCTACGCGAAATGGGTGTGGTTCGCAAAAATCGTGCTGTACAGGTGAGATTCGTGGGCGTAGAACTGAAATTCTCCTAGGACAGTGCCGTGAGGAGGTGTTCGGTGATTGACAGCAGCTGCAGGGTAGAGAAGTAAACATACCCCAGAAAATCCGTGGTTTCCAGTGAGAGTTAATCCCGAGAGCTGCAGGGCGATCCCAAGGCACCGCCGGTGTTGATCCTGATGTTCTGGATGCACGCAACCTCAATCATGTTCAGTTGTTGCAAAATCTTGCAGCTGTTGCAGAAGCTGTCTTGAGCGCTTCCAACGTGTAGGTTGTCCACTATGTTGTTATCTGTTCAGTTCGACTGCATCCTCAGACTCAGGTTTCTCCCCTTCTGGTTATGTCCTCAAATCGACGAAGTGACAGTGAAAGCGTTGCATGGACAACGTGTTGGCGGGTTAACCATTTTAGGTGTTCTGTCAAATGCTGCACATTGCAGACGCGACCACATGCCATGATGATCATTGTTGCAAAATCTCGTAGCTGTAGTAGGAGAACGAGATAAAGTTGTAGATTGGGCTGTCTTGCCCTTTCTTTTTGGGAAGTCGCCTCTGCCCAAGTGGCAGATCTCGCATAGAAGAAGCCCGATCAAACCTTGAGGCAAGTTTTGCAATGAGGCTGAGATCGTGTTCACCACTGTTCCTAGTTCTGGCCATCTACAGAGCGTGAAGAACAGTAGCGGAGTTTGAACCATCTTTCACCCTGCATAGTTTTCCTTTTTCCATTACTTTGCTCATTCCCCTCTCAAACTTCTTTTTTTTTGTGTATTTTGATGCGAGTGAAGTTCGATGTTAGCTGGAAGTGATAATCCAGTTCCATGGCATCCCCATCCTCCTGTACAGCCTTGTGGTCATGGTTATGCTCTCTTTAGTTTTTTTCGTACACCATCGATAAGAAATCCAAGCCATTTGGTATCAGCAAGCACTCCTAAGAGTTTGGAAGTGGGCACGGAGCAGAAACCAAGTGTTGTTTGAAGCATTTTCAATTTTTTTGATTAACATGGACAGCAATAAAAATGGCTTCTGAGAACAGAACAAAAATATCACAACTTGCAGACTGCACAAATATACAGTCTATTTCCAGGCCTTGAAGATCCTGTGGCTCATACGCATCGTCATCCTTAAAATCCCAGCAACCCTAAAATCCGTTAAGTGATGCCTATTGTGCCCTTTCGGGCAGCAGCAGCTATGGTGAAAATGAAGAACCCCTCATTGATAACGGCAGCTTTGCGACTCCAAAGACTGTTTTACCCTCTGTAGGCAGTTTACGGTTTCCCGACGATGCAGAGCGTGACGATCAGGGTGTTAGGGTTTTCGACAGACGCCTCGTTAAGGAGGGGAGAAGTTCACAGGAGATCTATGCAATGTTGGAGAAAATGTCTTGGGAGATGAAGGTAGCAGGATATTTTCTTTCAGATCCAGATCTGTACTGAGTTGTTCTTCCAAATTGACCTTGGACAGTGAGGGTGTTACCATCAGACCTGATGAAATTTATTAATGAGATTCTCTATTGCTTCCTTACTTGTTTTACGATGTAACTCATGGGAGAGAATCTCATAGGCGTGGATCTGTACTATATCAGCCCAAGGAAAGAACCCATGATGGTTTGCTTGATCAAGAGAAATGGTAACTCAGTTAGCAGTGGGACTACTTCTAGCCTGTAGGAGCCTGAAGGATGTGCAGAGAACTAAGGACAATTGTTCCATCTTATTACTTCATTTCAGGGAGATCACTTTACTTAGAATTTTGCTAATGATAATGTTGTAAGGCATGGATCGGCTAGGAATCAAATCAAGGACCTCCATCGGCATTCTTGGGCACTCTACCTTTGAGACAACGGTCCTTCTTCGAGTTTGGGGTTTGCTTTAGTTGATTGGTTTCTGTAGGTAGGGTTCAACTTTGCAATCTTTTGAGGCCGATCTGTTCCATATCAGAATATTCATGAAGCACAATTTGCCTTGCAACTATATGAGCATCTTCTACGAGTCTATATGTTGGCAGGCATAAAGGGTGCTGTTGGAATTATCACACCTTACAAGCTACAGCTGCAATGTTTGCACCGAGATTTTGATGCTGTCCCCAAATCTGATGAAGGAAAAGGTTGTGTATCATCACGGTAGATGCCTACCCGAGCCAGGAGCGTGGTGTAATCAATATGTCTCGTGTCCGAGCTTCAAATCATGGGGTTGGTTTGTAGCTGTTTTTCACTGCGTGATTGTGGCGCTAGCTCGAGCTCGCAAAGCACTTTGGGTTAAAGGCAAGCAACGGCATTGAAACAATCATATGGAGATGGCGTTCTAAACCAGGCATGTTAAGACTAGCCCCTGAAATATTTTGCTTTCCTTTTTCAACTGCATGAAATAAATGATCTACTACCTGAAATGACGCTTTAAGATGGAATATTGTGTTTGATTCTATCGATTGTCCTTGATTGCATTGGTTTCTTTATTTTCCTGTTCCTTCTCCTGAATCGTTGTTCCTTTCATGATTGGTTTGCATAGGGGAAAATTGTTGTTATCTTTACTTTGTTATAATTATATGGCTGAGAACAATGTTGTACTTGCTTTGTTTATTTTGGATCAAATCATCTGAAATGGAAAGAGACATTCTTATGAAACATGGAAGCTTAAAAAAAATGTTACCTTTCAAAATGCTTGGTTATGGCTACCCTAAGCGATATCAAATCAATAGAAGCTCATAAATGCTTGGGTCTGATTTCTGCTCGATAGTAGATACTTCCTGCTTTTTGCTTCCTTAGGGGGTTTCCTTCATTAGTACTTCTGCCCCACTCGAATGCTTCTTTCCTCTTTGGCTTGTTCCCTTGCTTGTGCTGACAAGATAGTTATCACCTTTCAGATCTACTGAATGTAGACTTACCGCTGGATAAAACACAAATGCATGTATATTTCTTTTGCGGTGTTTTATCATCATTGATAAGGAATATCAAAAATACGGAAATCTGGGTCCTTAGCTAGAGTGGCTCTTGTTTTTATTAGTTGTAACACTACTCCTTGATTACCTTTCTATTGAATGTAATTTGTTGCGTAAGTGAGAGTCCTGCTGGAATGAATTGAATTGATATTGTACAACATTTTACACATAGTGCTATTTGGTCTTGGATAATAGTATGTATGCTATTTATGAAGATTACGAATGAAGTTTGTTTAGGCTTTCCATTTAAAAGTTGTCATGCTTGCCTACCTAGAGTGTAGCCTGCTTGTGAGCTATTTTGTTTATTACTCGTTTCCTAATAAGGCTTGCGGCTTGTAGTTTCTTCAATAATCTATTCTGGTATTAGACATTAGGAAGGAAAGAAGGAAATTTCATTATTGTCCTCAATGCCCGAAAGTAGATCAATGGGATTCAGGATACAACCTTTAGCAATAGAAAGTTCTAGGAAGAGAGAATCCTAGTTGCAAACCAAAGAAATTAGAGAGAATCCTAGTTGCAAACCAAAGAAATTAGAGAGAATCCTAGTTGTTAACGTTTATTACTTTTAAAAGACCTTGTAAGGAAGAGGCGGTAGACCTCTTGTTTAGATTGTAATGATGGAATGTTTCCTTTGGGGTCACGTATCCCTTTATTGCTATGAAACATCCTCCTGGAAGGACTGGGTAACTATGTTTTGTTTCGCGTCTTGATCGTAACTAGTATATCTTTGACTCTCAAGTTTTTCTTTCCCTTTTATGGTGGATGGTTTGAATATTAGATTTAAGTCACGTAATCCATACGGTTGCATGATCAAAATTCTCTATACGATTGACCTTTCATTCCTATCCCATGAGTTCTTGGATTGTTTCTTTGTTTTGTGATATACTGCTAGTTGGAATGTTTGACTTCCTCATTGTTGGCTGGTGTAGATCCTTACCTCGTGTGAAAAGTAGATTATTGGTTTGTGCTTTGATCCTATCATGAAGTAGAACATTCCTTTCATGTCAATTGTTAAATGTTAGCTTATTATTTCAATGTATAGACTTAACATGCTCAGTTCTAGCGAACTGACTCTAGTTAATATTTGTGCAGATGGATTATGTGAGTAGACTAGAAGAAAAGAGTGTAAAAGTTTCATCTGTACCATTATGAAGTTCCTTGTAAAAATGTCCAATGTGTTGTAAATTGTGTAACATTGCTTGTAAAGAGAGTTGATATGACCTCTTGCCTGGTATTGTTTGGTAATGGTGAAATAAAGTGTCTTGTTCATGTGTAGTTAAGCTTGAAATTATCCTTGTGAGAAATGGCTTTCAATCTTTACATTGATATGAGTATTGTAAAACTTTGATCTTGAGAATAAATTGTTAAGTTAAATCTTTCTAAGACTTAGCGACAATATTTTATAAGTAAAGTAAAATGAGTCAGTTAACCCTTAAAGAAGCTAAACAAAAATAATAATTTTATATTCAACAAATAAATGTAAAGGTGATCTATTTGAAACCAAATACTTCCATGAGTGATCAAAATGAAAACATCCTTTGTGAAGTAAACATTTATAAATTGATACCCCTAGCTAAACTAGCGAACACTATCCCTTTGGGGTGAACTCTTAAACAAGCTTAAAGGAAAACAATGGTTAGTTTCTGGAAGATATTAAGATTTAGTAAGTAGGAGAAGACTTTAAGTGAACTACTCTACAGTGTTTAAGAAATTAACTTAGTTGGTGTGATGAATTTGTGCGAATCATGTATTGAATTCTTCTGAAAACTTAAGTCATGAACTATAGGGAGTCTTATCAAAATAAATAACCTCCGATCATTTCTTATTGTGGCTTGCCCTAGCCGTGAGTGTGTCATGTGGATTGGACTTTCATGTTGTCTTGTCAAAAGAAGAGTACATTGTCCTTGATAGGAGTGAACGTTTCCGTGCTGACTTTGTGGTCTCCCCCGTAACAAGTGGTTCCTAGTGTTGGTTGTAACCTTGTGACGACAGGTTGTGTTGTGTTGTGTCAAAGCAGGTCAAAAAAAAATTATCCTGTATTTCACTGTGTTGTTCTTGTGTTGGTATTTTTGGTGTGTTACATTGATAGTTACTTCGGAATACCATTTGAAGATAGAACTCCGCATACCATCCCAATTACACCAATACAAAGGGGACGCACACACTAATTACCCTTACGGTTGGCATGGGCATTGACGATACATAAATCGCAAGGTTTGACTCTTTCCAAGGCTACAATTGATATTGAAGAAAGAGAGACAATGGGGTTAACATTTGTGGCTATCTCTCGAGTGAAGTCGTTGCAGAGTCTAAGAATATCTCCGCCATTTTCATATGAGCGCTATGCAAAAATGAAGAACGGAAAACTACTTTCGAAACGAAAGGCTGAGGAAAAAAGACTTATGTCCTTGGAATATAAATAATGTACCATATGTAGCACACATTGCATTATATGAATTTTTCATTACATGTGATGTACATTGCACATTTCAATTCGTATGAAAAAGGATTGTATTTTTTTAACTTGATAATACGGTTACTAATAAAATCCATAAGAACTTCGTGCATTATAGACCTTGATTTTTTTTGCTCATACTCATTCTCCAAAGTCAAATATGTGTTAAGTTATATAGTAATATAATTACATAAGAAAATTACATATAAGTGACTATGTTTTGATAATAAGTAATTATAATATTAAATTATAAATTTATTTTATTCATACACGAACTAAATTCCCCGATTTTTCATACTTTATTTTTGGTATTGTTTTATGTATAATGCAACCCTCATGCGGTCTTTCTATTAGCATACCTATATTCTCTAAATATATGTAATATATGCCGAGAGGTATATATTACATATATTTATATATTATGTAAATATATAGGTGCCTCGTGAACTTCACCTCTCGGCATATTTTACATACCATGTTTTGGTTTATGTTTCTATGTGTATGTAAAATATGCCGAGAGGTGAAGTTCACGAGGCACCTATATATTTATATAATATATAAATATATGTAATATATACCTCTCGGCATATATTACATATATTTAGAGAATATAGGTATGCTAGTTATCTTGAGAGGCATTCTCATTTATATATATATATTGAGTGGAGGAGTCGATGTCGTGCTAGTGAAATTGTGTCCGTGATATTTATTTTTAATTTGTAAAATTTGTGTGGGGAAGTTACAAAACACTTTACTAATTTAATTTGTTAAATTCTCACTTCGCCGTGGGAAGTAAATAATTTAAAATTAAAGTAAAGAGGGTGTGGGGAAGTAAATAATTTAATTTGTTAAATTCTCGGGTGTGGGGAAGTAAATAATTTAAAGGTAAAAAATACTTTAGTAAATTAGTTTTTTAAATTATCGGGTTAGTAATTTAATGTGTTAATTTAAAAACTATAATGTTTAAATAAATAAATAATTTTAAATATGCAATATATTATTAGGTAAATAAATTTTAATTTAACTTTAGTAATTTACTAATTTAATTTAATTCTTGGGGAAATTAGATAAATTAAAGTAAATAAATTGTTTAAACAAGTAAAAAATACTTTTAATGTGTTAATTTAAAAACTATAATATTTAAATAAATAAATAAGTTTAGATATGCAATATATTATTAGGTAAATAATTTTTAATTTAACTTTAGTAATTTACTAATTTAATTTAATTCTTGGGAAATTACATAAATTAAAGTGAAGAGGGTGTGGGTAAGTAAATAATTTAAAGGTTAAATAATTAAAAAAATACTTTAGTGAATTATATTTAAAAATTAAAGTAAATAAATTGTTTAAACAAGTAAAAATATTTTTAATGTGTTAATTTAAAAACTATAATGTTTAAAAAAATAAATAAGTTTAAATATGCAATATATTATTAGGTAAATAATTTTTAATTTAACTTTAGTAATTTACTAATTTAATTTAATTCTTGGGGAAATTACATAAACTAAAGTGTAGAGGGTGTGGGGAAGTAAATAATTAAAAAAATACTTTAGTAAATTAATTTTTTAAATTATCGGATGTGGGGAAGTGAATTATATTTAAAAATTAAAGTAAATAAATTGTTTAAACAAGTAAAAAATACTTTTAGTGTGTTAATTTAAAAACTATAATGTTTAAATAAATAAATAAGTTTAAATATGAAATAGTAGTAACTTATTAATGTTTGTATTTTTAATAAACCCATGTAAAAATATTTATTTTTATTTTAACAATTTATTTAAATAAAACTTTTAAATAGTTATTATTCAAAGTGATATGTAATTTATAATAGTAGTCACTTAGAGTGAGATGTGATAGTCTCTCTACAAACTTTACTTTTTAAAAAGACAATCGAAACATTACAATTAGAGATGTATTAGCAATATCATCTAAAAATTATAGAAACTTGTAAAATATTTCAATTATTAAGATTTTGCTTTTGTTATATAGATAATTTTTAAATAGTTCAATTATTAAGATTTTGCTTTTATTATATAGACAATTTTTAACATCTTAGTGTGCATTGTGTATTTAGAAATTGAATATTTGTACATTTATAATTTTAAGACATTGACTAATATAAAATTTCTGAAAAAAAAGAATGTGATGTTTATGAGAAATTTTTGTATGCGTATATATATCCTTACATTATTTTCATTGGGCAACATTTGTGGATATTTGTCCAACTCGGAATCTATCGTTGCATGTGCCTTTTTCAATACCGGGAGCTAGGATTTGCAAATGGGATGTTTCTGTTATGCTCTCCTAGCATGTCCTAATTTGGATGTCATCTGTGTTCTCAAAAAGGTTTTTAAAGCAACGTAACGAGGAAATCCCGATGTATGTATAACATATGCATCTTCTAACAATGCAATTTTTCTATAAGAAATGTCAAATATAAATATTTTATATTTCTATAGCAAAACCGTGAAATCATATTTTGTGTATGCTTGGAAAAATGTTTTAATATAAATTCTCAGGAACTATGGTTCCATCATAATGTTTTTCATTTTTATGAGTGGATGACATATTATTTTTGTATGTTGTGTTTTTCAAGCAATGATTAACGTGGATATGTGCATTTGAACATTTCTTTACAATGTGGTGTGTGTTTATTTCATTGAAGGACATGGATATAGTTGATTTTTGAATACGCAATTGAGAATTATTTGTTTTATATTTTTGTCTTTGATATTGTGTTATTTATGAGAGGAACATTGTTGAATTGTCACAACTTGCACCGTATAATAACGATTTATACAAGCGTTGATGAAAATTGTTGAGTTAATAGAGAATTGAGGTATTAGTAAATGTGATAGTTTGTGTCGCTTTAGTTCATATCATATTTTGAGCATCCTTCATAATTTTTACATTCTCTTTACTATATGATTATTTCCTATTACATGCACATGGAGTTTTAAATAGTATAAATAATTAGGTAATTTTTAGAAAATGCTTT
This sequence comes from Taxus wallichiana var. yunnanensis, assembly GCA_018340775.1. Taxonomy (NCBI): domain Eukaryota; kingdom Viridiplantae; phylum Streptophyta; class Pinopsida; order Cupressales; family Taxaceae; genus Taxus; species Taxus wallichiana. The sequence continues at coordinate 330,883,207 of CM031239.1, read as the reverse complement.
AAAGGCATGGCTCCACCAAGATTAAATTTTGAAAATGAAGAGGAAAGAAAAGAATATCAAAGACAATATCAAAGACAATATCATGAGAAGAAGACAACAAGAAATGACAGATGCGCAACGAGAGGAACAAAGGAAACGTCGAAATGATAATGATAGAAGAGCATTTGCAGAACGGAGGGTTGAATTGACAAATGAAGAAATAGATGCGAGAGAGCGACAACATGCAAATAACATGATGACAATTCGTGCACAATCGTCTCAAGATGACTCACATGTATCACGAATAAGGATACAAGGACAGATTCGTATAGAGTGGTTTCTTGAGGAAGAAAGACGAGAATGTGAGGATTTGCTTGCATTATTTATATAAATGATTTTATAAATTGCATAGTGTTTTGAGTGTGTTGGTGAAAAAACTATTAAAAATCAAACAAAAGGTCATAGATATGGAAATAAAAATGCTTTTTCTAATCTCTTATTCTCTTAAATTCATATCATTCTTTGACTAGCCTTGCTAATTGTTACAACGTGGATAATATATGATTGATTTCTATTACATATACGTGGAGTTTTTAGTTATATAAATAATTAGAAAATTTGTTGAAAATACTTTATAGGTGTGGCTCAACCAAGATTAAATTTTGAAAATGAAGATGAAAGAAGAGCATATCGAAGAGAATATCAAAGACAATATCGCAGAAGGAGACAACAAGAAATGACAGATGCACAACGAGAGGAACAAAGGAAACTTCGAAATGATAACAATAGACAAAGGTTCGCAGAACGGAGGGCTGAATTAACAAATGAAGAATTGGATGCAGAAAGACGACAACATGCAAATAACATGACAATAATTCGTGAACGATCATCTCAAGATGACTCACATGTATCAAGAGCAAGGTTACAAAGACAGATTCGTTCAGGTCAGTTGCAAGAGGAGGAAAGACTACATAGACAAGAACTTCACCGCGAAGCATCTCAGAGGAATTATCGTAGAATGGCTGGTAATGTTGAAGCTAATTCTGGGGAAGAAAATTCAACATCGATGGATTGCGTGCTCGAAACACCAGAAAACTTGGCCCAAGATATAATGAATATAGATGTTGTAAATAATTTAGAGAATGATAGTGTGCAACGAGAGACGACATTACAATGTTAGGATACGTTGTTTAGCTATAGGATACGTTGGTTATTTCTTAGCTGTCTATTCTTATCCTGTTATCACATTATTCTCTGCCACTTTTGTGGATCTTCCCAGCATTGTTAGGGAGTCAGTTTAGTTTCTTCTGTCCTATATAAACTGGACGTGTGCATTGTTATCATCAGAATAATATGAGATAAATCTATCTATCTCTTCTTATTTCTCTCTGTTGCTCTCAGTTTGGTATCAGAGCGCGTCAGTGTTTACTGGAGAACGTGCGCAAAGGTGCAGAGTTGAACAAGACTGCACTTTGCTATTTTCCTCACGCGGTTTGCAGATGCGCAGGAGGCGCGTGATCCATTAGCCAGCATTTTTCACCTCCACGCGGTTTTTTTTTCCAGGCGCTGTGCGTGATCCATCGTACATGTCAGTGAATGTTTGTTTCCTGCAGTTGTGAGAGAGGCACGAACTCTGCTGGTGGCGTAGGAAAGAAAGGCGTGGAGATCTGTTGCTGCGACCTGTTCGAGCTGAGCACGGCGCAAATCGTGCAGACCAGGAGCTCAGAGTTCCATTCTTCATTGTGTACTGCCTGAATCGTAGAGGAGAGTGCGTGTGGAGTGCGTGGAGTGCGTGTAGAGTGCGTAAGGAGAAGCCTCGGCACTTGCAGAAAGGCGGTCCACTTTGGAGGGCTTGGTATCGGACAAGTGCCAACTTGATCCAAATTTGAATACTCTATACCACAGACCTCTTGACAGCTACCAGTCCCATCTGTTTGTACACACTTGCAACCACATCGATACTTAGAGGAATTCAGTTGATGGTTCAACACCTCTTGCAAGATGAGCAGCAACACACATAGAATAAGTGGGAAGATGACAAGAGCCACATTTGTTTTCAAATTACGCTTCTGAAACGTGAGATTTTTTCTCAAGAGAGCGCTGGCCTGAGTGCCGAATTTGGCAGGGCCTCGGCTCCCCGTTGTTATTGCCACTCCTCCCGTGGAAGAGGAGGGCCTTGCACGTGCACGTTTTCGAGGTAATCTTGAGTCTACAATAGTCTCTTCTACACTACATCGAATGTCGAGTGTAGACAACTCGATTGAAAGCGTCAACAACACGGTCGCTACAGCTGAAAGCCACAACATCAACTCGCCAGCCAGAGAACACCGTGGAGAAGCTCCTGAGAGCTCCGGGTTCTACTTTGCCTTGCTGAACGAGCTTAAAAATTGCGGCAATCTTGCATTCGACAAACTTGTTCGAGAAGGACTCCTTGAGTACTTTCTTTTCGACGTCAGCTGCCAAGCAAAGCGAGTACGGGAAGAATTAGAAGCCGGATACGACGCAGATTGTGACGACGAAGAAGAACGCCCTGCAAAGCGTCGCCGTCTCACAGCACGCGAATATTACGAGCATCTACGAGCAAGTCATTCTCGACAGTGAGTCCAAATTGTAATACCTTTTTCAAATAAATAAATATATTTTTTTATTACAATGTCTGCTCCGAAGTTACTCCTGTCTGATGCTCAGTTGCTCAAAGGGCCTAATTTTGCGGCCTGGAAGACAAAAATGAAGACAATCCTTCAGTTTGAAGGATTATGGGGAATTGTCACAGGGTCTGTGCCTGCTCCCACAGCCCCGATGAACTAGTAAAATATGACATGGCTAGTGCTAAAGCCTTGATGCTGATAATGCTCAGTATCAGTGATGACGTGCAACCGCATGTTCGGAATGCGGAGAAACCCAAGGAGGCCTGGGACAAGTTGGCAACCATTTATGAAGCCAAAAATCAGACAAAGATTCTTCATCTTCAGTCGAAGCTGCACACCCTCTCTATGGGGTCTGACGAGAAAGTGGAGGAATTCCTGCGTCGCGTGGCTGAGTTGAGATCGGAGTTATTGGCGCTCGGTGAAACGGTAGACGATAAACTACTCGTCCCAATCACCTTGAGAGCACTCCCTTCTCAATTTCGAGTGTTTGTTACAACACTGAATGTGTCTAAACAAACAGTGACATTCGAAGAGCTTGTGAATTTGCTGCAGCAGGAAGAAGCTATCACTTCATCGAATGGGGAGACTCAGGACAAAGCCTTGTTCTCAAAGCCTAATCGTGGCCAGAAGAATCGGAAAGGTCCCCCAGAGAAGCCAAATCCAGCGCAATCCAAACAGAAAGATCAAAAGTCAAAGAGATGGTGTCACATTTGCAGAACCAATACTCACGACACTGATCACTGTTGGCACAACAGCCTGAAACAAGGGTCTTCAAGCCATACAAGCACATCCGGGCGCGAAGATTTTCAAAAGTCTAAACGACGTCCCCGCTGGAGAAAGCAAAAAGGACATCTTGCAGCCCAACAAGAGGATGATGAATCTGATGACGAGACATCAGAAGGAGCCCATTGTAGTAAGAATCTTGTACTCGTCTCTCAAACTTCTCAGCCCACGAAGAAAGTCTGGTTGATAGACTCTGGTGCAAGCAAGCATATGTCAGGTGACAAGAAGCTGTTTGATTCACTACGCGAAGAGCCAACTGGAGATCGAGTTCGGATAGCGGATGACAAAGAGTACATTGCAGAAGGAATAGGGAATGTGACCATTCCTCTGGGGCCACGAAAATGTACACTTACAAAGGTACTATATGTTCCTGGCTTGACTAGCAATCTTTTGTCAGTTACTCAGCTCTTGAATCATCACCTTAAAGTTGAATTTCTTGTTCAAAATGGCATTAAATCATGCTTAATCTCCCGACAAGGTACGATTCTTGCTAAAGCCTTTGTAAAAGATAAGTTATTTGCTTTAGATACTGTTTCATCTTCTGCAGTAGCTTTATCTGCTTCAAACATAGAATCAACTGCCTTATGGCATTATAGATATGGACACTTGTCGGTCGGTTCACTGTACCAGATGAGTTCAAAAGCAATGGTCCGTGGACTACCCAAATTGTCCAGTTCCTTGCCTATTTGCCCTGGTTGTCTTGCAGGAAAACAACATAGAGATCCGTTTCAAGCGAGCACCTTCCATGCCAAGAAGTGTCTGGAGATAGTTCATACCGATCTGAACGGCCCATTGCCTGCTTCGTTTTCAGGATACAAATACTTCCAGTTGTTCGTGGATGACCACTCTCGCAAGATGTGGGTATATTTCCTAAAGCAGAAAAGTGAGGCTCTTCAACACTTTCAGAACTTCTATCATCGTGTTGTCAAAGAATCTGGACAACCACTTCTTCTACTCCGCTCAGATCGAGGGGGGGAATTCACATCAAAGAAGTTCTTGGCCTTCCTAAACCATCACGGCATTAAGCAGCACCTGACAGCTCCCTACACACCCCAGCAAAATGGCATTGTTGAGCGTCGCAATCGCACAGTGATGGAGATGGCTCGCTGCATGCTATCAACTGCAAAGCTAGGAGAACGCTATTGGGCTGAAGCAGTACAAACGGCTGTATATCTTCTCAACACAGGCACCAACAAAGATCCTATCGAACAAGACGCCGAAGAGGTATGGAGTGGTAAAAGCCATCAATTTCTCATTTCATGAGTATTTGGTCAGCACAAAGATACATGCATGTTCCAGCTCAGAAGAGAAAGAAGGTAGAGCCAAAAACACTCCCGTGTATCCTTCTTGGCTACAGTACTACCTCGAAGGCGTATCGTCTCATGGATCCTGAGACAAAGAAAGTATACGAAAGTCGGGATGTGGTTTGTGACGAGTCATCCTTTGACTCAATAGTATCAACAGAAGATCCACTTCCAAACACATCTCACCGATTAGTCTCTGAATCAGATGATGAGCTGGAGGAGACTACTCAGAGAAAAGAAATGCTACCAGGAGAACTATTTGTTGACCTTGGAGAACTGCAGAATGTGACTCCACATCAATCCTCACGGCAACGACACAGTTCTTCTCAAAAGCAGTCAAGTTCTCATCCGAAGTGGGTACAAAGAACTATCAAGGACTCAAATTTGCAACAACTCCCAGATACATCATCCGGAGTCAAAACAAGGAGTCAAACAAGAAATGAGGTAAACTTTGCACTCATGAGTTCACTGATGAATAGCTCCGAGCCAGATAATGTTCGTGAAGCACTCAGTCAAACTCAGTGGAAGGAAGCTATGGAAACAGAATATGACTCACTCATGAAAAATCGGACATGGGAACTTGTCGATCTGCCTACAGGAAAGAAACCCATAGGCTGCAAATGGGTCTTCAAGACAAAATATAAGGCAGATGGATCCATCGACAAACATAAAGCACGACTTGTAGCCAAAGGATATGCTCAGAAAGAAGGCATCGACTATGAAGAAACCTTTGCACCCACTGCGAAGATGAAGACCATCAGGGTAGTTTGCGCACTTGCAGCACAGAAAGGATGGAGACTTCAGCAGATGGACGTCAAGAGTGCTTTCCTAAATGGTGATCTGAAAGAAGAAGTATACATGACCCAACCTGAAGGATTTGTTGATGAAAATCAGCCTAAAAAGGTATGTCGTCTCATCAAATCTCTTTACGGACTGAAACAAGCTCCCAGGGCATGGTATATCAAGATCAACGATCACCTTTTGCAGCATGGGTTCACTCGTAGTCCCTCAGATTCAAATCTGTATATAAAGAAGGTAGGCAAAGAAATTATCATTCTGGTTGTTTATGTAGATGATCTTGTGATCACTGGTAGTTCAGAAGACCAGGTTGATATTGTAAAGAATGATCTCAAAAGAACCTTCGACATGACAGATTTGGGGCTACTACATTACTGTCTTGGCTTGGAAATTTGGCAAAAGGAGCATCACATCTTTGTCTCCCAGAAAAAGTACGCCAAGACACTCCTGGAAAAGTATAGAATGTCTGATTGTAAACCTATATCCACTCCCATGGAAAAAGGCTTGCAACTTTCAAGATTCCAGGACTCACCTCAAGTAGATGCTACTCTCTACAGGCAATTGATTGGAGGGCTCATCTATTTGACATACACCAGACCAGATCTCTGCTATGCTGTCAGCTATCTTTCCAGGTTCATGCAAGAGCCAAAGAAATGTCACTGGAATGCAGCAAAGCATGTTTTGAGATATGTCCGAGGAACAACTAATTATGGTCTGGAATATAAAAAGAATGATCAATTCTTCCTACAGGGATATGTCGACTCGGACCATGCTGGATCTGTTGATGATAGGAAGTCAACTACAGGATACATATTTCATCTCGGATCTGGACCAATCTCGTGGATAAGCAAGAAGCAGAATGTTGTTTCTATCTCATCCACAGAGGCAGAATATCGCGCCGCACGAGGAGCTGTGTGCGAAGTGATATGGATACGTCGCATTATGGATGACCTAGGAATTCCTGAAAAACAGTCACCTATTCTCTATTGCGACAATCAGAGTGTGTTGAAGCTCGTGCAGAATCCAGTCTTTCATGAACGAACAAAGCATATTGAAATTGACTGCCATTTCATTCGAGAGCACGTCTTGAACCATCAAATTCAGCTCCAGTACTGTCCTACTGAAGCACAAGTTGCTGACATTCTCACTAAATCTCTTGGAAAAGTGAAATTTGAATCTTTCAGAGGTCACATTTGCAAGAATAATGTAATAAGGGGGGGAATGTTAGGATACGTTGTTTTTAGCTATAGGATACGTTGGTTATTTCTTAGTTGTCTATTCTTATCCTGTTATCACATTATTCTCTGCCACTTTTGTGGATCTTCCCAAACATTGTTAGGGAGTCGGGTTTAGTTTCTTCCGTCCTATAAAAGCTGGGACGTGTGCATTGTTATCATCGAGAATAATATGAGATAAATCTATCTATCTCTTCTTATTTCTCTCGTAGCTCTCAACAACCAATACGAACAACGAGAAGAAAAAGAATGCAAAATAATGATTTACAAGAGTTGTTAACGAGAAGAAGAAGAATGCAAAATAATGATTTACAAGAGGAGTTAACAATCGAACCTAGAAGAAGAAGAAGAATGCAAGACTCGCATATTGCGAGAGAACACATGATAGATGATCGCAATGGAATGCTTGGGAGAGATTTTAATACGGTCCAAATGATTTTTCGACACGGTCTTGATAACCTTTCTTCGCCGGTCATGTGTTATATTTGTCAAGAATGTTACATTGGAATAAAAGTTTCTCGAACACCTGAAGGACCTGTGTGTACTAGATGTCGACAAGAGAAAGGTCATCATCGATTTTCAGCATCAAACAATATGGATCCCAGGCCACAACCGCCAGAACTTGCAAACTTAACTCAAATTGAGGAAATGTTAATAGCTCGTGTCAACCCAATCCTACAGTGACACATGCAATAGGAGGTCAATATAAATATAAAGGTCACACGATAAGTTTTCCTCAAGAAGTAAAAGAAATCGCTAATCTTTTACCCCATAGATTGAAAGATTTGCCGATGATTATTGTTCGGAGGAGAGATCAGCGTGGAACAAATTATGACTTTACAGTCAATAGAGAGCGAGTTTATAATGCATTGAAATATAAAATAGAACATGATAAGTTCTACTCAGATGTCCAAATCGATGAAAATGCTCTGAATGAACTTCCACCTCATTCTGCTGAGAATGTGTTTGAGCAGCTGAACTCAGTTCATATGGAGTTTGATTTCGACGCAAATGAAATTGTGTTTGTAGGTCCAACCATGGAGACAGATGAAGGAAATATAATTATTCATACAACATCGATGGCATCTAAACTACCTAATGCACCAAGGGAGATGGAATTAATCCATGCGTGGGTGAATAACCCTCATGTGGACCCTGGAGCACTCATTGATTGGCCAGGGATAGGAGCATCTCCTATCAATGAGTATGTGAAAGTAGGACTACTTGATATGGCATTCCCTACTCTCTTTCCTGATGGGAAATGTGATTGGATAGAACCGAGATTAAGACGAGTACGTCTCCATGAATTTGTAAAGCATTTATTGCGATATAGGGATCACCGATTTGGCCGACATCCTCGGTTCAGGTATTACATGATGAACATGATCATGAGACATCGTGCACAAAATTCATCTGCAGTTTTTGTGAAGAAAAACCTCCAAGATATGCCAATCACCATCAACGAATTACGTGAGCATATGAAGTTTGTTCCCCATTCCAATCTGGCTGATCATTTGATGCGGTTTGGAACATCATTGAGGGGTACAAGGTCTTACTGGGCAAAATGTCGTGGTGAATTGGCTAACATGTTGCATCAAATAGGATCACCAACTACTTTTTTCACATTGAGCGCGGCTAATATGTATTGGCCTCGATCTACATGCATTAATGCCTGGAACACTGCCGGATAATCCACGAGAAGTGCAAAATTGGCGAAGGAAAAATATCATCGATTTTCCACATATAGTGGCACATTATATGCACCTGCGACATACACTTTTCCGAAAGGAGGTATTACAAAAAGGAATGAAAGTTAAAGATTATTGGTCTAGATATGAATGGAAGCATAGAGGTTCGCCACATGTGCATGGATTCATATGGTTAGAAGGGGCACCGAATATGGACAACCTTGATTGGAATGATGATTTTCAACGTGGAAATGCTGAAAAATACTTCCATTCTATTGTCCATGCATGGAATCCTCGGGATGACCCGCACCAACGAAACATACAGGTAATTTATCGATTCTCATCGAGTCTATGATTTATATAGAATTTTTGCGTTCTCAAAATATATTGTGTATTCTTATGTTCTATGTTACAGGTCTACCAAAATTTTATGCAACATCCGTGTCTTCGAAATACAAGACAACTGACACAATTCGATATGGAACGTGACTATGAAGAGATTCTCAATAGTGTAGAACGACATACGATGTGTAGAGAGGGTGCCTGCCTACGTAAGAAAAGGGGAAAAAGTGTCTGTAGGTAAGGTGTTCAAAAATTTGAATAATTAAATTGAACTAAAAAACACATACATGGAAGAACTAATAATTGATTATTACATTTTGCAGGTATAATGCACCGTGGCCATTGAATCTCAATGGATCAAAGTTATATCAAGACTCAGAGACGGGAGATAAAAAGTTTGAACCTGCGAGAAATGATGATAGGGTAAATACACATAATCGCTACATATTACAATTGTGGAGAGCAAACGTAGATTGGCAACTGTTCTTTCCAAACATGCCGTAGTCAAGTACATTGCAAAGTATGCAGCGAAAGCGGAGAAAAGATCTGAAACTTATCATCAAATGTTGATGCGGATGGAAAATATTGAAAACCCGGATGAAATGGCAGTGACAACATATAGGAGACTTCTAACCGAAACAATTGTTGAAAGAGACATTGGTGCACAAGAAACATGTCACATGTTGTTAGAGCTCCCTTTGGTAGAGAGCAATAGAGTATTTGTCAATTTGAATGTTGCATGTGAGGTGTTCAAAAAAGTAACAACACCTGATGGAGATGACCATGAGGAACATGCAAAAAGTTTCATTTATGGGTACAAGAATAGGCCTTTTCCATGGAAAGTGTGTCTCTTATTGATGCCGCTAGATCTTGGACATATAATCCAAGGAGAAAACGGGATAACAAGTGGGAGGTCAGGAGTTTTGCAGCTATTGTGAGAGTTTTCCGAGGTTTTCCTCTGTCCCTTCACGGGAATCTCATAAATGGGTTGATTTTTGTTGGTCAGATTTGTTGCTTTACAAGCCGTTTCGAGATATAGACAGAGATATCGGACATGATTTTGATTCAATAAGTTTAAAATGGGATTCGTTCCATTATAATCCATGGCATGTCGAAAGGAGGACTGTAGTAGAAGACATTGAAAATAACAACAATTCTGAAGATGAAATTAATCAACATGTTCAATAGAATACAATAGAACATGAATGGGAAATCATGTGTAGGCTTCATCATGGTCAAATTTTGCAAGCGATGGAAATAGATATGTTGGGAAGGAGAGATATTGACAGACAAGCACCATGGAATGATGAATATTGAGGTGAAGAATACACAAGTAAAGCGATAAAATTCATAAGCAAAGCATGAAAGATAATGGGTTGGTTATAGATGATGAATTAGCCCCGAATTTCAATTGCGACACCTTGGGTGCTAAACAAAAACAAGCACTTGATATAATAATGACACATTATAATCAACATCGAAATAACATTCCATTGCTCATGATAGTTCAAGGAACAAGTGGGAACAGGAAATCATATTTGATTGGTGCGATTCGTCAGGCACTTTTTGATGCATCATTCCTTGAACGTTCTCCTCTTCTATTGCTTGCACCAACAGGAGTTGCAGCTTTTAATATTGGCGCCTCGACCATCCATTCACAACTTCGAATCCCTATTACAGATTTTGCAGAATTGGAGGGATCGAGACTTGCAACATTCCAACAAGAGATTTGCCACATAAAATATGTATTGATTGATGAAATGAGCTTCGTTGGACAAAGTTTGCTAGAAAACATGGACTCGACTTCGTCAAGCATTCCTGAAAGAGCAGACATGAGTTTTGGTGGTGTTTCTATGATTTTGGTAGGAGATTTGGGGCAACTTCCTCCTGTTACCGATAAACCGCCATATGATAGTAATAGACGTGCAAAGCTATTATGGGAAGCATTCGGAACAGTTGTTACATTGGATAAGGTATTTAGGCAAGTAGGAGAAGATGAAGACCAAAAGTGTTTTCGAGAACTTCGGCCAATCTCAGAGATGTGAATCCGACACTGGATGATTGGATGTTGTTAATGAGTAGAACAAGTTCTGCATTAGACAAAGATAAAAATGAAGAATTCTATAATAATATTCACCTAATGGTGACAAAGATTAACGTGAATAACCACAACAACAAAAATTGCATTCATTGAAAAGACTGTCGCACGTAGCATTGCAACTAGAACAAGTACCGCCAACTTTGGCGGGAGAGGTCCGAATGATGAACTTGATGTTGAATTATTAATTTCTAATGATGCAAGGGTTATGTTAACATCCAATCTTTGGATAGAAGCAGGTCTTGTAAATGGAGCTCTAGGATATATTCGAAACATAGTATATACACTGCATCTTGGTCCACCGAACCCGCCAACATATGTAATGGTTGAATTTGATAGTTACTTCAGAATACCATTTGAAGATAGAACTCCGCATACCATCCCAATTACACCAATACAAAGGGGACGCACACACTAATTACCCTTACGGTTGCATGGGCATTGACGATACATAAATCGCAAGGTTTGACTCTTTCCAAGGCTACAGTTGATATTGAAGAAAGAGAGACAATGGGGTTAACATTTGTGGCTATCTCTCGAGTGAAGTCGTTGCAGAGTCTAAGAATATCTCCGCCATTTTCATATGAGCGCTATGCAAAATGAAGAACGGAAAACTACTTTCAAACAAAAGGTGAGGAAAAAGACTTATGTCCTTGGAATATAAATAATGTACCATATGTAGCACACATTGCATTATATGAATTTGTCATTACATGTGATGTACATTGCACATTTCAATTCGTATGAAAAAGGATTGTATTTTTTTAACTTGATAATACGGTTACTAATAAAATCCATAATAACTTCGTGCATTATAGACCTTGATTTTTTTGCTCATACTCATTCTCCAAAGTCAAATATGTGTTAAGTTATATAGTAATATAATTACATAAGAAAATTACATATAAGTGACTATGTTTTGATAATAAGTAATTATAATATTAAATTATAAATTTATTTTATTCATACACGAACTAAATTCCCCCGATTTTTCATACTTTATTTTTGGTATTGTTTTATGTATAATGCAACCCCTCATGTTGTTACTACTAAGTATATATACCTATATTCTCTAAATATATGTAATATATGCCGAGAGGTATATATTACATATATTTATATATTATGTAAATATATAGGTGCCTCGTGAACTTCACCTCTCGGCATATTTTACATACCATGTTTTGGTTTATGTTTCTAAGTGTATGTCGCAGTGCATATAATGTGCCACTATATGTGGACAATCGATGATATTTTTCCTTCGCCAATTTTGCGCTTCTCGTGGATTATCCGGTGGTGTTCCAGGCATTAATGCATGTAGATCAGGCCAATACATATCAGCCGCTCAATGTGAAAAAAATAGTAGGGTGATCCTATTGATGCAACATGTCAGCCAATTCACCACGACATTTTGCCCAGTAAGACCTTGTACCCCTCAATGATGTTCCAAACCGCATCAAACGATCAGCCAGATTGGAATGGGGAACATTCTTCATATGCTCACGTAATTCGTTGATGGTGATTGGCATATCTTGGAGGTTTTTCTTCACAAAAACTACAGATGAATTTTGTGCACAATGTCTCATGATCATGTTCATCATGTAATACCTGAACCGAGGATGTCGGCCAAATCGGTGATCCCTATATCGCAATAAATGCTTTACAAATTCATGGAGACGTACTCGTCTTAATCACGGTTCTATCCAATCACATTTCCCATCAGGAAAGAGAGTAGGGAATGCCATATCAAGTAGTCCTATTGTCACATACTCATTGATAGGAGATGCTCCTATCCCCTGGCTAATCAATGAGTGCTCATGGTGGTCCGCATGAGGATTATTCACCCACGCATGGATTAATTCCATCTCCCTTGGTGCATTAGGAAGTTTAGATGCCATCGATGTTGTATGACTAATTATATTTCCTTCATCTATCTCCACGGTCGGACCTACAAACACAATTTCATTTGCGTTGGAATCAAACTCCATATGAACTGAGTTCAGCTGCTCGAACACATTCTTAGCAGAATGAGGTGGAAGTTCATTCAGAGCATTTTCATAGATTTGGACATCTGAGTAGAACTTATCATGTTCTATTTTATATTTCAATGCATTATAAACTCGCTCTCTATTGACTGTAAAGTCATAATTTGTTCCACGTTGATCTCTCCTCGAACAATAATCATCGGCAAATCTTTCAATCTATGGGGTAAAAGATTAGCGATTTCTTTTACTTCTTGAGGAAAACTTATCGTGTGACCTTTATATTTATATTGACCTCTGTTGCATGTGTCACCTGTAGGATTGGGTTGACACGGGCTATTAACATTTCCTCAATTTGAGTTAAGTTTGCAAGTTCTGGTGGTTGTGGCCCAGGATCCATATTGTTTGATGCTGAAAATCGATGATGACCTTTCTCTTGTCGACATCTAGTACACACAGGTCCTTCAGGTGTTCGAGAAACTTTTATTCCAATGTAACATTCTTGACAAATATAACACATGACCGGCGAAGAAAGGTTATCAAGACCGTGTCGAAAATCATTTGGACCGTATTGAAATCTCTCCCAAGCATTCCATTGGGATCATCTATCATGTGTTCTCTCGCAATATGCGAGTCTTGCATTCTTCTTCTTCTTCTAGGTTCGATTGTTAACTCCTCTTGTAAATCATTATTTTGCATTCTTCTTCTTCTCGTTAACTCCTCTTGTAAATCATTATTTTGCATTCTTCTTCTTCTCGTTGTTCGTATTGGTTGTAATGTCTCTCTGTTGCACACTATCATTCTCTAAATTATTTACAACATCTATATTCATTATATCTTGGGCCAAGTTTTTCGGTGTTTCGAGCACGCGATCCATCGATGTTGAATTTTCTTCCCAGAATTAGCTTCAACATTACCAGCCATTCTATGATAATTCCTCTGAGATGCTTCGCGGTGAAGTTCTTGTCTATGTAGTCTTTCCTCCTCTTGCAACTGACCTGAACGAATCTGTCTTTGTAACCTTGCTCTTGATACATGTGAGTCATCTTGAGACGATCGTTCACGAATTATTGTCATGTTATTTGCATGTTGTCATCTTTTTGCATCCAATTCTTCATTTGTTAATTCAGCCCTCCGTTCTGCGAACCTTTGTCTATCATTATCATTTCGAAGTTTCCTTTGTTCCTCTCGTTGTGCATCTGTCATTTCTTGTTGTCTCCTTCTGCGATATTGTCTTTGATATTCTCTTCGATATGCTATTCTTTCATCTTCATTTTCAAAATTTAATCGTGGTCGAGCCCCACCTATAAATTATTTTCAACAAATTTTGTAATTATTTATATAACTAAAAAATCCACGTACATGTAATAGAAATCAATCATATATTATCCACGTTGTAACAATTAGCAAGGCTAGTCAAAGAATGATATGAATTTAAGAGAATAGGAGATTAGAAAAAGCATTTTCATTTCCATATCTATGACCTTTTTTTTTATTATAACAATTTTTTCACCAACACACTCAAAACACTATGCAATTTATAAAATCTTTTATATAAATAATGCAAGTAAATCCTCACATTCTCGTCTTTCTTCCTCAAAGAAACCGATCATGCGAATTTGTCCTTGTATCCTTTTCGTGATACATGTGAGTCATCTTGAGACGATTGTGCACGAATTGTCATCATGTTATTTGCATGTTGTCTCTCTCGCATCTATTTCTTCATTTTTCAATTCAACCATCCGTTCTCGCAAATGCTCTTCTATCATTATCATTTCAACGTTTCCTTTGTTCCTCTCGTTGCGCATCTGTCATTTCTTGTTGTCTTCTTCTGCGATATTGTCTTTGATATTGTCTTTGATATTCTTTTCTTTCCTCTTCATTTTCAAAATTTAATCTTGGTGGAGCCATGCCTTTAAAGTATTTTCAGAAAATCACCTAATTATTTATATTATTTAAAACTCCATGTGCATGTAATAGGAAATAATCATATAGTAAAGAGAATGTAAAAATTATGAAGGACGCTCAAAATATGATATGAACTAAAGTGACACAACTATCACATTTACTAATACCTCAATTCTCTATTAACTCAACAATTCTTCATCAACGTCATTGTATAAATCGTTATTATACAGGCAAGTTGTGACAATTCAACAATGTTCCTCTCATAAATAACACAATATCAAAGACAAAAATATAAAACAAATAATTCTCAATTGCGTATTCAAAAATCAACTATATCTATGTCCTTCAATGAAATAAACACACACCACCTTGTAAAGAAATGTTCAAATGCACATATCCACGTTAATCATTGCTTGAAAAAACACAACATACAAAAATAACATGTCATCCACTCACAAAAATGAAAAACATTATGATGGAACCATAGTTCCTGAGAATTTATATTAAAACATTTTTCCAAGCATACACAAAATATGATTTCACGGTTTTGCTATAGAAATATAAAATATTTATATTTGACATTTCTTATAGAAAAATTGCATTGTCAGAAGATGCATATGTTATACATACAAGGATTTCCCTCGTTACGTTGCTTTAAAACCTTTTTGAGAACACAGGATGACATTTCGTTGAGAGCATAGAGAGCATAACAGAAACATCCCATTTGCAAATCCTAGCTCCCGGTATCGAAAAAGGCACATGCAACGATAGATTCGAGTTGGACAAATATCCACAAATGTTGGCCAATGAAAATAATGTAAGGATATATATACGCATACAAAAATTTCTCATAAACATCACATTCTTTTTTTTCAGAAATTTTATATTAGTCAATGTCTTAAAATTATAAATGTACAAATATTCAATTTCTAAATACACAATGCACACTAAGATGTTAAAAATTGTCTATATAATAAAAGCAAAATCTTAATAATTGAACTATTTAAAAATTATCTATATAACAAAAGCAAAATCTTAATAATTGAAATATTTTACAAGTTTCTATAATTTTTAGATGATATTGCTAATACATATCTAATTGTAATGTTTCCGATTGTCTTTTTAAAAGTAAAGTTTGTAGAGAGACTATCACATCTCACTCTAAGTTACTACTATTATAAATTACATATCACTTTGAATAATAACTATTTAAAAGTTTTATTTAAATAAATTGTTAAAAATAAAAACAAATATTTTTACATGGGTTTATTAAAAATACAAACATTAATAAAGTAATAATTACCATCTACACATAGAAATGTTGGTTTTCTATGTCAGGGAATATAGAAACCTACATTAAACGTGAAATATATTGTTTAATGTGTTAGGAAAATTTTTATTCAATATATGGGTTGATAAAAATACAAACATTATTAAAGTTGTAATTTGTCTATATAATAAAAGCAAAATCTTAATAATTGAACTATTTAAAAATTATCTATATAACAAAAGCAAAATCTTAATAATTGAAATATTTTACAAGTTTCTATAATTTTTAGATGATATTGCTAGTACATATCTAATTGTAATGTTTCCGATTGTCTTTTTAAAAGAAAAGTTTGTAGAGAGACTATCACATCTCACTCTAAGTTACTACTATTATAAATTACATATCACTTTGAATAATAACTATTTAAAAACTTTATTTAAATAAATTGTTAAAGTAAAAATAAATAGTTTTACATGGGTTTATTAAAAATACAAACATTATTAAAGTAATAATTACCATCTACACATAGAAATGTTGGTTTTCTATGTCAGTGAATATGGAAACCTATATTAAACATGAAATATATTGTTTAATGTGTTAGGAAAATTTTTATTCAATATATGGGTTGATAAAAATACAAACATTATTAAAGTTGTAATTGTCTTGGACACATAGAAATGTTGTTTTAATAATACATCTCAACCGGAATCTTTTTCTAAACAATTCAACTTACAATGTCTACATTTTTTAAAAAATTACTCAAAATTTCAAGTATATTTTTTCTTTCAAAATTAATAAATTTTACCAAGATAGAAATTTAAATAGGATATAAATTTCATAAAGTAACTTTTAATAATACATCTCAATTGGATTTTTTTCTTTTCATTCAAAATTATTAAATCTTATCATGATATAAATTTAAATATATATAAATTCATAAAGTAACTTTTAAAAATACATATCAAACCTAAACATCAAAGTGAAAAAGACATTGAATATATTTTCTAATAATAATTTTTTTATAAATTTCATACCTATATCATATTAATTACTAATCCTAGAGTGTGTCCAAGTTATGTGAACTGCAATTAATAAATTTGTTTATAAATTTCATACCTGTATCATATTAATGACTAATCCTGGAGTCTGTCCAAGTTATGTGAACTACAATTAATTATGTCTCCATTTCCTGCAATATCATGTAAGGTAAGAATTTATTCACATAATCCCAAAAATAAAATTGAAATATATAAAACACTGTAACCTGTCACAATTTCCAATCCGGGTTTGTTTATAAGGAACAAATTAAATTATGCAGTGAGCAATGTTCTATCTAAAATAAAGAATTATACTGAAATGAAACATAAAGAATAAGATCTTACTATCACGTTATTGAACCTGTCACAATTTCCAATCCATCGGGTTTGTTTGTAAGGAAGAAATTAAATTATTATAATGCATGGGGAAGTTATGTAACTGTTTTTAATAACTTATTTATTACTTAAAATTATTTACCTAATAATATATTTCATATTTAAACTTATTTATTTATTTAAACATTATAGTTTTTAAAATTAACACACTAAAAGTATTTTTTACTTGTTTAAACAATTTATTTACTTTAATTTTTAAATATAATTCACTTCCCCACATCCGATAATTTAAAAATTTAATTTACTAAAGTATTTTTTTTAATTATTTACCTCCCCACACCCTTTACACTTTAGTTTATGTAATTTCCCCAAGAATTAAATTAAATTAGTAAATTACTAAAGTTAAATTAAAAATTATTTACCTAATAATATATTGCATATTTAAACTTATTTATTTATTTAAACATTATAGTTTTTAAATTAACACATTAAAAGTATTTTTTACTTGTTTAAACAATTTATTTACTTTAATTTTTAAATATAATTCACTTCCCCACATCCGATAATTTAAAAAATTAATTTACTAAAGTATTTTTTTAATTATTTAACCTTTAAATTATTTACTTACCCACACCCTCTTCACTTTAATTTATGTAATTTCCCCAAGAATTAAATTAAATTAGTAAATTACTAAAGTAAAGACAACGATGATGACATTGAAAACAATGATAAAGACAATGATTATGATGATGATGATTGTGATGATGACAACAATTAAGATGATGATATTAATAATATTGTTAATAAAATTGTGATGATGATGATGAAAATGACAACATCGAAGACAATGACGTTGGTGACAATGATGGTGATTAAGATGATATTGACCATGATATTATCGTCATGATTATCATCATCGATATAATCATTGTTAGATCAAGATCATGATTATCATATTCACATTCATGCTCATTTTCATTTGCCATCATCATCGTTATTGGCACCATCATTATCATGCATATTTAGGGTTTAAGGTTTACATATTGGGGAAATAGTTGTCATTAAATTATTTTTTTCTATTTTCTTTTTCATTTTGATCATTCTCATATCATGATCTTGATTATCACGATCATGGTCATTGTCATTTTTCATTATTATTATTGTGACCCTCATTATCATCGTCGATATAATCATTGTTAGATCAAGATCATGATTATCATCTTCACATTCATGCTCATTTTCATTTGCCATCATCATCGTTATTGGCACCATCATTATCATGCATATTTAGGGTTTAAGGTTTACATATTGGGGAAATAGTTGTCATCTTTTTCATTTTCATCATTATCATACCATGATCTTGATTATCACGATCATGGTCATTGTCATTTTTCATTATTATTATTGTGACCCTCATTATCATCGTCGATATAATCATTGTTAGATCAAGATCATGATTATCATCTTCACATTCATGCTCATCATCGTTTTCGCCACCATCATCGTTATTGGCACCATCATTATTGTGCATATTTAGGGTTTAAGGTTTACATATTGGGGAAATAGTTATCTTTTTCATTTTCATCTAATTTATTTATAGTTTATTAGCATACCATGATCTTGATTATCACGATCATGGTCATTGTCATTTTTCATTATTATTATTGTGATCCTCATTATCATACATGTTTAGGTATTCATTTCCCCATCATCATAGACATCATCATGATTATCATTGTTAGATCATGATCATGATTTTCATCTTCACATTCATGGTCATTTTCATCTTCCATCATCGTCATTATCATCACCATTGTTATAATGCATATTTAGGATTTAAGGTTTACAAATTGTGACATAGTTGTCATCTTTTTCATCATCACCGCTATCATTTTCATAGTTGTCATCATTATCCTCATCATCATTATCACCACCATTAATACCACCACCATCAACATCTTTGCCATCATCATCGTCGTGAATATTTTTTTAATTATTATGTGCATATTGATATTATGTTAATTTGTAAATACATTAAATATTACAATCATCATCATATCGTGATCATGAGGTAAATAAGTTAGGTATTGTTTTATGAATAATGCAACTCCATGGTTGCTACTAGCATACCTATATTTATATAAATATATGTAATATATCTTTGAGAGGTATATATTACATATATTTATATATTATGTATATATATAGGTGCCTCGTTAACTTCACCTCTAGAAGCATATATTACATACCATGTTTTGGTTTATGTTTCTATGTGTATGTAAAATATGCCGAGAGGTGAAGTTAACGAGGCACCTATATATTTACATAATATATAAATATATGTAATATATACCTCTCGGCATATATTACATATATTTAGAGAATATAGGTATGCTTTAAAAGAACCGCAGGGGTTGCATTATACATAAAACAATACCAAAAATAAAGTATGAAAAATCAGGGGGAATTTAGTTCGTGTATGAATAAAATAAAATTTATAATTTAATATTATAATTACTTATTATCAAAACATAGTCACTTATATGTAATTTTCTTATGTAATTATATTACTATATAACTTAACACATATTTGACTTTGGAGAATGAGTATGAGCAAAAAAAATCAAGGTCTATAATGCACGAAGTTCTTATGGATTTTATTAGTAACCGTATTATCAAGTTAAAAAAATACAATCCTTTTTCATACGAATTGAAATGTGCAATGTACATCACATGTAATGACAAATTCATATAATGCAATGTGTGCTACATATGGTACATTATTTATATTCCAAGGACATAAGTCTTTTTTCCTCAGCCTTTCATTTCGAAAGTAGTTTTCCATTCTTCATTTTTGCATAGCGCTCATATGAAAATGGTGGAGATATTCTTGGACTCTGCAACGACTTCACTCGAGAGATAGCCACAAATGTTAACCCCATTGTCTCTCTTCTTTCTTCAATATCAAGCTGTAGCCTTGGAAAGAGTTAAACCTTGCGATTTATGTATCGTCAATGCCCATGCCAACCGTAAGGGTAATTGGTGTGTGCGTCCCCTTTGTATTGGTGTAATTGGGATGGTATGCGGAGTTCTATCTTCAAATGGTATTCCGAAGTAACTATCAAATTCAACCATTACATATGTTGGCGGGTTCGGTGGACCAAGTGCAGTGCATATACTATGTTTGAATATATCCCGAGCTCCATTTACAAGACCTGCTTCTATCCAAAGATTGGATGTTAGCATAACCCTTGCATCATTAGAAATTAATAATTCTAAATCAAGTTCATCATTCAGACCTCCTGCCAAAGTGTGTTGGCGGTACTTGTTCTAGTTGTAACGCTACGTGCGACAGGTCTTTTCAATGAATGCAATTTTTTTTTGTTGTGGTTATTAACGTTAATATTTGTCGCCATTAGGTGAATATTATTATAGAATTCTTCATTTTTATCTTTGTCTAATGCAGAAATTGTTCTACTCATTAACAACATCCAATCATCCAGTGTTGGATTCGCATCTCTCGAGATTGGCGGAAGTTCTCGAAAACACTTTTGGTCTTCATCCTCTCCCTGCTTTCCTAAATACCTTATCCTAATGTAACAACTATTCGAATGCTTCCCATAACAACTTTGCATGTCTATTACTATCATATGGCGATTTATCGGTAACAGGAGGAAGTTGCCCCAAATCTCCTACCAAAATCATAGAAACACCACCAAAACTCATGTCTACTCTTTAAGGGAATGCTTGACGAAGTCGGGAGTCCACGTTTTCTAGAAAACTTTGTCCGACGAAGCTCATTTCATCAATCAATACATATTTTATGTGGTAAATCTCTTGTTGGAATGTTGCAAGTCTTGATCCTCCAATTTCGCAAAATCTGTAATAGGTATTGAAGTTGTGAATGGATGGTCGAGGTGCCAATATTAAAAGCTGCAACTCTGTTGGTGTAAGCAATAGAAGAGGAGAACGTTCAGGGAATGATGCATCAAAAAGTGCCTGACGAATCGCACCAATCAAATATGATTTCCCTGTTCCCGTTGTTCCTTGAACTATCATGAGCAATGGAATGTTATTTCGATGTTGATTATAATGTGTCATTATTATATCAAGTGCTTGTTTTTGTTTAGCACCCAAGGTGTCGCAATTGAAATTCGGGGCTAATTCATCATCTATAACCAACCCATTATCTTTCATGCTGCTTATGAATTTTATCGCTTTGCTTGTGTATTCTTCACCTCGATATTCATCATTCCATGGTGCTTGTCTATCAATATCTCTCCTTCCCAACATATCTATTTCCGTCGCTTGCAAAAATTGACCATGATGAAGCCTACACATGATTTCCCATTCATGTTCTATTGTATTCTGTTGAACATGTGGATTAATTTCATCTTCAGAATTACTGTTATTTTCAATGTCTTCTATTGCAATCCTCCTTTCGACATGCCATGGATTATAACGGAACGAATCCCAGTTTAAACTTATTGAATCAGAATCATGTCCGATATCTCTGTCTATATCTCGAAACGGCTTGTAAAGCAACAAATCTGACCAACAAAAATCAACCCATTTATGAGATTCCCGTGAAGGGATAGAGGAAAACCTCGGGAACACTCTCACAATAGCTACAAAACTCCTGACCTCCCACTTGTTATCCCTGTTTTCTCCTTGGATTATATGTCCAAGATCTAGCAACATCAATAAGAGACACACTTTCCATGGAAAAAGGCCTATTCTTGTACCCATCAATGAAACTTTTGCATGTTCCTCATGGTCATCGCATCAGGTGTTGTTACTTTTTGAACACCTCACGTGCAACATTCAAATTGACAAATACTCTCTGCTCTCTACAAAAGGGAGCTCTAACAACATGTGACATGTTTCTTTTGCACCAATGTCTCTTTCAACAATTGTTTCGGTTAGAAGTCTCCTATATCTTTGTCACCTTTGCCATTTCATCTGGTTTTCAATATTTACCATCCGCATCAACATTTGATGATAAGTTTGAGCTTTTCTCGCTTTGCTGCATACTTTGCAATGTACTTGACTACGGCATGTTTGGAAAGAACAGGTTGACAATCTACGTTTTCTCTCCACAATTGTAATATGTAGCGATTATGTGTATTTACCCTATCATCATTTCTCGCAGGTTCAAACTTTTTATCTCCCATCTCCGAGTCTTGATATAACTTTGATCCATTGAGATTCAATGGCCACGTGCATTATACCTGCAAAATGTAATAATCAATTATTAGTTCTTCCATGTATGTGTTTTTTAGTTCAATTTAATTATTCAATTTTTGAACACCTTACCTACGTAAACTTTTTCCCCTTTTCTTACGTGGCGGGCACCCTCTCTACACATCGTATGTCGTTCTACACTATTGAGAATCTCTTCATAGTCACGTTCCATATCGAATTGTGTCAGTTGTCTTGTATTTCGAAGACACGGATGTTGCATAAAATTTTGGTAGACCTGTAACATAGAACATAAGAATACACAATATATTTTGAGAACGTAAAAATTCTATATAAATCATAGACTCGATGAGAATCGATAAATTACCTGTATGTTTCGTTGGTGCGGGTCATCCGAGGATTCCATGCATGTACAATAGAATGGAAGTATTTTTCAGCATTTCCACGTTGAAAATCATCATTCCAATCAAGGTTTTCCATATTTGGTGCCCCTTCTAACCATATGAATCCATGCACATGTGGCGAACCTCTATCTTGCCATTCATATCTAGACCAATAATGTTTAACTTTCATTCCTTTTTGTAATACCTCCTTTCGGAAAAGTGTATATCGCAGTGCATATAATGTGCCACTATATGTGGAAAATCGATGATATTTTTCCTTCGCCAATTTTGCGCTTCTTGTGGATTATCCGGCGGTGTTCCAGGCATTAATGCATGTAGATCGAGGCAATACATATCAGCCGTGCTCAATGTGAAAAAAATAGTAGGCGATCCTATTTGATGCAACATGTCACCAATTCACCACGACATTTTGCCCAAGAAGACCTTGTACCCTCAATGATGTTCCAAACCGCATCAAACGATCAGCCGATTGGAATGGGGAACATTCTTCATATGCTCACGTAATTCGTTGATGGTGATTGGCATATCTTGGAGGTTTTTCTTCACAAAACTGCAGATGAGTTTTGTGCACGATGTCTCATGATCATGTTCATCATGTAATACCCGAACCGAGGATGTCGGCCAAATCGGTGATCCCTATATCGCAATAAATGCTTTACAAATTCATGGAGACGTACTCGTATTTGTAGTGCCTCGTTGCATTATACTTTTCTGAGCTGGCGGATGGGTGACATATCATGTCACTTCTTAAATGTCTGTAATCTCCTTTGGTTGGCGTGGGGTTGAAGGCTTTTTTTTTTATTTGTTTCCTGGCAAGTGGGGGGTGCGTGGAGGAGTGTATGGCCTCCTGCCATATCTTAATTGCTTGACCAAATGAAAGATTGGGGCGGTTTTTCTAAGTGATTTGAAGGCGGGTGGGTGAGAGTCGGTTCAAATTGGCAGGGGGTGCTTCAGTGGCTGTCACCGTCTCACCGAATGCATTAAACAATCTTCCCAAACCACGCAATGCTGGACCAACACGCCTCTAGCCTATGCCTGTACCTCGTGGAGCGTAGAACTGAAATCTTGCTATGAGAGTGCCGTAAGGAAGTATCTATCTTTTTGCAGCAGCTACAGGGCAGAGAAGTCAAAACATATCCCAGAAAATCCGTGGCTTCCAGAGAGAGTTAATCCCGAGAGCTGCAGGGTGATCCCAAGGCACCGCCGGTGTTGATCCTGATGTTCTGGATGCACGCAACCTCAATCATGTTCAGTTGTTGCAAAATCCACAACGTGCACGCAACCTCAATGCAGAAGCTGTCTTGAGCGCTTCCAACGTGCAGGTCGTCCACTATGTTGTTATCTGTTCAGTTCGACTGCATCCTCAGACTCGGGTCTTTCCCCTTCTGGTTATGTTCTCAAATCGACGAAGTGACAGTGAAAGCGTTGCAAGGACAACGTGTTGGCGGGTTGAGCATTTTATGTGTTCTGTCCATTCTGTTCGGTTGCACGCGACCACAGCCATGATCGGCTGTTGCAAATCTCGTAGCTGTAATAAAAGAACGAGATAAAGTTTTTTTGTTGAAACTGTCTTGCATTTTCATTTTTTGGAAAGTCGCTTCTGTCCAGGTGGTGAATTTATCATGGAAGGAGCTCGATCAAATCTTGCAGCTGTAGTAGAAGTTTTGTTTGAGCGCTCCAACCAACGGGTTGTCCAACTTCATTGTTGTCTGTTCAGTACAGAATGTATCCTTAAACTCGAGTTTCTCCTTCAAGGTTTTTGTTTTTCTGTATCGACTATGTGGCAGTGAGTTTGTTTTGCGGCTAAGGCCACACCCTTTGCTTGTTCGTTGGGCATTCCAACTCCTCCTCCGAGTTGTCTGTCTAAATGTCAGCCGAGCCGTTTCTGAGTCATGGGTAGGCCCGTGGACTAGTTTGTTTCCACCGCCTTTGTGTCCGAATCTTCTTAATGTTATATGCAAAATTTACAATGATATTTTGCACTGGAGGCGTTCTCCCTATGAGAATACCCCTATCGGAAAATGAGACAGTGATCTCCTTAAGCACGTGCCAGAGAGGATGCAACTCAGGTGAAATTTGCACTGTTCGCAATTGTGGGGTTTTGGGTCCTGGAGGAAACTGTTGGCCTCAAATGGCTGGTATGGTCCCTGTTCCTGATGACGAGAGGGTGAAGAATAGTGTGGGAGCCGAACAATGGAGCAGATCGGTTATGGAGCAGGACACTAATCGTCTCACTCTCGCCTACTTCGCCATTTCAGGCCTCGACATCCTCAATGCACATCTGTTGCTATGTTATTTTCTGTTAAGTGTCGAATGCACCCTCAAATTCGAGATTCTCCTACCAGATATTTTTTTATCAAAATCGATTAAGTGACAGTGTGGCTGTTACCAGGAGACCTGATGAAATTTATTTACAAAGATTCTCTTTAGAGATCTTCTTGCTGTTTGATGTAACTCATGGAAGAGAACCTCATAGAGGCGGGCCTGTTTCATATCAGAATATTCATGAAACACAATTTACTCTGCTATTATATGAGCTTCTTCAGCGTGTCACCAAGCTGGCAAGCATAAAGTTTTCTGTTGGAATAATCACGCCTTTCAGGCTATAGCTGAAATGTTTGCACCGAGATTTTGATGTTGTCCCCAAATCTGATGAAGGAAAAGGTTGTGTATCATCACGGTAGATGCCTACCCGAGCCAGGAGCATGGTGTAATCAGTATGTCTCGTGTCCGAGCTTCAAATCATGGGGTTGGTTTGTAGCTGTTTTTCACTGCGTGGTTGTGGCGCTAGCTCGAGCTCGCAAAGCACTTTGGGTTAAAGGCAAGCAACGGAATTGAAACAATCATATGCATATGGAGATGGCGTTTTAAACCAGGCATGTTAAATCTACTCCTTGTAATAGTTTTCTACCTTCTTTCAGTATCTTGAAATGAATTTTCTTTCCTCTTGAATGGTGCCTAGACTAGATGTTTTCGTGGTTGTTTATATCACTGCCTGATTGTGTGGTTGTTCCTTTAAATCTTATTCCAATTTCGCTGATTTTTCTTGGAATGTTCCTTCCTCTCTTATAGCTTACTCTATTTCATATTTGTCTAAATGGGTTACTGCAATTTTGAGTGATGCAGTCTAGTTCGTAGGGAAGGAAACATTATTGAGTTTTGTTTGCTTATATGACTTTCTTTTAAAAAGAATTCTGTGATGGTAATTATAATTGAAGGTTACTAAATAGAAGGTTAAGCCTACATACCTCTTTTGGTTGAATAAATACGCATTTCCTGTTTAGGGCTCTCTTGTTTTGCTAAAAGGTACATTAATAGTGATGTTGTGTTTGAAACTTGTTTAAGCCTATGGGCATTCCTTACTTTATGTTTGATTAGAAAATGGCATTTGGGGTTTGTTTTAGAACTGTACATGGTTGACTGTTGTACCTAGTCTAGATGAGGGATAACCTGGCATCTATTTTGGCCTCCACGTGTTGAGAGTATTACTATACCTAATTCTTGATGTAAACTCTTGTATGATTAAAGCAAGGGGAAACATTGTAAGTTTAACTGAATGAAATCTCTACAATTTTTATTAAGGGTCGCAAGCAAGCTATTATTACTAGCTAGATCTGAAACAAAAGTTGTAGGTGAATCCATGGTATCTTGGACTCGTGAACTGAACTTTCTGTTAGATGACGGCTGATTTTTGATAATATCATAGGTGGCCGTTATATTTATCATTTGATATTTGCTAAGACTTTTCCTCGATAAGCCCACATGGATCGGGTAAAATTTTCCATCTTCTATACCTTTGGCAAGGAGTTCATAGAACTTCTAGCCCTTACCGCACTGCGTAACCTTCCTGATAGCTAGGTGCGTTGGTTCTTGGTCTGTGCTTGTACTCGTGGTAAGGTCTTTTGAGCCTGGGGCATCGTTGGTGTTTTGCCCTCTGCGTATCGAATCCCTTTGTTTTCGAACTCGAATACCTTATACTTCAACTTGGTTCTAAAAGGTCCCATTTTGTGGCTTTGTTAGGGAAATCAATTTTTATTTTTAATGTTTATTGACATTGTCTGAATTATATAAAAATTATTAACGACTTTTGGGTTTAGTCTTCCCTTATATTATGTAGAGAAGTTGACGATTAGGATAGGGTTTGTTGGTAGAATAATGGCCCTTTCTGTGTCTCTTTCGTACGCTTTTGGAAAAGTGGATTTGTTTTGGTTGACTAGTACTACGTTTTAAGAAATCCGATAAGGAGGTAGTGGTAAACTCCTTGGTTAAAACCAAAACTATAGTTGTGTTCTTTTAAGGGCATCGAACCCATATTACTTTGAAGCCCCCCTGGAAGAATTGGATAACGTCATTTTTGCTTCGCGCCTACGATCATAATTAGTACGCTTTGTCTTCTCTTGGACCCCTTTAGTTGGATGGAGTAAATTTTGGATTCCAATCACGTAACCCATAGGATTACATGAAGGAGATATCAACACTCTTGACTTTCTTGTTCCCAACCCATAAGGTCTTGCCTTGATTTATGTAATTTTGTTCTTACTAGTATTTGGACTTTCTCCTTGTTGGATGATTTAGTTTTCTCTCTCATGAGATTAATATTGGAGTTGTGAGTTGTGTTTTAATCCATTTCTGAATTTAGAATATTCCTTTCTTGATATTGTTAATTGTTAGCTTACTATTGCATTGTGTAGCCTTAACATGCTCAGTTCTTGCGAACTGACTTTAGTTAATATTTGTGCAGATGGATTATGCGAGTAGACTAGAAGAAAAGAGTGTAAAAGTTTCATCTGTACCATTATGAAGTTCCTTGTAAAAATGTCCAATGTGTTGTAAATTGTGTAACATTGCTTGTAAAGAGAGTTGGTATGACCTCTTGCCTTGTATTGTTTGGTAATGGTGAAATAAAGTGTCTTGTTCTTGTGTAGTTAAGCTTGAAATCATCCTTGTGAGAAATGGCTTTCAATCTTTACATTGATATGAGTATTGTAAAACTTTGATCTTGAGAATAAATTGTTAAGTTAAATCTTTCTAAGACTTAGCGACAATATTTTATAAGTAAAGTAAAATGAGTCGGTTAACCCTTAAAGAAGCTAAACAAAAATAATAATTTTATATTCAACAAATAAATGTAAAGGTGATCTATTTGAAATCAAATACTTCCATGAGTGATCAAAATGAAAACATCCTTTGTGAAGTAAACATTAATAAATTGATACCCCTAGCTAAACTAGCGAACACTATCCCTTTGGGGTGAACTCTTAAACAAGCTTAAAGGAAAACAATGGTTAGTTTCTGGAAGATATTAAGATTTAGTAAGTAGGAGAAGACTTTAAGTGAACTACTCTTCAATGTATAAGAAATTAACTCAGTTGGTGAGATGAATTTGTGCGAACCATATATTGATTCCTTCTGAAAACTTAAGTCATGAACTAAAGGGTGTCTTACCAAAATAAATAAACCCTAACCATTTCTTACTGTGGCTTGCCCTAGCCGTGAGTGTGTCATGTGGTTGGACTTCCATGTTGTCTCGTCAAAAAGAAAAAAAAAAAAATTGTCCTTGATAAGTGTGAATGTTTCCGTGCTGACCTTGTGGTCTTCCCCGTAAAAAATGGTTCCAAGTGTTGGTTGTAACCTTGTGACGACATGTTGTGTCGTGTTGAGTCAAAGCAAGTCTAAAAAAAAAAGTTATCCTGTATTTCACTGTGTTGTTCTTGTGTTGGTATTTTTTGGTGCGTTACGGTCTTAATCGCGGTTCTATCCAATCACATTTCCCATCGGGAAAGAGAGTAGGGAATGCCATATCAAGTAGTCCCTCTTTGTCACATACTCATTGATAGGAGATGCTCCTATCCTCGGCCAATCAATGAGTGCTATTGTGGTGGTCTCGCATGAGGGTTATTCACCCACGCATGGATTAATTCCATCTGAAGGGTGCATTAGGAAGTTTAGATGCCATCGATGTTGTATGACTAATTATATTTCCTTCATCTGTCTCCATGTCGGACCTACAAACACAATTTCATTTGCGTCTTAATCAAACTCCATATGAACTCGAGTTCGATTGCTAACGAACACATTCTTAGCGAGAATGAGGTGGAATTTCATTGAGAGAGTTTTCATCGATTTGGACATCCGAGTAGAACTTATCATGTTCTATTTTATATTTCAATGCATTATAAACTCGCTCTCTATTGACTGTAAAGTCATAATTTGTTCCACGTTGATCTCTCCTCTGAACAATAATCATCAGAAAATCTTTCAATCTATGGGGCAAAAGATTAGCGATTTCTTTTTACTTCTTGAGGAAAACTTATCGTGTGACCTTTATATTTATATTGACCTCTGTTGCATGTGTCACCTGTAGGATTGGGTTGACACGGGCTATTAACATTTCCTCAATTTGAGTTAAGTTTGCAAGTTTTAGCGGTTGTGGCCCAGGATCCATATTGTTTGATGCCGAAAATCGATGATGACCTTTCTCTTGTCGACATCTAGTACAAACAGTCCTTCAGGTGTTCGAGAAACTTTTATTCCAATGTAACATTCTTGACAAATATAACACATGACCGCGAAGAAAGGTTATCAAGACTGTGTCGAAAAATCATTTGGACCGTATTGAAATCTCTCCCAAGCATTCCATTGGGATCATCTATCATGTGTTCTCTCATAATATGCGAGTCTTGCATTCTTCTTCTTCTTCTAGGTTCGATTGTTAACTCCTCTTGTAAATCATTATTTTGCATTCTTCTTCTTCTCGTTAACTCCTCTTGTAAATCATTATTTTGCATTCTTCTTCTTCTCGTTGTTCGTATTGGTTGTAATGTCGTCTCCTGTTGCACACTATCATTCTTTAAATTATTTACAACATCTATATTCATTATATCTTGGGCCAAGTTTTTGGTGTTTCGAGCACGTAATCCATCGATGTTGAATTTTCTTCCTGCATTAGCTTCAACATTACCAGCCATTCTATGATAATTCCTCCGAGATGCTTCGCGGTGAAGTTCTTGTCTATGTAGTCTTTCCTCCTCAAATGTGACCAACGAATCTTTCTTTGTAACCTTGCTCTTGATACATGTGAGTCATCTTGAGACAATGGTTCATGAATTATTGTCATGTTATTTGCATGTTGTCGTCTTTCTGCATCTAATTCTTCATTTGTTAATTCAGCCCTCCGCTCTGCGAACCTTTGTCTATCGTTATCATTTCGAAGTTTCCTTTGTTCCTCTCGTTGTGCATCCGTCATTTCTTGTTGTCTCCTTCTCGCGATATTGTCTTTGATATTCTCTTCGATATGCTCTTCTTTCATCTTCATTTTCAAAATTTAATCGTGGTGAGCCCCACCTATAAATTATTTTCAAAAAAATTTGTAATTATTTATATAACTAAAAATCCACGTACATGTAATAGAAATCAATCATATATTATCCACGTTGTAACAATTAGCAAGGCTAGTCAAAGAATAATATGAATTTAAGAGAATAGGAGATTAGAAAAAGCATTTTCATTTCCATACCTATGACCTTTTTTTTTTATTATAACAATTTTTTCACCAACATACTCAAAACACTATGCAATTTATAAAATCATTTACATAAATAATGCAAGTAAATCCTCACATTCTCATCTTTCTTCCTAAAGAAACCGATCTATACGAATCTGGTTTCCTTGTATCCTTATTCCCGTGATACATGTGAGTCATCTTGAGACGATTGTGCTAAAATTGTCATCATGTTATTTGCATGTTTCGCGTCTCTCTGCATCTATTTCTTCATTTGTCAATTCAACCCTCCGTTCTGCAAATGCTCTTCTATCATTATCATTTCGACGTTTCCTTTGTTCCTCTCGTTACATGAGAGATCTGTCATTTCTTGTTGTCTTCTTCTGCGATATTGTCTTTGATATTGTCTTTGATATTCTTTTCTTTCCTCTTCATTTTCAAAATTTAATCTTGGTGGAGCCATGCCTTTAAAGTTTTTTCAGAAAATCACCTAATTATTTATATTATTTAAAACTCCATGTGCATGTATTAGGAAATAATCATATAGTAAAGAGAATGTAAAAATTATAAAGGACGCTCAAAATATGATATGAACTAAAGCGACACAAACTATCACATTTACTAATACCTCAATTCTCTATTAACTCAACAATTCTTCATCAACGTCATTGTATAAATATTTATTTATAAACGGTGCAAGTTGTGACAATTCAACAATATTCCTCTCATAAATAACACAATATCAAAGACAAAAATATAAAACAAATAATTCTCAATTCTACGTATTCAAAAATCAACTATATCCATGTCCTTCAATGAAATAAACACACACCACATTGTAAAGAAATGTTCAAATGCACATATCCACGTTAATCATTGCTTGAAAAACACAACATACAAAAAATCATTGCTTGAAAAAACACAACATACAAAAATGTCATGATTATCATCATCGATATAATCATTGTTATCAAGATCATGATTATCATATTCACATTCATGCTCATTTTCATTTGCCATCATCATCGTTATTGGCACCATCATTATCATGCATATTTATGGTTTAAGGTTTACATATTGGGGAAATAGTTGTCATCTTTTTCATTTTGATCATTCTCATATCATGATCTTGATTATCACGATCATGGTCATTGTCATTTTTCATTATTATTATTGTGACCCTCATTATCATAATCGATACAATCATTGTTAGATCAAGATCATGATTATCATCTTCACATTCATGCTCATTTTCATTTTCCATCATCATCGTTATTGGCACCATCATTATCATGCATATTTATGGTTTAAGGTTTACATATTGGGAAATAGTTGTCATCTTTTTCATTTTCATCATTATCATACCATGATCTTGATTATCACAATCATGGTCATTCTCATTTTCATTATTATTATTGTGACCCTCATTATCATCGTCGATATAATCATTGTTAGATCAAGATCATGATTATCATCTTCACATTCATGCTCATTTTCATTTGCCATCATAGAAACATAAACCAAAACATGGTATGTAAAATATGCCGAGAGGTGAAGTTCACGAGGCACCTATATATTTACATAATATATAAATATATGTAATATATACCTCTCGGCATATATTACATATATTTAGAGAATATAGGTATGCTAGTTATGCCGAGAGGCATTCTCATTTATATATATATATATATATATATATATATATATATATATATATTATTGAGTGGAGGAGTCGATGTCGTGCCCAGTGAAATTGTGTCCAGTGATATTTATTTTTAATTTGTAAAATTTGTGTGGAGAAGTTACAAAACACTTTACTAATTTAATTGGTTAAATTCTCGGCGTGGGAAGTAAATAATTTAAAATTAAAGTAAAGAAGGTGTGGGGAAGTAAATAATTTAATTTGTTAAATTCTCGGGTGTGGGGAAGTAAATAATTTAAAGGTAAAAATACTTTAGTAAATTAGTTTTTAAATTATCGGGTTAGTAATTTAATGTGTTAATTTAAAAACTATAATGTTTAAATAAATAAATAAGTTTAAATATGCAATATATTATTAGGTAAATAAATTTTAATTTAACTTTAGTAATTTAATAATTTAATTTAATTCTTGGAGAAATTAGATAAATTAAAGTAAATAAATTGTTTAAACAAGTAAAAAATACTTTTAATGTGTTAATTTAAAAACTATAATATTTAAATAAATAAATAAGTTTAAATATGCAATATATTATTAGGTAAATAATTTTTAATTTAACTTTAGTAATTTACTAATTTAATTTAATTCTTGGGGAAATTACATAAATTAAAGTGAAGAGGGTGTGGGTAAGTAAATAATTTAAAGGTTAAATAATTAAAAAATACTTTAGTGAATTATATTTAAAAATTAAAGTAAATAAATTGTTTAAACAAGTAAAAATATTTTTAATGTGTTAATTTAAAAACTATAATGTTTAAATAAATAAATAAGTTTAAATATGCAATATATTATTAGGTAAATAATTTTTAATTTAACTTTAGTAATTTACTAATTTAATTTAATTCTTGGGGAAATTACATAAACTAAAGTGTAGAGGGTGTGGGGAAGTAAATAATTAAAAAAAATACTTTAGTAAATTAATTTTTTAAATTATCGGATGTGGGGAAGTGAATTATATTTAAAAATTAAAGTAAATAAATTGTTTAAACAAGTAAAAAATACTTTTAATGTGTTAATTTTAAAAACTATAATGTTTAAATAAATAAATAAGTTTAAATATGAAATAGTAGTAACTTATTAATGTTTGTATTTTTAATAAATCCATGTAAAAATATTTATTTTTATTTTAACAATTTATTTAAATAAAGCTTTTAAATAGTTATTATTCAAAGTGATATGTAATTTATAATAGTAGTAACTTAGAGTGAGATGTGATAGTCTCTCTACAAACTTTACTTTTAAAAAGACAATCGGAAACATTACAATTAGAGATGTATTAGCAATATCATCTAAAAATTATAGAAACTTGTAAAATATTTCAATTATTAAGATTTTGCTTTTGTTATATAGATAATTTTTAAATAGTTCAATTATTAAGATTTTGCTTTTATTATATAGACAATTTTTAACATCTTAGTGTGCATTGTGTATTTAGAAATTGAATATTTGTACATTTATAATTTTAAGACATTGACTAATATAAAATTTCTGAAAAAAAAGAATGTGATGTTTATGAGAAATTTTTGTATGCGTATATATATCCTTACATTATTTTCATTGGGCAACATTTGTGGATATTTGTCCAACTCGGAATCTATCGTTGCATGTGCCTTTTTCGATACTGGGAGCTAGGATTTGCAAATGGGATGTTTCCTGTTATGCTCTCCTAGCACGTCCTAATTTGGATGTCATCCTGTGTTCTCAAAAAGGTTTTTAAAGCAACGTAACGAGGAAATCCCGATGTATGTATAACATATGCATCTTCTAACAATGCAATTTTTCTATAAGAAATGTCAAATATAAATATTTTATATTTCTATAGCAAAACCGTGAAATCATATTTTGTGTATGCTTGGAAAAATGTTTTAATATAAATTCTCAGGAACTATGGTTCCATCATAATGTTTTTCATTTTTATGAGTGGATGACATATTATTTTTTGTATGTTGTGTTTTTTCAAGCAATGATTAACGTGGATATGTGCATTTGAACATTTCTTTACAATGTGGTGTGTGTTTATTTCATTGAAGGACATGGATATAGTTGATTTTTGAATACGCAATTGAGAATTATTTGTTTTATATTTTTGTCTTTGATATTGTGTTATTTATGAGAGGAACATTGTTGAATTGTCACAACTTGCCTATATAATAACGATTTATACAATGACGTTGATGAAGAATTGTTGAGTTAATAGAGAATTGAGGTATTAGTAAATGTGATAGTTTGTGTCGCTTTAGTTCATATCATATTTTGAGCATCCTTCATAATTTTTTACATTCTCTTTACTATATGATTATTCCTATTACATGCACATGGAGTTTTAAATAGTATAAATAATTAGGTAATTTTCTGAAAATGCTTTAAAGGCATGGCTCCACCAAGATTAAATTTTGAAAATGAAGAGGAAAGAAAAGAATATCAAAGACAATATCAAAGACAATATCGCAGAAGAAGACAAAAAGAAATGACAGACATGCAACGAGAGGAACAAAGGAAATGTCGAAATGATAATGATAGAAGAGCTTTTAAAGAACAGAGGGTTGAATTGACAAATGAAGAAATAGATGCAGAGAGAGACGACAAACATGCAAATAACATGATGACAATTCGTGCACAATCGTCGTCTCAAGATGACTCACATGTATCACGAATAAGGATACAAGGATGATTCGTATAGAGCGGTTTGCTAAGGAAGAAAGACGAGAATGTGAGGATTTTCTTGCATTATTTATATAAAAGATTTTATAAATTGCATAGTGTTTTGAGTGTGTTGGTGAAAACCTGTTATAAATCAAACAAAAGGTCATAGATATGGAAATGAAAATGCTTTTTCTAATCTCTTATTCTCTTAAATTCATATCATTCTTTGACTAGCCTTGCTTAATTATTTACAACGTGGATAATATATGATTGATTTCTATTACATGTACGTGGATTTTTAGTTATATAAATAATTACAAAATTTGTTGAAAATAATTTATAGGTGGGGCTCGACCACGATTAAATTTTGAAAATGAAGATGAAAGAAGAGCATATCGAAGAGAATATCAAAGACAATATCGCGAGAAGGAGACAACAAGAAATGACAGATGCACAACGAGAGGAACAAAGGAAACTTCGAAATGATAACTATAGACAAAGGTTCGCGAGAACGGAGGGCTGAATTAACAAATGAAGAATTGGATGCGAAAAGACGACAACATGCAAATAACATGACAATAATTTGTGGACGATCGTCTCAAGATGACTCACATGTATCAAGAGCAAGGTTACAAAGACATGATTCGTTCGTGTCGGTTTAAGAGGAGGAAATACTACATAGACAAGAACTTCACCGCGAAGCATCTCGGAGGAATTATCGTAGAATGGTGGCAATGTTGAAGCTAATTCTTGGGAAGAAAATTCAACATCGATGGATTGCGTGCTCGAAACACCGTAAAAACTTGGCCCAAGATATAATGAATATAGATGTTGTAAATAATTTAGAGAATGATAGTGTGCAACAGAGACGACATTACAACCAATATGAACAACGAGAAGAAAAAGAATGCAAAATAATGATTTACAAGAGGAGTTAACGAGAAGAAGAAGAATGTAAAATAATGATTTACAAGAGGAGTTAACAATCGAACCTAGAAGAAGAAGAATGCAAGACTCGCATATTGCGAGAGAACACATGATAGATGATCCCAATGGAATGCTTGGGAGAGATTTTAATATAATCCAAATGATTTTTCGACACGATCTTGATAACCTTTCTTCACCGGTCATGTGTTATATTTGTCAAGAATGTTACATTGGAATAAAAGTTTCTCGAACACCAAGGACCTGTGTGTACTAGATGTCGACAAGAGAAAGGTCATCATCGATTTTCAGCATCAAACAATATGGATCCGGGCCACAACCGCTGAACTTGCAAACTTAACTCAAATTGAGGAAATGTTAATAGCTCGTGTGTCAACCCAATCCTACGGGTGACACATGCAATAGGAGGTCAATATAAATATAAAGGTCACACGATAAGTTTTCCTCAAGAAGTACAAG
The DNA here is from genome assembly GCA_018340775.1 of Taxus wallichiana var. yunnanensis. Lineage (NCBI taxonomy): Eukaryota > Viridiplantae > Streptophyta > Pinopsida > Cupressales > Taxaceae > Taxus > Taxus wallichiana. The sequence continues at coordinate 330,846,943 of CM031239.1, read as the reverse complement.
AAATCGCTAATCTTTTACCCCATAGATTGAAAGATTTGTCGATGATTATTGTTCGCAGGAGATATCGGCATGGAACAAATTATGACTTTACAATCAATAAAGAGCGAGTTTATAATGCATTGAAATATAAAATAGAACATGATAAGTTCTACTCGGATGTCCAAATCGATGAAAATGCTCTGAATGAACTTGAATAAATAAGTTTATGACTTGTCTATTTTTCCTTGGCTGCAACTTATATACTGCAAACTTAGGAAAACAGTTAGAAAATACTTAGGCTTTTTGTCCTCTCTTATGTCCATGTTCTTCTTTTCTTTTCTCTTTCTTCTTTCTGAGTGAAAAAAACATGTATGTAGTTTGATATTCAAGTAAATTACATCCCCTATTTGAAGAGATTCATATACACGAATTAGAATAGTCTAGGAATATGAAATGATCCCTGATCTTGTAATTGACAATTAATCTCTTCTCCTCTTTTTAGGTACAGTGACTTCTACAATGGAGATGAAGAAGAAGCTGGAAATGAAAATGCTTCAATCAAAAAAAGAAACCCCCAAGGCAATGATGGGTTCACTCATACTCCTCTACTTTCTCTTTCATGCATATGTACCTCTTATTTCAGTAGTTGTACTTTACTTTCTAGTTACATCCCATGGCTTGTGTGGGAACATTTGAAATTTCCTTATGAATAAAACATTGAATTTTATAAATGAGTTGTATATTTCTTTCTGCATTTCAGTTTTCTATATGGATTGTATGATGAACTAAACAACTTAGTCATATAATTGAATGTCTTAATCATGAAGGAAAGAAAATTAATGAGAACCTATAACATTCAGTAATGAAATCTAATTTTTGTAATCTACACCTATGTTTGTTGTCCCAAAACTTAACACTTCACCTACTCTACAATCTGGTGTCTTCACCAAGACAACATAGCTGTCCTTTGGGGCCCTTGTGTTATTTTGCTAAAGGTATCATGAAATTGTAGACTATGTGATCTGTTACATTTGTAACAGCACACATAGTTGCATTTCATGTAATCTTTTAAATAAAAATCAAGAACGACATAATCTAAAAAATCTCCCTAGCTTAGGTATACTTCACTAATGCTATCCATCGTAATGAAGTTTCGAGTTGCCCATTTTTGCACAAGTGTAAAAATTGTCAACAATGTTTTCATAACCATATTAGTTCTATTTTTTTTTATTTGATGGCCTCGATTATGTGACCATTATGGATATGATATATATGATATATGATCTGTTAAATGTTATTGTTAAATGATATATGATATATGATGTTATGTTATATAATGGTTTTGAAGGTTCTTGGGTGCAAGATCATTTTTTTCAAGAGATTCAAGTGTGGACTTATATCAATTTTCTTATTTTAAGCACGTGGTTAACACACACTCCAGTGGGAAAAAATGTACACAATTAAAAATGGTCTTAAGGGATTTATTAAAAGTCATTTTATATGTTTTTAGTGTACTTATAATTTATTTGTTTAGTACAAATTAAACTTGTTATTGATGTGTGTAACAATAAGGTCATAATTTGAATTCGCTTGTAAAAAATACAGAAACATTGTAGAACTTAGTTGGCACAAGATATGCAAAAATATTCTTAAGAATATCTATTGTGTATTAACATGCTTTAAAAAGATATCATTTAAAAATCATTAGAGTATTTACATGGTAATGTGTTAACCTTGATGCAATCTCATTGATGTGAGCCGAGTAGCACGAGAAGTCATGCCCCGAGAGGTTATGGTCCAACAAACTATCACTGCCAACACATTTGATTGGGGGCGTATATGCTTTTAGGTGCTATGGAGGGATCTTGGGAGGCCCGGTTTGGAGTCGAGACCACCGATTCGAAGCCTTCTTGGTATTCCTTGAGCCTTCATTGCATAATTTTTATAACCTACCTTTTCTAGCAGGATTCTAGGAAATGAACGAAGGTGAGTAGTGAGAAATCATGTCTCGGGACATCGTGGCACTTGAACCAAGCTGTGCTAAAACATCCGGGTGGCTAGGTGAACTCTAGAGGAAGCATCGTTACGGTGTGCGACAACATCATTGCTTCACGGGCTACATTGTTCAAGCATAGTCCCTTAAGAGCCATGAGACTAAAACACTATTCAACTTCGATAGGTGATTAATCGGACTTCATGATACCTAGAGACATCTCGTCAAATCCTACACCGGCATAGGGACCCTCTAAAATAGTTTGTTTCAATTTTTTCCATCTCCAATCGGTGCTCTTACTGCCCTATTGTTTGAATATGCAGGAAATAATGTAGTTTGAGCAAGTGTAAGGCTTTCAAACACTATATTTAGCAAACGGTGGGTCATGGCATCGAACCAACTGTGCCCACATATTTGGGTGGCTAGGTTAATGCTAGATGAGACATATTTTTGGTGTATGACAACATCATTTCTTCCAGGCTACTTCGTTTGGGCGTAGTCCCTTAAGAGCCCTGAGATAAAAAAAACTTTTCAATTTCAACGGGTGACTAATTGAACTCCATGGTACCTAGAGATATCTTGTTGGATCCAAAACCTATCGCAGGAGCCTCTACAATAGCTCTGTCTCTTTTTTCTATCTCCAATTGGTATTCTCGCTGCCCTATTGTTTAAATACGCAGAAATAGTGCGGTTTGAGCCGGTGTGTAATCTTTGTCACAAACACTATATTTTGTAAACAATGGGTTGTGGCACCAAAAAAACCGTGCAAAAACATCCGGGTGGCTAGGTGAATGCTAAAGGAGGTGTATTTTTTGTGTGCGACAACATTTTTGCTTCAAGCTAGTTCATTCGGGTGTAGTCTCTTAAGAGCTGTGAGACCAAAAAACCATTCAACTTCAACGGGTGATTACTCGGACTCCGTGGCACTTAGAGATGTCTCATTGGATCCTACACCTTGGTGTAAGAACCCTCTACAATATAATTTCTTGGTTTTTTTTTCTCCAATCGGTTCTCTCGCTACCCTATTGTTTGTAAATGTGTGAAATAGTGCGGTTTGAGCCAGTGTAAGGTCATAAACAATGTATTTTACAAACGGTGGGTCGTAGTAACCACCGAACCGACCGCACCAACATTTCAGTGTGGCCAGGTGAATATTAGAGGAGGCATCATTTTGGTGCGTGACAACATCGTTGCTTCGAGGCTACTTCGTTTGAGCATAGTCCCGTAAGAGCCCTACGACTAAAAAATTGTTTAACTTTGATCGGTGACTACTCGGACTCTATCGTGACTAAATATGTCTCATTAGATCCTACAACTAAGTTTAAGGACCCTCTATAATAGCCTATGTTAGTTTTTACGTCTCCAATCGGTGCTCTTGATGCCCTATTATTTAAATACGCTCGAAATAGTGTAGTTTAAGCCATTGTAAGGTCTGTCAAACACTATATTTTGCAAACAATGGGTTATGGCACCAAACCAACTGTGCCAACACATTTGGGTGGTCAGTTAACGCTAGAGGATACATCATTTTTGTTCATGAAAACGTTGTTGCTTCCAGGACACTTCATTCAGGCATAGTCCCTTAAGAGCCCTGAGACCAAAAAAGCTGCTCAACTTCAACGGGTGACTACTCAGACTCCGTGGCACCTAGAGATGTCTCGTTAGATCCTACACCTCGACGTAAGGACCCTCTATAATATCCTTTCTCAGTTTTTCTGTCTCCAATCGGTCCTTTCTATGCCTTATTGTTTGAATACGTGTGATATAATGCGGTTTTAACCGGTGTAAAGCTATCAAACGCTATATTTTACAAACGGTGGTTCGTGGCACCGAATCGACCATAAAAAAATTATAGGTGGCTAGGTGAATGCTATAGGATACTTCCTTTTGGTGCATGACAACTTCATTGCTTCAGTGCTACTTTGTTGAGCATAATCCCTTAAGAGCCTTGAGACAAAAAAATGTTCAACTTTGACAGTGACTACTCGGACTCCCTGTCACCTAGAGAAATCTCGTTGGATCCTACACCTCAAAGCATAAGGACCTTCTACAATATCCCTGTTTCAATTTTTCCATATCCAATCGGTGGTCTCGGTGCCCTATTGTTTGCAAATGCGTGAAATAGTGTAGTTTGAGCTAGTGTAAGGCTTGTCAAACACTATATTTTACAAACGGTGAGTCGTGGCACCGAACCAACTATGCCAAAGCATGTCTGGGTGGCTAGGTGAGCACTAGAGGAGGTGTTGTTTTAGTGTGTGACAACGTCGTTGCTTTTCGGGATACTTTGTTTAGACATAGTCCCTTAAGAGCCCCGACACCAAAAAAATTTCAACTTCGACGGGTGACTACTCAAACTCCGTGGCACTGGAGATGTCTCGTTAGATCCTCCACGTCGAGTAGGGATGCTTTACAATATCCTATCTCTTTTTTCCGTCTCTAATCGGTGCTCTCGGCGCCCTATTGTTTGTAAATACCAGAAGTAGTGCGGTTTGAGTCGGTGTAAGGTTGTCAAATGCTATATTTTGTAAACGGTGGGTCGTGGCATAGAATCGACTATGTACACACGTAGATGGTATTATAAACACATGGGAGGCTTTTTTTGGTTCTCTAAGCTCCGGTGCTTTTGGGATACCTCCTCCGAGCGAAGAAACCCCTCCACTTACATAAATCATTGTTAATTACTTATCTTTTCCTATAAAACAATGAAATCTTCTCTTAGCTTCGAGAATATAAAATTATCTAAGAATAAAGTGGCTATAACCACATGAAGTTGGAAGCTTTTCTAACACCACTAACCCGCATAAAAGTGTTTGTTAAAGAAATTTAAGTTTCAAATCAAAACCATACTAGATATATACAAAATATATAAATTTAATAAAATCTATGAACTTGAATCTAGAACTAACAAATTTAAATAATTCAAAGAAAAATTATATATTAGACGCAGCTCAAGTAAATTCATTCTAATGTTCACCATTAGGTGTGAAAGTGTCTAAGATTTTTCGGCACCACTAACTCCGCATAAAAATGAACTAGTTAAAGAATTTTATGTTGAATAAAACCGTGTATACTAGATATATAGAAAAGACACAAATTTAAATACTTATCGGGAAAATTTTAGTGGCGAATATTCGTAATATGTCGAATATTCCATTTTGAAAATTTTGAAAAGGCGATTTTTTTGCACGGGTCGTGACTGTTCGCCTAAAAATTACACTTTAATTTTTTTAGGGGTCGAAACCGCCTACCCTTGAAAATAATCCCCTATATAAACCTAGATTATTCGCAGGTAGAACACTTCTACTTCACATTTTTCAACAATATGATATATCCCGTATTATAGACGCGCGACAAGGGGGTAAGTTATTGACGCGTGACAAGGAGGGTTTGCAGACAAGGAGATACTGCAGATATTGACGCATAGTAGATGCATGACAAAGAGTTTGTTGACGAGCGACATGGAGATTTTTTCGATGCGCAAGAAGAGGGCAGAGGCTGCAGATGTGCGACAGGATATTTGTTGTCGTGCATCAAAAAAATGCATTGACGCGTGTCAACAGACCTCATTGACGCATGTCAACAACCTTGTTGACGCGCGTCAAAGAGGTCTATTGACGCGCGTCAATGAGGGTTATTTGTTGACACGCGACCTTGATGGATAGTTGACGCATGACAAGGAGGTACAATAGATATTGACGCATAGCAGACGCACGACAAAGAGTTTGTTGATGCGCGACATGGAGATTTTTTCAATGCGTAAAAAGAGGGAGGAAGGCTGTAGACGCGTGACAGGATATTTGTTGTCGCGCATCAAAAAAATTCATTGACGCGCGTCAACAGACCTCATTGATGCGCGTCAACAACCTTGTTGACGCGCGTCAAAGAGGTCTGTTGACGCACATCAATGAGGGTTATTTGTTGACGCGCGACCTTGATGGATAGTTGACGCGTGACAAGGAGGTACAACAGATATTGATGCATAGAAGACGCACGACAAAGAGTTTGTTGACGCGCAACACGGAGATTTTTTGATGAGAAAGTAGAGGTCGGAGGCTATAGACGCGCGAACGGAGATTTTGTTGTCGCGCGTCAAAAAATGCAATGACACGCGTCAACAGACCTCAGTGACGCGCGTCAACAACCTTGTTGTGACGCGCATCAAAGAGGTCTAGTGACATGCGCCGATGAGGGTGTTGTGCATCAACAAGGTTGTTGGACGACGTCACCGAGGTCCGTTGACGACGTCATTACATTTTTGATGCGCGACAACAAAATCTCTCTGTCGCGCATCCGCAGCTCCTATTCTCGCCGCAAAGACTTGACAATTAGGTGAAATTTTTCATACAACCCCCAAAAATTCACCTTCCGCGAAACCTGGTTCCAAGTTCGGGGATATTCGCGAGTATTCTCCACCTCCGATTTCCAAGAGGTCTCTTAAAATGAACCCGATACTTATTATACAAAATACTAGATATATATTAGATATATAAAAATACACAAATTATCTGGTTGAAAAATTTAAAGACTTCAAAGAAATCATATATACAGACATGAGCATGTAAATTCATTCCAATGAACCACCAGAATCAGATCTACTCGAATAATGACATGATTGCTTCATGATCTCGACTCTCGAACCTTCCAAAGAATCTTGTTATTAGGCCTTCCTTGATATCTATCGGGAAAATTTTAGTGGAAAATTTTCGTAAACTCGCAAAAATTGAGGATTATGGAAATTTGAATTGGTAAATATTATGTTGTTTAGAGCCGACTTATTCACCGAAAAATTTAGCCAACATGTCCCTTATACTATTCATTTCACCTAGATTTTACACATATATAAGAGCTTATGAATGTAATTCACCACCATTTCAAATCATATCATGCGCATATTCACCGAAGTAAACATAAGAAAATCCTCAGCTGCCAACACTAAAGTCTGAAATCTGAGTCGTCCAACCGTAAGGCATCCAACTCTGAGCCATCTAGCCTTGACCGACTAACTCTGTAATCTAAACCATCCAACTCTATTTTGTCCAACCCCGAGCCATCCAACCCCTAGTCGTCTAACCCTAGCCATCCAACCCCTAGCCATCCATCCCCCAACCGTCCAACCCTAAGCCGTCCAATCCCTAGCCATCCACCCCTCACCGTCCAACCCCCGAAGGCCCATCCAACCTATAGCCATCTAACCCTTAGTTGTCTAACCCTTTACCATCCATTCTCAGAGCCTTGGAACATAAGAGCCGCCCCTAAGGGCCTAAGAAGTAAGTAGTCATGGATACTAGAAATCAGGGCAAGAAGACTACAAATTCAACAAGTTTAAAAAAAGGTGCCAATACTTTGGTTGGCTATTTTGGAAAATCACAAAAATTGAATTCGGTTTCTACTTCAGCTGAAAATATTGGTGTGTGGCAAGTGTTATAACCGATTATTTTATCTTATTGAATTTAATGATTATGTTTATGATATTGTTCTTGGAACTCTTTGACATTTGTACTCTGTAAAAATTTAACTATAGATAAGATTAATTCTATATAAGTAACAATTTTATAAAATTATTTGCAGACATTTCAGAAATTCCTTCACGAGTAATCAATTCATAGATATTGATGATCCATTATATGTTGAGGTAAACATTCCATCCCTTGATGAAATAGAAGTACAAGAAAATTCATCGAAGTCTCAGGATACACCAGTAGAGGAAGCTTCTACTTCAAGGTCTATTTCCAGAAAAAGGAGACATTAGATTCAAAATGTTTCACGACAATCCAGATGCGAAGTTGAATCCCAAGGAAAAAAAGAAAATATGTTAGAAGAAAGATGACAAATTGGACAATTGGAAGGAAATTCCGGTTTGAATGGGTTGCAAAATATATGTTAGTGTAAAATCACAACACCCCCAAATGATTTCTATAGATCTACATTTCTAAGGTAGATTAATTTGGTGTGATCCACATAACATTGAACTTCACCCAAGGTGTGGGACCTTGCAAATAGAAAATCTCTCAGTTAAAGGTTGGTTCCTTATTCCTCTGTTTAGGTGCATACGTGAAAACTTGGATGATCTATCTCTATACCTAATCTAAATTTTTCCAGGAGGAGACAGGATAAAAGGGATATAAGAAATAAGAAATGACTAAACTACAAGGTGATGCACCAAAGGAATGATGAACACTAGTTTTGCTGATAGACACAAACCAATAAAATACATACAATAATCAAGCACATATAACCAGATTTATAATGAAAGACCAGATGCAAAAAAAAGAGACAAAAAGGATCTAGAATTGATCACAAACGTGTTTTATTACTCTACAAATTGATACAATGCATTAGAAAACATCTAGGAGGCAAGAAACATGCTGCAATTTTAATGGAAGGCATGAAGTCCACGAATTCCTTTGATAGAAGGAAAGGGGAGCGTGCAAAAGGAAAGAATGTCCAACCCATTACAATGAGTCCCGACCTGGTATTTGTAGACTCAATCGAGAGAAGAAAGAGAGAGCAGTGGGAAAAGCAGGTTAAAGCTCAACTAATGATGTTAATGCCTTTGACAAAATCTACCCAAAATCTATGTTGACTATATCAATCTTTGGTTCGGTGCCTTAAAGGAGGAAGAAACAACGGAGCAGATCGAATCTGATCTGGTTGTTGAGGCAAGAAGATCTTGCATTAACGGCCCGAAGATTTTTCTCCATTTTCAATCTATCAACGCCTGAATTTTTTTATCTTTCCATGGCATAGAGGACATCGAGACATTTCCAACGGTGTAAGATTTGTAATATTTTGAGCCCTGAGTCGAAATATATGCCCCTTTGAAGTTTGTATCGGGTCCATACAAATGGGTGGGAAAACAGTTTGAAAAAATGGGTCTCCTTTTTAATATGGGGCACGTGGCAGCTAGATTAGGGCAAAATTGGGTTTGTGGGTTCGTGATTTATATTTTTCGCAAAAATGTAAAACTCGGAAAACTCCTGCAGCCCAGGACACTCCGCTTGGACATGTGGCATCCTTTGGTTGGCTAGGGAGATGCACTTCAATTTTTATCTCTATGCCTTTTTGACAAAAGGAAAAATTTCACCTTTTCCTTTGACTCCCCGCTTTGGCCTTGACTCGGGCTCAAATGCTAAATTTTTCCTTTGGGCGGAGTTGTGGCCCATTTTGTAACTTTTACACCTTTAGAATAACAAGGGGCAAAAACTAACTTTCCCCCAATGGCACGCTTTATATTTGCTAGTTTAGGTTTGCCACTTGGCGTTGCTCTCGCTACCTGCCCAATTTCTACATTTTTGGCTAAGTCTTTCACTTGGCGGCCCGACGGGAGTCATATCTCTTGTCTTGGGACACACGTGATTTATGACGCTCGTTTAGAACCCTCTCTTTATTCAATCCTTGAATTAGCGCCATTTAGACACTTGGCAGCCTCCACCGGCATGCCCATGTATTAACTATTCAACCAACTCTGCCCTTTTTGAGACTGGACACGTGGAGGCACCGCGCTTGCTTGAAAGCCCGATTCAAAATTTTCCTTTGAAGGAGCGTCGAGTTGACACTTTGGTAGCCTCTGCAGGTCTGTGGACTTTTCAATGGTCCATCTTGCTTTTTAGACTTTGGGCCACGTGCTCATTTGGGTCTCCACCTTTGGACTAACTCTTGGAGATGTGCCATACTGACACTTGGCATTCTCTGCTTACACTTTTATACTTAGCCAATTTTGAGGCCCACCATGTCCACCTTTTGACCCTGTTTGACCATTTGCTACGTGGAGGGTGGCGCAAGTTTGAGTCTCCGCCCTAGGCTCCCATTTCAGATTTGTGTCGAGCCAACACCTGGCACCTTCTCTCTTAGTTGAAGACTTTTCAATGGCCCCGCAACTTTTTGGGGCTCTGGATGCATGGAATCTTGGCACTCGTTTGGGCTTCCCTTTCTGGATTCAACTTTGGAGAAGTGCCGCGTAGACACATGGTTCTTTCCATTGCCTCCTCCATACTTAGTTGATTTTGGACTCTTTCTTGAACGGTTTCGAGCCCAAAAAATTTCAAAATTCACCATTTTTCCCCTTCTTGCTCCTAGTTCCTCTGCGGCACTTTGCCCCTTCTTTTCGAACCCTGTTATTCCATTGTTGAGTCTACCGTAACTTGAAAAATGGATTTAAGACATGGAAATGGCTCGACAGAGTCATTTTCTTTTGCATAGGGTCATTTAATCTTTCTCAGCCCCCACCACTCCATTGTTGAGTCCTTCTGTGACCAATTTACAAGATCTAAATGAGTTTTCTCAAGTTCTTTCTATGTGGGGTCGTGGCGATCCAATATTTTGCCCGGGGGTAAAATATGGATAACAATTTGGTGACTCACAGGGGTATCTACCTGCTAGATGAAAAGACTAATTTCCTTGTCATATCCATTGGGCATGGAGTTGAGAACAATGGTCTGATACTGATTCTACTTCTAATTCACGAGCCCACTATTTGCACTCTCAATTTTCATAAGAAATCTCGAAACAAAGGTTTGTGAGAGTAGAAATTTTTTTGACCCGAGGCTTCATCTGTCTTTCTTAATAGATGCGCATAAGAGCAACAAAATAGTACAACTATATTCAAAATTTGAAATCATACATGCTCCAAAAAGAACATGAAAAGCATGAAAATCACTTAGGAGAAAAGAAACCTAAACTACAACAAGACAATGTGTACAAGCACTTAGAGGAAAAGGAATTAAACTAATATGTACAAGGTGATAACCTCCTTCTAAGTAGTGAGTGTTTAAGATACATTCCATTTACTGGAATATGAAATTTCTCACCATCCAACGTAGAAAATTGGAAAGCATTTCTACTTTTACATCATGTGACCAGGTAGGGGCCACTCTAAATGGCATTAAACTTGGAATGCCTTCCTAGTCTTGCCCAATCTGCATCCCATTTCAAAACCAAGTCTCCTTCTTGGAAGGTCATTGTTATTTCCTTCTTGTCAAAGCATCTCTTGATTGAGGCCTGATCCTTTTCTATTACTTGGAGTGCATGCTCTCTGGTTTCTTCCAATTTAATCATCTTTGCATACTTGGCCTCCATCTATTCAAATTCATACATCTTTTAATGCTTCACGAGCTCCAATCTTTGACAATTCAAGTGATATAGGCAAAAATTCCTCTTTCCCATAGACAATTTTGAATGGAGAGTTGCATGTAGATCTCTTGGGTATTATCCTATCAACCTATAAGGCCAATTTGAGCTTTTTGTGCTAGGTTCTCTTATTTTCATCAAGAGTTATTTTGATGATCTTTAGAATGTTCTTGTTTGTAGACTCAGCTAAGCCATTACCTTGAAGGTAATAGTTTGATGAAGTGCTCAAGTAAGTCCCATTCTTAACAGCCCATCCTGTGATCTTGGAACCTATGAATGCAATGCATTGTCTGATATAATGGTGGCTGGCACTCCAAATCTGATCACTATCCCTTCATAGAAATCTAGTATACTAGACTCATTAGCTTCCTTGAGTGCCACTGCCTCGGTCTAATTGATGAAATAGTATGTTCTTTGTCGAGAATTGATTTGTGTCCTTGGCTTGAATTTTTATTGATGAATCCAATGAAGTACAATCCCCATTACATGAAAGGTTGGTCAACTAAAATTGGGGGTGCAATATAAGTGTTGCTTAGCTTTTCTTTACCTTTGAAGAATGCACAATTATTGCACCTTTTGATCCATGCATAGCAATCACTAAACACTCTAGACTAATAATAGCCCACCTTCATAATCTTGAGTGTTGTCACCCTTGGAGAAAATTGGCCTCCAGCTGCTTCAACATGGAATTCTTGTAACACTCTCTCAACCTGATCTGTCTCAATGTATCTCGGCAGAATGCCATTGATGTCCCTTTTGAACAAGACACCATCAATAAGAACATATGGGATGGCATGTAGTCTGAAATGTCTCCTTTTTCTTTACTCATCCCATGAGGACACATGCCTATTTAAAGGAAGTGCACCATGTATTGAGTCCAATAAGGAGTAGGTACATAATCATTGTCTTCCTCTTGATTATCTTGTAGAATGAAAACAACCTCCTTTTCACTATTTGCTTCATCTTGTTGACTGAGGCTAGTTGTTCGTAAAATTCCTTCCCACAAACAAGCTTAGTGACCTTGATCTCAATGTCATGTTCCATGATATGAGTGACCCATCCTACATGCTTTCATTCGGATCCTTCTTTGAGAAGAAATTCGTAACTCCTACATGGGAGACCAACAATTGGATTTTATTATTTGAAACTAGATGCTTACTTCCCGGCCAAGGACTTACTTTAACTTCCGGGACTTACTTTTCGATAAAGGAGTATCTCACTTCATAGTCTTACTGACCTTTACTGAAGAATGCAATTGGCTGTTCTATACCTTCTTTGTTCTATTGAACTAAGATTGTAGAAATCATGTCACTGCCACCAAAGGCATACAATATGAAGTATGTAGAGAAATTTTGATTCATGAGAGTTGGGGCTTGTGATATAGCTTCTTTGATGGCCTTAAATATTTCCTTTCCTTCAACTATCCACCTAAATGCTAAGCTCTTCTTCAACATCAACGTTATTGGCTTAACAAGGGCAACAAAGTTTGGTACAAACCTGCGGACAAAATTGATTTTTCCCAGGAAGCTTTGAAGAGCTTTCTTATGGATGGCAATGGCAATTCTCTTATTGCCTCAACTCTCTCGGGTCAATTTCCAATCCTTCCTTTGATACAATATGGCCTAGAAGCCTGCCCTCATGGGCCAAGAATATGCATTTTTTAGGGTTCAATGATACCCCAAAACTCCTGCATCTTCGAAACACCTGCCTTAGGTGGAAAAGGTGGTCTACTACATTTTTGGAAAACACCGTAATGTCATCCAAATAGATTAGTACTATTTTTTTGATCAGCCCTTTGAATGCCATATCCATTGCCCTTTGAAAAGTGGCTCCGACATTGGACAATCCAAATGGCATTTTTCTGTAGGCATAGGTGCCCCATTTGGTGGTGAAATATGTTTTGAACTGATCATCTTCTTTCACCATGATCTGGTTATACCTTGAGTAGCCATCTAGGAGGGAGAATATCTCTTATCCAGACACCACTTGCAAGATTTGCTCCATTGAACGGAGTGGGTAGTGATCTTTGAGGAAGCTGTTCAAGTCTCGAATTTCTACACACAACCTAATCTCTCTCCATTTTCTTCCCGACTAGGACCAAGTTTGCTACCCGGCTTGAGTGTTTGATTGGAAATATGATACTTGCATCTATCATCTTGTTTGATCGATTCTTCATTAGAGGCTCAATGTGTGGATTGATTGGTCTATGCTTTTGCACGATGGGGTGAGAAAATGGATCTAATTCGATTGTGTGTTGTGCTAGATTTGGATTGAACCCTCTTAGGTCTTCAAAGCTCTAAGAAAATACATCATCTGGAAATTCTTGGCAAAGTTGTAAGAATTCATACCTTTCTTGCTCGGTGGCCACTTTTCAATTTGAAGTGTTCTACCTTCTCTAACCTGGGATTGACTCGAATCTTCTCCTTTGATATGTATGTTAGCCTTCTCTTTTTGAAACTAATCATTAGGATTGAAAATAGACTCTCAATGTCACTAAGCCTTTGTGAAGCTTGTTCGTATGCAAGTTGTACTATTGTATTACCTTATTGTTGTTCTAATCTGCTTTGATTTCTAGTTGAGAATTCAACTTCTTGCAAAAAATTAATGATATGATGATAATTCTCAAACATACGCCAAACATGTAATGTTATCTCGGCACTGCTGGCCTCAAAACTATATGGATATGTAGCTGTTCTTTATCTCTTTTGATGTTTTTGACCACATAAAACATTGTTCCAACTGCTACAAGCCTATCAACAGCTTTGTTCTCCTTCTGTGTATGGACACAATCTTTGAAGGCCTCAAAATCCTCCATGAGATCCCATACCCTACTCTTTTATTTCTTGAGCGAGGTCATTCTTGACAAGCATTAAGTCCTCGACTTGATTGACAACGATTCACTATCACCAAACACTTACAAGTTGATTCCTAGCTTCCTTTCCCAATGAAGACCATGGACCAAAGCCATATATTCAGTAGTGTTATTTGAGTATGAAAACTAAAATCTGAAGGATGAATAATATTTCATACCTTTAGGGGACATAATCATAGCTCCTTCTCCAACTCCTTGTCTACTCCTTGAGCCATCAAAGAACAATTTCCATACCTCATCGTCATCTTTATATTCTAGCTTAATTAGGTCAGGAAGAGGATGATTATCTTCATGTAGATAGTAGACACCTAGCTCAAACTCTTCCATCTCCTTATAGGGGTCAAAATCATGTCTTTTACTAGCCCACTCATCGAGAGTCAAGTCTGGGATACATCCCACCTTGGTATCTGCTTCACAAGTGCTTAGGAGGTCTTCTTGATCAAAAGCTAAGTAGTTGGCATTGATTGGGCTAGGCACATAAGATTCAATATGATAATCAAAAATGGGCTCAGATTTGATTGTGGACTTTTCCCCATCCCTTGTTCTAAAGAGCATATGTGACCAATCAATCAGACATATAGCCTCCAATTTTGGCAGTGAAGTCCCTGGACAAACACAAAGCAAAATGTGGTGGAAAATCTATGATTGATACGTTCTACAAAACAGTCACATTAGGGTAGGCATGCAGAGTGAGGCTCAGATCCTTGATGATTCCAACAGTTTTCACATCTAATTGCACTACCCCTCTAGAGATGACTTCATATTGGAGACCCAGTTGATCAACTATTTTCTTGGGCATTACAAAACTACTTTCCCAGAATCAATCATACAATTGTGCACCAATTTGTCTCCAATAATCAATGAAACATAGAATGGAGGAGGTCTCAGGTTCTTACCTTGTTGTTCTCGATGGTTTTCCCCATGTTGAGCTGTATTGGTAAGCACTTTCTCTTGCTGGTTAGGGGTGTGATTTGAGCTTGACCAATTTTGTATAGCAGTCTGCAATAGATCCCTTTGCCCGGAATGGCCAGTGACTCCCATAGTGAAATGTTCACACTTGTCCTCTTCATTTGCTCAATGATATTGAATGAGCTATCCTTTTCTGCCCCCTTCCCAGGCACATTTTTTTCTTACACATGGGTTGTTACAACCGGTGCTTGAGTGGATTTGGAAGGTGGCTTGGATTGGTTATGCATGTTGGGAGTTATATTTAGAGCACCAAAACCTTTTGGAGTGATGGAAGGTTGAGGGTTTCTTGAGTTTAGTGGTTGGCCTTCTCTAATATTTGTCTTTTTGGACCGCGTATTGGAAGCTACACTTTGAGAAGGTAACTGATTCATCCCACATAAGTCCTCAACTTGCCAATTGACAAGCATAGTTTCACTTAGAGGTCCCTCTTGCTGAGCTCCTTGCTACTGATCTCTTTCTTGGTGGGTTCTTCTGACACCATACTTGTCTGCACCATCAAGGCCTGATTGAGTGCACCATTAAAGCACATTGATTGGTTATGTGGTTGATTGCATGGAAAACACCAATCATATTCATGTGCCATATTGTTTTGTGCTAGAACCAATGCCCTTGATGTTGAAGCTGTGTTTGGATCATATGACTTGAAAGGTCTAGCAGCTTGAGGCTGTCCTTGGTTTTGGCTTTGATTTATAGTTTGAGATGGTGGTCTATTTTTCTAGTAATGGGGTCTAGCCTGATACTGAGCCTAAGGCTGATATGGCCTAGAACTCTAAGCTTGCTTCCTTTTGATGGTTACTAACTCATTCCCTAGGTTTTGAAGTTGTTTCATGACTTCCTAGAGTTCTTTTGAAGTGTTAGATGATGAGGTGGAGGCTTCAGCTGAGCTTTGACTCCTGGGAGTAGGTACAGGGGCTAATGTGGGTGTTTGGCTAGTACCTAGGTTTCCTAACTTGGGGTACAAAGGCATGGATGGCCTAGGAGCAAGTTTTCCAGCCTGAATCAAATGATTCTTAGCCTCTATGGAAAGGTTATAGGTTATAGGTGAGGTTTTCCCCCATTGATGAATCATAAAAGAAATATCAGAATTTAAATTCTGAGAAAGTATAATAAGGCACCTTCATTAGTGGGCTTTACTCTGTTGGAATCCTATCCCAGTCCGCTGAAATCGAGGTTGAAATCCTTGATTGTTTGTTCAAGGCTCTCTTGATTGTTGTTAGTTGCTCCAACAAAGATAAGTTATCACCCTTTTCTCCAAACTGGTGTCGTGAAAAGGCGTGCACACTGTTGGTTCCAATTTTGGATAGAGTCTATTTCAAGGCTCTTAAACCATTGTGAAGCTTTACCTTTGGGTGAAGGGGCGAGCAACTTGAGTATAATGTCTATCTCATGGATTTTGTGTATTGTACATAAATTTGTAATATCTTAGACATGATCACCGGAGAAGTCCGGTTTTTCCCAGTGAAATATGGGATACTATTTAATGCTGCTATCTGTTGAGTCCGAAATTGCAGCCGTGAGAGAAGATCTATGGATAAACAAGCCAACAATGTGCGGGGGCATAGCCCCTCTTTGAGACAGCAAAATGAAACTGGTTTATTGCTATTCTACCAGCAGGAATCTGTGCAAGTCCCACAATATTCTGCCTTCGGGGGTTTGGGATCTCATCCCAGTAGGGGTATTTCCAACTGCGAAGAGAAGGGAATGAAAGGAAGGGTGAAGAAAGATCAGATCCGAAGGGAGAAAAGAAATGAATTCCAAAGCAGAAGGATTAGAAGGATTATGTTTTGGGATTGGTAATAAGTGGAGCCAAACCTACTTGCATAAACGAACAGAGCAATACTGATGGATAAATGACAAAAAGGTAGAGATAGATTTAACAGAATAAGCACATAAACCTGACGTAAGAAAGATTAAAATGCTCATAACACGCATATTCAACACAAAGTCTTAATATTTGTATTAATATCTTTTCTGTTACAAAAGCTCAAAGTCTTTTCTTCCTACTTCTATTTTTCATCTGAAAGATATCCACCTCCTTGAATACAACAAGCATTCAAGTATATATAGAAGGAGAAGAAAGAAGGCAAAAGGGAAACAACAACTTAATTACAAAATATCTACAAAATATCTAAAAGTCAATGTTGACTTTTGGCAACTTGGTGGATGACATCATCCCATGGTGCAACATGGATGATGTCATCATTTGTGCCAACATACTCTTAGATATTTACAAAAAGAAGATCGAGAGGAAGGAGACTATTCATCGTCGTCTCGCGGCCGAAAAGGGGTGTCTTGCTTCTGCTGTTGCTCAGGAGAGGTGATATGGAACTGGGCCCGATATTCCATGAACTTGCTGATCATGGGCTGAAGTTGATCCTGGGCAGGATCCTTGTGACGATCACTGATAACTTCGCAAGTTTCCCGCTCCTCTGTGAGCTTTTCCGGGAGCTTGGAATATTCATTTCCTACCTCTATCAGGTACCCTATGAAGTCACGACAGGCCAGAAGGTTGTTGATGGATTCGGTGTCAAAGGTGACTTCTGGCCCTAGCCCCTGCGAGATGATCTCCTTGAAGATCCAAATAGTTTCGTCTGCCTTCCTCAAGGCGTAAGGGGAGTAAGCAAGCCTGGAGACATTCTTAGAATGATTTGTTCCATTTGATGCATTGCATCTAGGGCTTCTTCCTTGACTTTATCTATTTTTTCTAGGAAAAACTCCAACTGATCGACCCAGTAGTCCAGAGTAGAAAGGATTTTGTTGGGGGCTCTGGGGTGATCGAAGATGCCGAACTTGACCAGATCTTCAACTGAACAGTCGAGCATTTTCTGGAAGGTCTCATGCTGTAGCCTAGCATGGTCCAACTCTTCGGAGATGGGTCCTGCAATCACCTGGAGTGCCTTGTTCCCCGATCGATATTCTGATACAATTCGGTGAACCTGACGATTACTCCCTCACTTTCCTTGAGGATTTGGTCTCTCAGGTGGATACTGCCATACCCTGCTCGCCAATTTTGGCGTATTCATTTATCTTATCTTGGCTCAGGGGCTCAGGAGTTTCGGTGGCAGTTGTAGGAGGTGCACTGCCCATTTTCTGCAAGGCGTGGAGAAGATGTTTATTTTGCTCCTTTAATAGCCTCTTTTCTTCCTTTGCTTCCTAGAGCTTCTTGCAAAGGGCATCGACTACAGATAGGGCTTCTCCCTGAAGGCTTTCAGAAGACGTTCCCATTGTGACTTGGGTCACTGTATAATCTGTCGGAGACAGATCTTCTTTACTCTTGGAAGGATCGGGATACATGATCTCCATTACCCTCTCCCCTGATGCACTCTGAGAGAAGTGGGTTATGGGCTTTTGCTTCTTAGCCCCTTTTGATGGGATGATAGAGAAGTCCATCGGTGCGATAGGGACTTTCCTCTTATGTTGGCTCAGGTGCTGAGAGATCCAAGCTGGACTTATGGGAGTGGGACCAGAAGTGGAAGAGGGGGCAGCTGCAGTAGTGGAAGGGAAGTGCGTAGAGACACTTGGTGGTGGCATTGACAGAGAGGCCAGCAAAGTGCTCACGGAAGGAGGAGACACTGCAGGGGAAGTAGATGTGGGAATGGAAGGGAGCTGAGAAATGAGAGAAGAAATGGTGGGGGACAGCTCCGTGAGAGAGGAGAAGATGGAGGAAGAGGAAAGGGGAACAACAAAATATGGGAGAGAGGACACGACCAAAGGAATGGTCACTTGGATCATGCGAGGAGGAGAAGAAGGAGAGGGAGAAGGGACCTCAGCAGTAGTGGCGACACCTTGAGTGGATGCGCCCGTCATAACACCTTCCGCTGCTTCTTCTTCTGGGGATACCAGGCTTACAGTCTGTTCTTGTGCATAGAAGGAGGACTTTCAGGGGCTCCTTCTTGAGCAGATCTTGATTCACCCTCTTTATCCTTGCCTTTGACCTTTGGCAAATGCTTTAGCTTGACAGGTGCGTTGCCTAATGGAGATGTAGTGAAATCTACCCCGAGGTAGATGAGGCCATTCATCTGCACAGTGCTCTGTCCGCCGCAATGTCTCCTTGACCCTTTCTTTAATGGTATGGGGCACTTTTGTTACTCGTCTATCATCGCAGCAAACGGTTAATTGTCCCCATCTGTGTCAAGATACACCTGATCAACTTCTTGATTGGTAGTTTGATAACCTTTTGGGACAATGGCCACGCCGTACTGAATAATTTCTACCAAGGCCAGGCGAGAGTGGTCCTTTCTTCTGAGTTCGACCTCGTGGTACAAGTTGATGTAGATATCGCGGAAGTTGTGCTTGATTGAGCAGTTCTATCTCAAAGCAACCATTTCTCGGGCTTTGTGGTGAGAGATGACTGTATCTCGCCACCGTAAGGGGAAAGGAGTTCCACCCTTTTTCTCTTGAGCACTTCTCATGGTATGTCACGAGCTTCTGGATAGCTCCAACGGGGATCAGCTTGGGGCCAGCATATCTCGACAATTTGGTGTGTTCCCCCAAGAAATTAGCTGCCATGAGATAGGTGAAGGTGGGGAATTGGGTAAACAGTGCTCCCCACTTCTCAGTTGCTGTGACAATGCTCTTGGTCGTTTGACCGTGAGTCATGTTTGGCCTCAAAAGGTAGACGACGTTGTAGAAGAAAGCGTCGTTAATCTTGGTAAACTGCGGGATGCTATTCTCCAGCTTCAGCTCTGGGTAGTACTCATATATTCTCACCTGGGGCCAAACCCCGCATCGGCTCAATGCTGGATAATCCCTCTCGAGGCTACAACATAAACTACGTAGGAGTTCATGTAGAACCTCCCTGTTGTGGTGAGTTGTTGGAGCTGCTTGGATATGGTGTTGCTTATGATCTCCGCCCACTCGAAGCGTTGATCTGGTACGTTCTTGTTCATAGTTTCAAAGTACCTGAGCATCCATTTGTGAAAGTAATGGGCGTCAGAAAGCCCAAATACTCTACTCAGGAATGTGATAGTGTCACTCAGTTCCTCGGAGAAGTCACTATGGTGAATAACCTGTGGCCATCTGGTTATCACCTTCTTGTTCTTTAGGTAGACCTCATTCATGAGCTGCATGCACTGGTCTTCATTATCCTCCCATGCCTTAACGCAGTCTTCTTGGCTCACGGCCACGAAATGCCAGTGGTGAGGGATGCCAAGCATGATTTCGAAATGTCGGGCAGTAAGGTTGATTATAACCTCGCCCTTTTCATTTTTGACACATCTTGTGTCTTTATTGTAGCAGCGGGCCACTACCATCATGAATTCATTGTTTATTGCACTGACGGGGATCCCTCGGCAAAATGCAGACCACTGCCCACCAGTTTGTCCATCCAAGGACTTCCTGTGACTCTTCTGGTTCTGGCCCAGAAATCTTCCATGTCAATGTGACCGAGCTCAGAGTCTCTTATATCCAGGTCACATTCTACCTGGGACTCGGGCATTCTGACCCTCTGATACTTGTACTTCATCTCTTCCTCTGTAAGTTTAGCTTTGCCCTTTGATTTGGTCGGTCTCTTGCTTGATGTAGACATATGTAGCTCTGATTTCAATTGCTGATCTGGAATATATAGAATGTGAGAGACGAAGCGGGGTCCACAAATGCGACACGAGGACGACAGGGCGTGCTGACAGTGCAGAGGAATAAAATTTATCACGTGTTTTCAATTGTGAAAGTGATAGGGCAGGTGCGCCTATATATAGGAAAAGGTGCAATAAATGTGCCAACCACTTTTTAAGAGCTGCACTGTAACATGTGTTGACACGTAAAATGGTGTGCCCTTTGGCACACCAAAATGCGTGTCAACACGAAAATACTTGCGCCTTTGGCGCAAGTTTAAGACTGTCAACACTTCATTCTCTACGCCCTTTGGTGCACCAAAACACGACGCAAAAATTTTGTTGTTAACATGAAGGCACATGCACCTTGACACACACAAAAATGCGCAAGAAGACGGAAGGCGCACTAAAACGTGTGTCGACACTTAAAAGGGTGCGCCAAATGGATAAAAGATGCGCCTTGCCAAAAGAGGGCCAAAATGACTAAGTTCGGAGAACTGGATTTCGGAAAGGGACTTTGCAACATTCGAATGTAGAGGGGTCCCTGACGAGGGACCAAAACAAAATTTTGGTAGGGTTACCTGTAAAAGCGCCTTGTCAATTTTACGGGATAACACTATAGGGACTAGATTTTGTGCATTCAGAGTAAGTGGGCTGTTGTCATTGAAATTGGCATAAGGATTTAGCTGAGCCATCCTAATTGGCTTGAACACCCCTCTTGATTGAAAGAACAACCTACCGGGAGGAGGTGTCGATAAGGCTCTGTTTGATGGGGATAACAACCTCTAGGCTCTTCTTCCTCCCCTCCCTCTATCTAGGGATAAGTCTAGATAGACAAATAATCCCTCCTCTCTGGTTCTTGACCGTGTTTTTATTCTTCTCATGAACTTGCTTGGACTGTTGAAACCAGTGGATTTGTTTCTTTTGGAGTCACAAAATGTACAATTTTAAAACTTCTTAAAAGTTAGAGTCACAACCAATGCACATCAATCTTACTGTAATAAGATGGAGAATTATCTATCCCACTGAGTGTGCCAAAAATGTTAGTGCAAAATCACAGCACCCCCAAATGATTTCTATAGATCTGCTTTTCTAAGGAAGAGTCATTTGGTGTGATCCACATAACATTAAACTTTCCCCAAGGTGTGGGACCTTACAAATGGAACATATCTCAGTATTAAAGGTGGTTCTTTATTCCTCTATAAGAAATAAGAAATGACTAAACTACAAGGTGATGCATTGAAGGAATGATGAACACTTGTTTTGTTGATATACACAAACCAAAGAAATACATACAATAATCAAGCATAGATAACCAAATTTGTAATGAAAGACCGGATGTGAGAAAAAGAGACAAAGGATATAGATATGATCACAAACACGTTTTATTGCTCTACTGATTGATATGATGCATTACAAAACAACAAGGAGGCAAGAAACATGCTGCAATTTTAATGGATTGCCTAAACTCCATGAATTCCTTTTAGAAGGAAAATGGGAGCCTGCAAAACGAAAGAATGTCCAACCCTTTACAATGAGTCCCGAACTCGGTATTTGTAGAATCAATCATAGAAAAGAAAGAGAGAGAAGTGGGAAAATCAAGTTGAATCTCAACCACTACTGTTAATGCCTCTGAAAAAATCTTCCCCAAATCCATCTTGATTGTATCAATCTTTGGTTTGACGCCTTAAAGGAGGAACAAACAACGGAGCAGATCGAATCGATCTAGTTGTTGAGGCAAAAAGATCCTGCAGTAAAGGCCTAAAGAAGTTTCTCTATTTTCAACCTCGTAGGGCCTAAAAATGGTTTTTATCTTTCCATCACATAGAGGACGTCAAGACATTTCCAACGGTGTAAGATTTGCAATATTTTGAGCCTTGAGTTGAAAGATATGCCCCTTTGAAGTTTGTATCAAGTCCATATAAATGGGTAGGAAAATAGTTTGAAAAAATGGGTATCCTTTTTAAAATGGGGCATGTGGCAACTAGATTAGGGAAAAATTGGGTTTGCGGGTTTGTGATTTATATTTTTTCCCCTTTTCCACAAAAATGCAAAACTCAAAAAACTCCCACGGCCCCGATGCTCCGCTTGGACACGTGGCACCCTTTTGTTGGTTGGGGAGGTGCGCTTCAATTTTTATCTCTGTACCTTTTTGACAAAAGGAAAATTTTCAAATTTTCCTCTCGACTCCTCACTTTGGCCTTGACTCGAGGCTCAAATGCTAACTTTTTCCTTTGGGTAGAGTTGTGGCCCATTTTGCAAATTTTACACCTTTGGAATAATAAGGGGCAAAAACCAACTTTCCCCGATGGCCCACTTTAGCGCTGCTAGTTTAGGCTTTCCACGTGGCATTTCCTCCGCTACCTACCCAATTTCTATATTTTTGGCTAAGTATTTTACTTAGTGGGGTCATATCTCTTGACTTGGGACACACGGTAGTCTGGCACTCATTTGGAAACCCTCTCTCTATTCAATCCTTGAATTAGTGCCATTTAGACACTTGGTAGCCTCCGTCGGCCTACCCCATGTATTGACTATTCAACCGAATTTTCCCCTTTTCGAGACTGGATACATGGAGGCACTACATTTTCTTGAAAGCCTGATTCAAAATTTGTCTTCGAAGGAGTGTCGAGTTGACACTTGGCAGCCTCCACAGGTCTATGGAATTTTCAACGATCCCTCTTACTTTTTAGACTTTGGGCCACGTGGAGAGCTCGCGCTTATTTGGGTCTCCACCTTTGGACTAACTCTTGGAGATGCACCACACTGACACTTAGCATTCTCTACTTACACTTTTATTCTTAGCCAATTTTGAGGCCAACCCTATCCGTGTTTTGACCCTGTTTGACCATTTGCTATATGGAGGGTTGACGCAAGTTTGAGTCTTTGCCCTAGGCTCCCATTTCAGATTTGCGCCAAGCCGACACCTAGCACCTTCTCTCTTAGTTGAATGGCCTTGAAATTTTTGGGGCTTTGAATGCATGGAAGCCTGGTGCTCATTTGGGCTTCCCTTTTTGGATTCAACTTTGGAGAAGCGCCGCATAGACACATGGTTCTTTCCGCTGCCTCCTCTATACTTAGTCAATTTTGGACTCTTTCCTGAACGGTTTTGAGCCCGAAAAACTTCAAAACTTCACCATTTTTTTCCTTCTTGCTCCTAGTTCCTCTACGGCACTACCCCTTTTTTTTGACCTTGCTATTCCATTGTTAAGTCTACCTGTAACTTGAAAAATGGATTAAGACATGGAAACGGCTTGACAGAGTCATTTCTTTTGCATAGGGTCATTTAATATTTCTCATCCCCCACCACTCCATTTTTGAGTCCTTCTGTGACCAATTTACAAGATCTAAATGAGTTTTCTCAGGTTCTCTCTATGCGGGGTCATGGCCGATCTAATATTTTTCCGGGGCAAAATATGGATAACAATTTGGTGACTCACAGGGGTATTTGCCTGCTAGATGAAAAGACCAATTACCTTGTCATATCCATTGGGCATGGAGTGATACTAATTTTGCTTTGATTCATGAGCCCAACTATTTACACTCTCAATTTTCATAAGAAATCTCGAAACAAAGGTTTCTGAGAGTAGAAAATTGTTTTGACCGGGCTTCATCCGACTCTCTCGAATGAACCGCATAAGAGCAACAAAACAACACCAAAACTATATTCAAAAGTTTAAATCATACTTGCTCCAAAAATAACATGCGAGCATGCAAAACACTTAGGAGAAAAGTAACCTAAAATACAACAAGGTAATATGCACAAGCACTTAGAGGAAAAGGAATTAAACTAATATGTACAAGGTGATAACCTCCCTTCTAGTAGCAATGTTTAAGATAGATTCTCACATGGAATCTATAATTCCTCACCATCCAACGTAGACAATTGGAAATAATTGCCTCTTGTAGATCCTATGACCATGTAGGGCCACTCCAAATGACATCAAACTTGAATGCCTTCTTGGATTTACCCGATCCGGATCCCATTTCAAAACTAGGTCTCCTTCTGGAAGGTCATTGTTTTTGACTTCTTGTTAAAGCGTCTCTTGATTGAGGCATGATCCTTTTCTATTTCTTGGCGTGCAAGTTCTCTGGTTTCTTCCAATTCAATCAGCTCGCATTCCAGGCCTCCATTGGTTCAAATTAATACATCTCTAGTTGCTTCACGAGCTCCAATGATGATAATTCAAGTGATATAGGCAATACTTCCTATTTCCCATAGATAGGTTTGAATGGAGAGCTACTGTAGATCTCTTGGGTGTTATCTTATCAGCTATAAGGTTGATTTTATTTTTTGTGCAGTTCTCTCGATTTTCATCAAGAGTTATTCTAATGATCTTTAGCGGGTTCTTGTATGTAGAATCAGCTAAGCCATTACCTTGAGGGTAATAGTTTGATGAAGTGCTCAAGTAAGTCCCGTTCTTAACAACCCATCTTGTGATCTTGGAACCTATGAATGCAATGCATTATCTGATATAATGGTGGCTGGCACTCCAAATCTGGTCACTATCCCTTCATAGAAATCTAGTATACTAGACTCATTAGCTTCCTTGAGTGCCACTGCCTTGGTCCACTTGGTGAAATAGTCTGTTGCTATCAGAATCCATTTGTGGCCTTGGCTTGAATTTGGATTGATGACTCTAATGAAGTCCAATCCCCATTACATGAAAGGTTGGTCAACTGAAATTGGGTGCAATGGAAGTGTTGCTAGCTTTTCTTTGCCTTTGAAGAATGCATAATTCTTGCACCTTTTGATCCATGCATAGCAGTCACTAAACACTCTAGGCCAATAATAACCTGCCTTCATGATCTTGAGTGTTGTCACCCTTGGAGAAAAATGGCCTCCAGCTGCTTCAACATGGAATTCTTGTAACACTCTCTCAACCTGATCTGTCTCAATGCATCTCAGCAGAATGCCATTGATGTCTCTTTTGAACAAGACACCATCAATAAGAACATATGGGATGGCCTATAGTCTGAAATGTCTCCTTTTTCTTTACTCATCCCATGAGGACATAGGAATGTTTAAAATAAGTGAACCATGTCTTGATTCCAATAAGGAGTAGGTACATAATCATTTCCTTCCTCTTGATTATCATGTAGAATGAAAACAACCTCTTTTTCATTGTTTGCTTTGTCTTGTTAACCTAAGGCTAGTTGTTCGAGACAACCCCTTCCCATGAACAAGCTTAGTGACCTTGATCTCAATGTCATGTTCCATGATACGAGTGATCCATCCTGTAAACTTTCATTCAGATCCTTGATGAGAAGGAATTCTTTAACTCAAAGCATGGGAGACCAACAATTGGATTTTATTATTTGAAACCAGATGCTTACTTCCACCAAGGACGTACTTTAACATCCAGGACTTACTTTTTGATGAAGGATTATCTCACTTCATAATCTTCCAGACCTTGACTGAAGAAAGCAATTGGCTATTTTGTACCTTCTTTGTTCTGTTGAACTAGGATTGTAGAAATTGTGTCATTGCCACCAAAGGCATATAATATGAAGTCTGTAGAGAAATCTGGATTCATGAGAGTTGGGGCTTGTGATATAGATTTTTGATGACCTTAAATCTTTATTTTCCTTAAACTATCCACATGAATGCTAAACTCTTCTTCAACATCAACGTTATTGGCTTAACAAGGGAAGCAAAGTTTTGTATAAGATTGCGAGACAAAATTGATTTTTCCCAGGAAGCTTTGAAGATATTTCTTGTGGCTTGGCAATGGAAATGCTCTTATTACCTCAAATCTCTCCAATTCAATTTCCAATCCTTCCTTAGATAAAATATGGCCTATAAGCATGCCCTCATGGGCCAAGAATATGCATTTTTTAGGGTTCAATGCTACCCCGAAACTCCTGCATCTTGAAACACATGCCTTAAGTGGAAAAGGTGGTCTCTCGCACTTTTCAAAAACACTATAATGTCATCCAAATATATTAGTACTATTTTTTCGATCAACCCTTTGAATGCCATATCCATTGCCCTTTGAAAAGTGGCTCCTGCAATAGACAATCCAAATGGAATTTTTCTATAGGCATAGGTGCCCAATTTGGTGGTGAATGATGTTTTAAACTGATCATCTTCTTTCACCATGATCTGGTTATACCCGAGTATCCATCTAGGAGGGAGAATCTCTCTGATCTAGACACCACTTACAAGATCTACTCCATTGAAGGGAGTGGGTAGTGATATTTGAGGGAAGCTTTGTTCAAGTCTCAAAAATCTACACACAACCTAATATCTCCATTTTTCTTCCCGATAAGGACAAAGTTTGCAACCCAGCTTCAGTGTTTGATTAGAAATATGATACTTGCATCTATCAACTTGTTTAGCTCTTTCTTCATCAGAGGCTCAATGTGTGGATTGATTGGTCTCTACTTTTTCCGTATGGGTGAGTAGCTCAATCTAGTTCGATTGTGTGTTGTGTTAGATTTGTATTGAACCATCTTAGGTCTTCATAGCTCCAAGAAAATACATCTAGAAATTCTTGGAAAAGTTGTATGAATTCATACATTTCTTGCTCAATGGCCACTTTACCAATTTGAAGTGTTCTTCCTTCTCTAACTAGGATTGACTCTAAATCTTCTCCCTTGATTTATATGTTACCCTTCTCTTTCGAAACCGATCATTAGGATTGAAAATAGACTTCAATGTCACTAAACCTTGAGGATCTTGTTCGTATGCAATCTGTTGTACTATTTGATACTTGTATTGCTGCTCTAATCTGCTTTGATTTCTAGCTGAGAATTCAGCTTCTTCTTGTAAAAAATTAATGATCTGCTGATCATTCTAGAACACCGCTAGCATTTGTGTTTATCGGGCATTGTTGGCCTCACAAATATATGGATATTTGGCTGTTCTTTATCTCTTTTGATGTTTTCAACCACATCAAATGTTTCTCCAACTGCTGCAAGCCTATCAGAGCTTCGTTCTCCTTCCTGGGTATGGACACAATGCTGAAGGCCTCAAAATCCTCCATGAGATCCCATACCCTACTCTTGTAGTTCTTAAGTAGGTCATTCTTGATAGCATTAAGTCCTCTAACTTGATTGGCAAACCAGTTCACTATCACTAAACACTTACAAGTTCTTGATTCCTAGCTTCCTTTCCCAATGAAGACCATGGACCAAAGCCTCATATTCAGCAGTGTTATTTGAGCAGGAAAACTAAAATCTGAAGGCTAAATAATATTTCATACCTTTGGGGGACACAATCATAGCTCCTCCTCCAACTCCTTGTCTACTCCTTGAGCCATCAAAGAAAAATTGTCATACCTCATTGTCATCTTTATATTCTATCTTAATTAGGTCAGGAAGAGGATGATTCTCTTCATGTAGATAGTAGACACCTAGCTCAGATTATTCCATCTCCTTATAGTGGTAAAAAGCATGTCTTTTGTTGTCCCACTCATCGAGAGTCAAGTCTGGGATACATCCCACCTTGGTATCTACTTCACAAGTGCTTAGGAGGTCTTCTTAATCAGAAGCTAAGTAGTTGGCATTGATTGGGATAGGCACATAAGATTCAATATGATAATCAACAATGGAATCAGATATGATTGTGGACTTTTCCCCATACCTTGTTCTAAAGAGCATATGTGACCAATCAAAAGACAAATAGCCTCTTAATTTTGCAGTGAAGTCCTTCGACAAACACAAAGCAAAATGTGGTGGAAAATATATGATTGATACGTTCTACAAAATAGTCACATTAGGGTAGGTATGCGAGTGAGGCTCGAGATCCTTGATGATTCCAACAGTTGTCACTATTGCCCCATCTAATTGTACTACCGCTCTAGAGATGAATTCATATTGGAGACCCAGTTGATCAGCTATTTACTTGGGCATTACAAAACTACTTGCCCTAGAATCAATCATTCAATTTTGTACCAATTTGTCTCCAATAATTAATGAAACATAGAATGGAGTAGGTCTCGTGTTCTTACCTTGTTGTTTTCGATGGCCTTCCCCATGTTGATCTGTATTGGTAAGCACTTTATCTTTCTAGTTAGGGGTGTGATTTGAGCTTGACCAATTTTGTATGGCAGTCTATAATAGATCCCTCTACCCTGGAATGACCAGTGACTCCCATAGTGAAATTTTCACACTTGCCCTCTTCATTTGCTTAATGATATTGAATGAGCTATCCTTTTTCCGCCCCTTCACAGGCACATTTTTTCTTACATAACCATTGTTTGAGTGGATTTAGAAGGGGATTGGATTAGTTTTGCATGTTGGGAGTTATATTTAGAGCACCAAAACCTTGTGGAGTGATGGAAGGTTGAGGTTTTCCTGAGTTTAGTGGTTTTCCTTCTCCAATATTTCTCTTTTTGGACCACGTACAGCGAGATACACTTTGAGAAGGGAACTAATTCATCCCAAAAAGTCCTCAACTTGTCAATTGACAAGCATAGTTTCACTTGGAGGTCCTCTTGTTGAGCTCCACTACTGCTGATCTCTTTCTTGGTTAGGTTCTTGTGACACCATATTGGTATGCACCATCAAGGCCTGATTCAGTGCACCATTAAAGCACATTGATTGGTTATGTGGTTAATTGCATAGAAACACCAATCATATTCATGTGCCATATTATTCTATGTTAGAACAAATGCCCTTGATGTTGAAGCTATGTTTTTATCATATGACCTAAAAGGTCTAGCAACTTGAGGTTGTCCTTGGTTTTGGCTTTGATTTATAGTCCGAGATGGTTGTTTATTTTTTTTGGTACTGGGGTCTAGCGATATTGAGCCGAGGTTCATATGGCCTAAAACTATGAGCTTGCTTTACCTTTTGATGGTTACTAATTCATTCCATAGGTTCTAAAGCTATTTCATGACTTCTGGAGTTCTTTTGAAGTGATAGATGATGAGGTGGAGGCTTGGCGTATATTTGACTCTGGGAGTAGGCGTAGGGGCTATTGTGCACGTTTGGTTGGTACTTGGGTTTCCTAACTTGGGGTACAGAGGCATGGATTTCCTAGGAGAGAGTTTTCCAGCTGAATCAAACGGTTTTCAGCCTCTATGGAAAGGCTATAGGTTGCGATTAAGGTTGTGCCCCCATTGATTTGAATCATCGAAGAAATATCAAAATTTAAAGCCCTAAGAAAGTATAAGAAGGCACCTTCATTAGTGGGCTTCATTGCTTTGTTAGAATTCTGTCCCAGTCCACTTTGAAATCTGAGGTTGAAATATGTCGGCTGCTCATTCAAGGATCTCTTGATTGTTGTTAGTTGCTCCAACAAAGATAAGTTATCACCCTTTTCTCCAAACTGGTCATGAAGAGTTGTGCACAGCTGGTTCCAATTTTGGATAGAGCCTACTTCAAGGCTCTTGAACCATTGTGAAGCTTTACCTTTGAGTGAAGAGGTGAGAAACTTGACTACAATGTCCATCTCATGGATTTCATGGATTGTACAAACATTTGCAATATCTTGGACATGATCACTAGGAGAAGTCTAGTTTTCCCCAGTGAAATATGGGATGCTCTTTAATGCTAGTATCGGGACTGAATTTTGTGCATTCAAAGCGAGTGGGCTACTACCGGTGAAATTGACATAAGGATTTGGTGAGCCATCCTAATCAACTTGAGCACCCCTCTTGATTGAAAGAATGGCTGCCAGAGGAGGTGTCGATAAGGTTCTTTCGGTGGGGATAGTGACCTATGGGCTCTTCTTCCTCCCTCCCTTTATACGGGGAAAAGGCTAGATAGACAAATAATCCCTCCTCTCTGGTTCTTGATCGTGTTTGTATTCTTCTCATGAAATTTCTTGGACTTGAAACCAATGGATTTGTTTCTTTTGGAGTCACTAGATGTAAAATTTAAAACTTCTTAAAATTTAGAATCACAACAAGTGCACATTGATCTTCTTGTAATAAGATGGAGACTTCTCGATCCTATTGGGCATGCCAAATTTGTTAGTGCAAAATCACAAGCACCCCAAACGATTTCGTAGATATGCTTTTCTAAGAGAGTCATTTGTTATGATCTACATAACATTGAACTTTCCCAAGGTGTGGGACCTTGTAAATGGAAAATCTCTCCAGATTAAAGGTTGGTTCCTTATTCCTCTGTTTAGGTGCATATGTGAGAACTTGCAGAGGATATATCTATATACCTAATATAAAAAATTTCAAGGAGACAGGGATAAAAGGGATATAAGAAATAAGAAATGAATAAACTACAAGGTGATGCACCAAAGGAATGATGAACACTTTGGTTTTTCTTTGATAGACACAAACCAATGAAATACATACAATAATCAAGCATAGATAACCAGATTTGTAATGAAAGACCAGATACAAGAAAAAGAGATAGAAAGGATCTAGAATTGATCACAAACATGTTTTATTGTTCTACAGATTGATACAATGCATTACAAAATAGCCATGAGGCATGAAACATGCTGCAATTTTAATGGAAGGCCTGAACTCCATGAATTCCTTTGCTAGAAGGAAAAGGGAAACTGCAAAATGAAAGAATGTCCAACCCTTTACAATGAGTCTTGACCTGGTATTTGTAGACTTGATCAGAGAGAAGAAAGAGAGAGAAGTAGGAAAATAAGGTTGAATCTCAACCACTACTATTAATGCCTCGAAAATATCGCCCCAAATCCGTCTTATTTGTATCAATATTTTATTCGACACCTTAAAGGAGGAAGAAATGGTAGAGCAGATCGAATCCAATCGGTTGTTGAGGCAAGAAGATCCGCACTAAATGCCTGAAGAATTTTCTCCATTTCCATCTACCGGGGCCTGAAAAAATGTTTTTATCTTTCCATGGCATAAAGGAATTTCCAACGAGTGTAAGATTTGCAATATTTCAAGCCCGAGTCGAAAGATATGCCGCTCGAATATTTTATCGGTTCCATACAAATGGGTGGGAAAATAGTTTGAAAAAATGGGTCTCTTTTTAATATGGGGCACGTGGTAGCTAGATTAGGGAAAATCAGGTTTGCAAGTCCATGATTTATCTTTTTCCCCTTTTCCACAAAAAGTGCAAAACTCAGAAAACTCCCACGGCCTTGATGTTCCACTTGGACACGTGGCATACTTTGGTTGGCTAGGGAGGTGGGCTTCAATTTTTATCTCGTGCCTTGTTTACAAAAGGAAAATTTACACCTTTTCCTCTGACTCCCCGCTTTGGCCTTGACTCGAGCTCAAACGGTGAATTTTTCCTTTGGGTGGAGTTACAACCCATTTTGTAACTTTTACAGCTTTTGAATAACAAGGGGCAAAAAACCAACTTTCCCCCCGATGGCCCACTTTAGCACTGTTAGTTTAGGCTTTCCATGTGGTGTTTCCTCCACTGCATGCCCAATTTCTACATTTTTGGCTAAGTATTTTACTTGGCGGGGTCATATCTCTTGACCTGGGACACGCGCACAGTCTAGCACTCGTTTGGAAACCCTCTCTCTATTCAATCCTTGAATTAGCACCATTTAGACTCTTGACAACCTCCACTGGCCTGGCCCATGTATTGATTATTCAACCAACTCTACCCCCTTTTTGGACTGGACACATGGAGGCACCGCACTCGATTAAAAGCCCGATTCAAAAAATTTCTTTGAAGGAGCGTCGAGTTGACACTTGACAACCTCCGCTGGTCTTTGGAATTTTCAATGGTCCCTTTTGATTTTTGGACTTTGGGCTACGTGGAGAGCTCACGCTCATTTGGGTCTCTGCCTTTGGACTAACTCTTGGAGATGCACCACACTGACACTTGGCATTCTCCGCTTACACTTTTATACTTAGCCAATTTTGAGGCTCGCCCTATCTACCTTTTGACCTTGTTTGACCATTTGTTATGCGCGGAGCCTAGCGCAAGTTTGAGTCTCCACCATGGGCTCCCATTTCAGATTTGCGTCGAGTGACACCTATCACCTTCTCTCTTAGTTGAAGAATTTTCAACGGCCTCGCAACATTTTGGGGCTCTGAATGCATGGAAGCCTGGTGCTCGTTTGGGCTTCCCTTTTTGGATTCAACTTTAGAGAAGTGCCGCGTAGACATGTGGTTCTTTCCGCTGCCTCCTCCATACTTAGTCGATTTTAGACTCTTTCTTGAATGGTTTCGAGCCCAAAAAACTTTGAAACTTCACCATTTTTTCCCCTTCTTGCTCTGGTTCCTCTACGGCATTGCCCCTTCTTTTTGACCCTATTATTCCATTGTTGAGTCTACCTATAACTTGAAAAGTGGATTAAGACATGGAAACGGATCGACAGAGTTGTTTCTTTTTGCATAGGATTATTTAATCATTCTCAGCCCCCGCCACTCCATTGTTGAGTCCTTCTATGAATAATTTATAAGATCTCGAACGAGTTGTCTCGGGTTCTCTCTATGCAGGGTCATGGCCGATCTAATATTTTGCCCGAGGAAAATATGGATAACAATATCCTTTTATTGAACTGTGTACACCTTTGAAAATTGTAATGATGTTCCAACACAATGTCGATGAAAAGTATGTGGTTGGAAATAGGGGAAGGATCACACAATACTGACTCAAGCTAGACATAATTGAACAACACCTTTGTGGGAAAATATACATTTCCCAAAAGCTTAAGGATGACAACATAGTCAGAATACATAAATGGAAAGATGCCAAATATTGTCTACATGTCAAATACGTACAAGAGTATGAAAAGGAACAAAAACATATCAAATATGTAAATGAAAAAGGTGGGACCATAGTAGCAAAATTGAGAAAATCTATGGAGGTATAAATGCAAGCAAATGGTATTCAATTTGCAACCGTATTTCATATAATGAAAAGGGGAAAAATGATGTTAGATTTAGGAGAAAATAAAATGTTGTATCAAGTTATCGGTTTAAAGAATGTTCCTCAATCTCATTGGTCAGATACCAACAGCTGGGAGATTGCAAAATGTCTATCTCTAGTAGAGAAGGAGGATCTGAAACTATGTTCAAAAGGCAAAATATATTTCCCTTTCTTTAGATGAGGTTATTATAGTCAATAATACTTCATGGATATATATTTATGTTTACACATTTGCTAATGAAATAATGACTCCACACCTCTTGGAAATTCATAAAATGACAGAGAATTGCAATTCTGAAAATATTTATAAATTGGTGGTGTCAAATCTAAAGGATATCACCGAAATGGATGACTTTTCCATTGCAACAAAATTAGTTGGTTTCAGAAATGATGGTGCAAGCTTATTGTAATGCGAGGGAGCAGAAATGGTCTCAGTATATTAGACTTGAGAAAACTATTGTTTCGTAAATGGTTATTTTCTCTTTGCATGGCTCACATAATGAATCTCACCTACAAAATTGTGAGCACATTTGAAAATGTAGCTAAAGTGGAGGAATTGATACGTGATATCCATGCCTATTATTTGTGCGATCTAAAAGATTTTTAGAATTTCAAAAAAATTCTATTGGACTTCTGAGAGGGAAAAAAACCTCTCAAAGATGTAGATACCATATGGATATCTATGTACGAACCTACCTGTAGAATATATGATGAATATCCTTCACTGACATGATTTATGTTTAAATACCACAGGGATGTAGATAAATCTAAAGATCTATTGTGTCATCTAACTGACATAGAAAATTTACTCACACTCTACGGTATTTTTCCCATGTTGAGGGAGCTTAATATTTTAACGAAGCATGCTTAAGATCGGTCTTTCTACATTACAAACTTTATAAGACTCAGAAGACATGTTTTTTGGAGTCTAGAAATTTTATATATTTTTGATGGGAGTTTTCAGGGTGCTACTTTTGAAAACTGGAATGCATTGACAGATTTGAAAAATTCCAG
The DNA here is from genome assembly GCA_018340775.1 of Taxus wallichiana var. yunnanensis. NCBI lineage: Eukaryota > Viridiplantae > Streptophyta > Pinopsida > Cupressales > Taxaceae > Taxus > Taxus wallichiana. The sequence continues at coordinate 330,812,658 of CM031239.1, read as the reverse complement.
TGCTTCTTAAAGTACAATATAAATGATCATCTGTGTATAACAACACATGGAAAATAGATTCCACTTCATACATACCAAAAAAGAATTTATATGGCTAACACACAAATAAAAGAAGTAAGAGTGACATGAAATTTATATGATGCAGTATTAATGGAAACTAGGAATAAGTTGAGAAAGATCTCTGAATCGTTAGCTAAAGAGATCCAGGAAAGATTCAAAAATGATAAAATACTTGAAGCAATGGGAGTTGTAAATCCATAGTTTTGGAATTTTTCTGGTGGCAAACCTTATACATCTATCAGTCCTTTATTTGTCAAAAACATGGGTGATCTTACTGATCATTTTTGTAAGACTGAAGAGATAAATGGAGTTTCAGTAGAAGGAATTTTGGAAATAAAACTACTTAGTTCACAGTTAATGGATTTTTCTAATACAATGATACGACAAGTTCAAATTCTACAAAACCCACAGGATTACATTGCCATGAAAAGGATTTGGAAGGATATCTATTCTAGTACTATTCTAAGTGAAGATTTGAGTGAGTGTAGTATGTTATATGAGACTCACAAATAATGATTCTTGGTTTTGTGGAAGATGAGAGGGTTTTCAAGTGCACTATCCTTTTTAAAGTCAAAAGTTTGAAACATATTGGATATGAATCTAGAAAGTTGTCTCAGATTGTATGTATCGAGTTACTCAGTGGATTCTTTTCCTTATGATAGAGCACTGACATTGTGGAATTCACTAGTAGATAGAAGAGGAGTAAGTAATATTATGCCTGACCCAGGGATTGAGACACATCCACAAATCATGCTATAATTGATTTCCAAGACACAAATGAAAGTGTTGCTCCAGGACTGTTTGAATTCACATAGATTTCATTTCTTCTATACATTATTGAGACTACTTATGTACTTCATTCAGTGATTACAACTTTCAATAAATGCAATATTATATTTGTCATTATTTGATCCTTCGTCATTGCAACAATGTCATTATTTGTTTCAATTATGCCATTTGTTTTTTTTATGTTTGGTTTTCAAATTCGAGACTAAAATAAGAACACATTCTTCTTTTATATATGTTAATTTATTTATTTTACATCTCTATGCAACAATTCGAAACGTAAAGAAACAAAATACTGTAAATTTAAGCAACATTTACGTAAACAATAGAAAATAAGCATAGTTTGTATTAACATATAGTAACATTGTACAATTCTAACTTCCAAAGTTCTTTTGAAATTTATATCTCATGTGGCAGATTACTTTATGAAAAATTACAAATTCATAAAGCATTTTCAGCCAATATAATTGAAAAAGGGTTGTAATCACATATCAAAGCTCCAGACAAGTTCTGTCATATAAGGACACATTACGAGGTCATACTCTTTTCTACCTATGATTCAAAATCATAGTTGTCCTTATGTCTGCCACATGGAATAAAAACTAAAAATGGTTGACCAATATCTTTTAATTCCTATACCAGTGTTGGAATTGTGACAACACACCTGTCACATGGTGAACTTTACTAACTTATCAAATTTTATGATGCAGGTGAATCTTTTTATTTTTCTGCATAAGAGCCTGGAGGAATCTGATCCGTACATACATAGCTAGCTGCTATAACTCCCGATTCCTAAAGATTGCATGCTATAGTGTTGATATTTTCTAGTATATTCAGCCCCTCCCTTGCTACATCTCCTGCAGACAAAAGTGTTGCATTTACATCTGTCTTTTCCTTCAGTAAGACTTCTAGATCCATCTTATGCTCCTTTATTATCCTTCTCAATGTATTATTTTGTTTATTAATAACAATGATTTTTTCCTTCAATTGTATAAAATAATTCATGCTTTTGCAGGCATTCTTCAAATGTGCTTCAAAAACAAATTTTCTTTAAATTTTCATATTTTGCCTGCAAAATAGAAATATTAAATTTTTAGTCTATCAGATAATATGAAAAAATATATTGCAGTGCTTATAATATCAGATAATTTTTAGTTTTTCATGTAAAACTAAATGCCCACTCACAACAACTTTCTCTTTTTTTGCATTTGCTATTAAAACATTAGTCTTGTCTTTAGACCATTTGTTGTAGTAAGCCTATGCTTCAGCATTGAGATTCTCCAACCTGTTTAGCATTATGTCTATAATATCATCATTGTAATCATTACTATATGAAATTGTCCCTGATTGAGCTTTGTTTAGTAAAACATCCTACCATGTTGGTTGGCTCTCTACGACATTGAACAATGAATGTCTTTGAGCATTATTATGGTATCTTGTATTTATTTATTTTATCAATTTTTTTGCTCTCCTCTCCCAAGACCGCACCAAATCCACATCAAACATTATAACCTCTTGAATTGTTGCCCCCATACTATCTGATATCATATTTTCTAATATAAAATGTGTTTTTTCATCATCTGTTTGTGGAGCAGCCCTTGGGGGAGGAGGAGAGTCACTGCCTTATATTCCATGCACATTTTGTTGTTGAGTCGAGTATATTGAATCATATCGTGGGTGCCAAAATATTTACCCTTGTCTCGCATCGCCACTATCGAATCCTCGAATACTCATCATCAAGGGTGATGTTGAAAAGTTGTGTGGTTGTTACACTTAAAACACCACCTAGTGACATCCAGGAAATTTGGTTGTAGTAGGATGAACTGTTCCTACTGACTCTGCATGAATCCTAATATTATTTCCTGAAGTCCCCCTTTGTGTTTGTACTTGACGTGTTGTGGGAATTGATGGCCTCCTTGCAAGCGAAACATGCCCTGAAGCCATATTACCTGCATGAAGCAAACAAAAAATTGTTAGAATATAATGGTTGGGATTTGTAAATGCTAAAAAAAAGTAAGGAAAAAAAAACATGCAAATCAAACTACCATACAATATACCTTGCACAGATGGAGAGGCAATCGTGACATTTTGATCTTCATCATCAAACTCAGTAGTGTTTGAATACAATACATGTAGAAAATATTAGTAGAAATATTAGAATACATAATCTATATTAATTGTTTGAATTTGTAATTTATATACAAAGATAACTTCATTATTCATACCTGTAGTTAAATGTGATGGCAAACGTGATGTGCATATTAACCCCTAGGTCACTTTTGACGAGGTCTTACTAGTTTTGATTATGCTAAATCCATGTCGAATCAACATGCAGACCTGGAGGTGCTTTTCCTCTAGAAATTACCTCCTTATGCAATGTTTCACTATAATTTTTCTCTGCAAAATAAAATCATACAATTATTATTTTATTCAAAATATTAAAATTGAAATCGTTATAATAAGTAAATAGTAAAAGAAACTATTACCTGTTGTTATTTGAGACTAAGACCAATCATCTTATCATTGATTGCAGTAGGAATCTTATTCTGCGTCAATTCGTAGTATGCTTCATAATAGAAAGCAAGAATAAAATTACAACAAGAGAATACGTACTAGATTTATCAGTTTGATTGGATTTGCGGGTATGGGAGATATCGATTTTATTCGTTGGAAAAATAACTACACCAATCAAATTGTTGACCTGTTAGTGTCTCGTAATAAATATTGAACGCCAAATATAGAATGTCTGCAGATCTTCCTTGTAATGTAATATTGGTCTAAAAAAGTGAAGCAACTATAATAAATAATTTATTTGTAATACCTTGTAGAAGAAGGCCTCTTGATGAACGATTAAGAGGAGCTGCAATTATAGAAAAGAAACGTTAGATCCTTTGTGTGGTCAAGTAATGTTAAGAAAAAAAGAATTTGAAAATAATAAACTTACCATCAACCTGTACATTGTAATGAGACTCAAAAAAATTTTGTCTTCGTCTGTAAGGACAACCTTTGTAGTAAGAGATGACTTATTTTTGAAAGGTAAACCTATTAACCGATGCACATCGTCAATTTCAATAGAAAAATAATTTTGACGACGTTTCGGATGCACGAGAAGAATGAAAAATTGTCCATTATTGTCATTGTAAGAGGTGAGAATGTAATCAAGGACTTATGTATCAATGTCGAAATGGGCATGTTCACAAGCCTACAAAATTCTAATTTTTCGAGCCAGTCCTTTGGAGCATATTTTACTTTTAGTAGAGCTAAAATTTGTGGGCACATGAGGTTTTTGTATTGAAATTTGGGTGTAGGAATAGATGTGGTACTGGCCATTGCTGAAATTAGGGAGAAGTGAAATTTGGGTGTAAAATTAGAGAGCTCATAGCACTAGAAATTTACGGATAAAAGTGTAAAAATGAACCTTGAAACAGTATTTATAGAGTCCAGGGGTATCATTAATGAGCATTAAATACATTGGTAACAATGCCCAACCCACATGTGCAACTACTCCAGGCTTAACCATCCAAAGAATGCAAACCCTAACCATTACCCGACTAATCCATTAGCCATTTAGACTCGAACAACTTACCCATCCAACTCGCTGACCAACCAAGTTCTATCCAACCCCTCATTCATCTAACCATCTCGTCCAACCCTCTCATCCAACCAAACCATCTAGCTATTTCCCATCCAACCATTTCCCACCTAACCCAATCGTCCAACCCACCCGTCCAACCATTGCCCATCCAACCCCACCCACCTAACCCTCCCATCCAACCAACCCATCGATCATTTCTGTCTAACCCCTTACCATCCAAACCCCACACGCCCAACCCTCATGTCTAACCCACCCATCTAACCCACATGTCCAACCCATCCGTCCAACCCCTACCCGTCCAACTCTCCCGTCCAACCCACCCGTCCAACCCACCCGTCCAATCCATTCATCCAACCCATCCATCCAACTCACCCATCCAACCATTAACCGTCCCAACCCACTCATCCATCCATTGGTCATCCAACCATTGACCTTCTAACCTCCATCCAAGCCATCGCCCAATTCACCCGTCTAACTGTCCATCCAACCTTCCCACCAAAATTGTGAAATGAGGGAATAATGCTCTGTGAAATCATCTTTGCCACGAAACATTTTTTCAGAAATTTGCCAATGATTCGAAAGTCGATTTATGAGATTCTCCAATGATTTAAAAGTAATTTTTCAAAAGGATCTTCTTAAAATGAACCATAATATCTATACAGCTAAATATTTGTTGCTAGAACTAGATGCGAATATAAGAGTATTTTCCTTTGTGTCTCAAATTCTTCAAACACCCAAATAGAGGAGTTTTTAATGGATCTTTGTCAAAGCCAAGTTCCAAAGAACTACCACTAACCCTATAGGGTACTCAATATCTTCACCATCTATAATAAGAGAAGTCAACTTATTTTTGTCCTCGATGAAATGACATAAGAAATAGTCTTTTCCTTCTTCATTGTCTTTTGTCGCAATAACTGCAAACACATGTTCTACAAAAAACAAAGGTTTCAACTCAAATTTATATTACATATTAAAATTTCAATGGGCATAACTCAATAAAAAAATTTAAATAACCATTTACCTTCGCACCAAAATTGAAATTTTTCAAAGTCCTTGGATGTTGCAAATTAATCTGCAGAAACAAGTCGCATCTTGCTGTAGAGGTTGCTAACTCGGGATGCGGAGTTAGAGGCCTACAAATCCATCCATCCACCCATTCTTGTGAATCACACTCAGTAGTGACAAATTCAATACAAGATTCACAAAAACATGCCAACTTTCTTGTCCATGTGGCCCACGAAGTAGCATCTGAGCTACAAAATGATTTGTATATCACCTGGACCCTATGAGTGTCATACAATCCTCGTAGTTAGCAATGTTTTGTTCTGTATCAACCAAAAATATCTACAAAATGTGAAATTTTCTTGAGAACCTCGAGACCATGTTTTCAATACACCATTCCACTTTTCTCTTTGCATCTTTCAATGTAGCACCATCTTTGTACTTCAACTCTTCTCTTGTAAGAGCTCTTTTCACACATGCCCCGCACCATCATGCTCTCCTTTTCCATGTCCAGCCTCAGTGAAACTCCAAATATGTTGCACACCCATCTTGACATGCATCCTTCTCATCCAATAAAACATTTGTGCATTCTTAAACTGATATGTGCAATTATCTGACCATATATAATTTTGTTTGAAGTGGATGTCCATATCAGACAAGTTTCCATAAAATAATTGGAAACACCCTTACGTAAATTCAGTAGAATGAGTACGATCATCACTAATATAAAAGTGATACTCTCTTAAAAAAATTGATCATTCTCTGTATTATCAAGAGAATGTATAAATGTTATATGCACAAAAATGAAAACTTGTACTGAGTTATAATATTGCGATTGAACCTCCATTTATGGTTGCAATGTGTAATTATTTGCAAATTCGACCACTAAAATAATAGTACCAATAGGAAATGTGTCATTCAATATATTGAACTATTAATCCAACCATCGAGCTCTGTGGATATGCCTAGCATACTCATAAACAATTTCATCCTTAAATTTTCTCATAAATTGAAAAACAGGCATATGTTCTGTAACTAGCTCACACCGTTTAGACTCCTTTCCATCTTTCAATTGGTATGGTACTAATTTATATTTATCAAACTCAACTAAATTATGTCCTATTGCACCTTCAATTTTCTCATGGATGCAACCCTCGAATTTAGGTAATCCACCGCATGTACCACAACTTCCATCTAAACAATCCCGACTATAATTTTTTTTCCAACTTCTCTTTCACAAAATATCGTAGGTATGAAATCCTTGGAAGATATTGGTGGAAATTGAACACCACATTCGATAACATAGTTTTAGAATGAAAATTAGAACGAATACGTAAAAATTTAGCATAATGCATCACAAATTCAACATGTTGCCTACAACAACAAGTGGTACGAGCATGGTTAATTTTCACATATAATGGTTTCAACATTTCAAAAAAATATTGACTAATTTTAATTTCTAGATGCTCTTGTTTAGACTTACGAAAAAATTGAGTTTGAGTCATATCTAATAATTACTTTGGATGTGGCTTTTGCGATTAGTAGAACCTACTCTGCTGTTTACAACTTCTCTTATATTAGGTGAAATTCTAGTGTTATCGAGGCCAAAATTGAATAAAAAATTATCTTATAACATCAGATTTATCTTTGCCCTTACGCAATGCTCTAGTAGAAAATGCCCAAAATCGGTGTTATTGAGTGATTGAAAGATATTATTTCTTTCAATTGCTTTCATTAGATTTTTTGATTAACTATCAACATTCAACTTGTTTGCATAATCAAACGATATTTTTATTGATTCACTTACAACACTAGTAACAAGTACACAATGCATAATATTACTATCCTTAGTGCATCTCTTGACACCATTAGCGTGATATGCATCATGAAGGTTTTCAACAATTGTAGAGGTTTGACCACATACATTAGATGTTTTCAATCATAAGGTGTTTAATGTAGGTCTCATTTTAATAAATTTACTCAAACTAACCAACAACTGACATCTTTGGGAATCATTTAAAATTTAAAAATGATTATCCCAAATTTCAATGGATTTTCTTTTGATTTTCCATTCATAAAGTTTGTCAGACATTGGTTTCAAAATGTTTTCATCAATTTCAATAAAATAATTAGGTTTCTTATGTAAAATCCTAGGAGTTGTTTTTGTCAAATTTTGTTTGTCTACAATTTCAACCTGAATTTCCTTATTCACATTTTCATTGTCTCCTTCAATTTCAACATCAACTACATCACAAGTATTTAATTCTTCTTCAACATTGATAGTAAAAACATCTTCATCACAAGTATTTAATTCAACTTCAATATTGAAAGGTAGAAACATTACCGAATCATCATTGCTTATAATAGTAGGGGTTGAAGATGAACCTCTTCTTGATTCATGAAGATTCCGCATTCACTCAACATTTTGAAATATATTTGCCTCTAATTTGTCTGGCATTTTTACTTAATGACTTCCTTTTTGACTTCGTTTCTTGTCTCCCATGATGTTTTACTTCCGGTGATAAGAAAAACATGTAGAAAGCGACAAAATTTCACAATAATTCATACGGTAAGGTCAAACAATAAAAATCACATGGTAATTCAAACATTGGGATGTGTGTAAATATGATTTAAGAACTGTGATCACACTTTATAAGGCATGATCACAATGCTTATTATCAAAACCGTGATCGCGGTTTACAAACCGTGATCGCGGTTCTATCTGTATCATCAAGTCTGACCCTAAGGCTCGAGAAATATTTTTTTCCCCAACCAAAGCTATGGGAGGTCATTATGGCGTGTAAAAGGTCAAAAAAATCAAATTTTCTCTTCTGTAGACTTGAACAATTCTGAAAAATAGAAATCATTTCACAAAAATGGTGCCATCGCGTAGGGGAGATTGTTATATTTGTAGAAATATTGATTTTAAAGTGAATAGAATAATATAAATATCATTTTATAATTTTTACTAATAATAAGTTTTTAAGACATTTTTTCCCGTGAATGTTCATGTCTACGTTTGAGACTGCAACTTTTGTTTTTCTTATCAAAATGTGATAAAATTATACCATCCCAAGCATGGGGAAATTCTATACACGTTAACAAAAATTATTTGATTTAGATATTTTTGATATAGTTATGGCATGCAAATGGAAAGCACTCCATTTTCTAAAAAAATTCAAACCACTTTCATGGAAAAAATCATAAAATAAATATTGCTAGAAAAAATACAAAATAAAATCCTCCTAAGATAGACAACAACATCTAAATTTTCAATAAATGAAAAAAAAATAACAATATTTGGTCATCCAAATCACGGACAAATGAACTACAATCTTATAGGTTTTAAAAAAAAAAAAAACAAGTCATATAATTTTGAGTGTTTAATATAGCTAAACTTGTCCATTTTTTAAAAAAATTAGTAGTTTAGAAACTAGATTCGGATGCTACAATTCATATTTATATAAATTTTTCTAATTTTGAGTACGCGTATTGCTAATAATCCCTACAAGTTGAGATTTCGTTGTTTTTTGCAATATAACGTCCACTTATGACCCCTTTTTTGTCTCCCAACTTGTTGCACTTACCCCACTACTATAGTTTTGAAGAAATCAACTAGGTCAAGGAATCTAGCTTCCTTCAATTCCAAACTCACCAAGATCCTTACTTTAAACTATTAACAAATGAACAATCCTCTCAAACATATTCAAAGTGGTTCAAGTTGCCAACTAATTGCATTCATATATATATATATATATATATATATATATATATATATATATATATATAAGGTGTAGAACTACATGTGGTTTAAGGAATATTTAGAGTAGTGTTGACATATGTGGTGCATATATTACACTTCAACCCAAACAATAACCATATTTTAGGGTCTCACACCCATAGTTAGGGTTTGAGGTTGATTTTAACTAATTATATATGGCTTTAGGATTGTGCGACACTTAGGTTTTGAAAAAAACACATTTCTAAAGCACCAAAGGAAAAAAATGTTACATAACCACACACTGAGTAGGTACATGAATGTACAATAGGTCATAGATTGTACAACTATTATTGGAAGATTTGTATGGTCCTGAACTAGGTCATCTTCTAGTTTCAGTTTCACTAATGAAGCATCTTCATCATCTGCAATCCTAGATTCTCTAGTCTATGAACCCAAATCTCTCTTGTATCATTATGTGTAGCTAATTACACCTTCTTTTGTTTTATATCTTGTATCATATTTTAAACACTTGTTGTAAGTGCCAATATGTTATTATAAAATTGTGTAATTAATTCTAGAATTTAATTAATTAGAATAAATCCTAGTTTCAAACCTTACATTCCTTTTAGTTTGTTGTGCATTCAATACCATTCTAATCTTAAGTAAATCTTAAAAAAGGGTGTAAACATTTGGTGAACTGTCTCTTAAATTGAATAATTTGGCTCAAACCCTAGTTGCCTTAGGGTTTTTTCTATTATTTCACTATACGATTATTTTTATCTTGTCTTTAGGCCTTCTTCTCCCACTTTTGGGCACATTAATGGCTTCCACTAGTAATCTCATTATCCAATTCCTTGAATTTATTCATCTTAAACCCCCATGTAAGGATATTATCTTTGGAATATTTCAACATGCTAAGATTCTTCTTAATACCTCCCTTAATTATGTATGGGCATGCATCCAAATGGATCTTTATTTTTAGGAGGAATCTGCCTCTTTTACTTTTGTTAAATCACCCCCACAAGACATCATTGATAATGGAATCCCTCTATATAGTCAAGAAATTGTGTAAAATACCATGGTTAAGAGTTTTCCCATTGACAATGGCTTGGGTCTTAATATTTTCAATATCTCTTTTCTTTATCATTTGGGCATCCCTGTTATAGATTTATCCCCTTTAACCATTAATATTCATGGTTTTGATAATAGAACACGTCAACCACTTGGGATAATTATGTTTCCATACTAATGGCTCTCACACCATTCTTACCCCTTGTCATGTTATGTCAAATTAACTTATTTATAATCTTCTCTTAAGTAGTCCTTGGCTAATGTTGTCCCTTCCATCCTTCAGGATTTCCTTAAATATTATTATCAAGGGACTACATATGTTTTTTTTATGATTAAACACTTTTGACCAGAGCTATGAACCGGAGGGTGAGGCCCCAACCATACAAAGAGAAGAAAAGAGAAGAAGAAGGGAGAAGGGTGGGCTGAAAACAACCAACTAAGAAGGGAGGAGGAAGGAGAAAGAAGAAACAATGTCGGCAAGAACCGACATCGGGAAGAACAACGAGAGAAGGGAAGAGACCAAAGAATGCCGAATAAACAACACCACCAGAGGCAAAACCAAAAGATCAATGGTACTGAGTACCCACACGGAGATTTTCTTCCCAAAGAAGAAGACTAGATGCGTCGCCAACATGATCTTTGAGCTTGTTCTCGCTTGTTTCTATTATGATCTATATTTTCCACCTATTTAGGAACAACTATGTTGGACCCTAGACACATGGAGGGCATGCACTCATTTGGGGACCTGCCTTTAGATTTTACCTTTGAAGTTACGCCGATGAGGCACATGGAGGCTTCCGCTAGCTCTTCCCATGCTTAGAATTTTCAACGGTCGGTACAAATTTCTGCTCTAACCACGTGGAGAGCTTGCACTCATTTGGGAATCTTTCTTTGCTCTTTTTTATTGTGTTATACCTTTTCCACCTATTTAGGAGCAACTTTGTTGGACCCTAGACACATGGAGGGCCTGCGCTTGTTTGGGGACCTATTTTGGATTTTACCTTTGAAGTTGTGTTAATGAGGCACGTGGAGGCTTCGCTAGCTCTTCCCATGTTTAGACTTTTCAACGGCCAATGCAAATTTCTGCTCTAACCATGTAGAGAGCCTGCGTTTGTTTGGGAATCTTTCTTTTAAGCATCATACCAAAAGTGTGCTGAAGAGACATGTGGAGGCTTCGCTAGCTTTTTTATACTTAGCCAATTTGGGCCTTGAGTGAACAAATAAGCACTTTAGCTTCGAGGAGGGATGGGTATTAGAAGACTTCAGAGAGACATTGGCGATCAATTTCAGCCATCGTGGCCTCTTCCGAAACTTGCGTGTAGATCTTCCGAAACTTACAGCGTAGATAAACAAAGGGGAAGCCCAAAAATGCCATAAAAGGAGGACAGGAGACCATATTTCGAGTGAAGTCGAAGCTAACAACCAAAAATAAATGCTCGCACAGGAGTTGCGCGTCATTTCTACAGGGAAGCAAACCACTCATGTGAAATGATAGAAGGGAGCCCTCGCCACACCTTTGTGTCACTAGAAATTTTAATGGCTGTAGGATAATCAATCACTTGGTTGGCAAGAAGATCGCAACATTATTAGCTTCTCGAAAAACATGTGTGATGTGCCAACTGCTAAGTTTCGAGCCAATAGAGGATGTTGGAAATGAATGGGTTGAGTTTCCAAGAGGGGGCCGACCCTTTAGCAATGGCCTGTATGATGATTTGGGAGTCCCCTTCGATGAAAAGTGAGTCACAACCAGAGTGGATGGCTAGTTTAACACCTTCCAGGAGCGCTTGAGCTTCGGCCATATTGCACGTATAGTCCCGAAGGGGGAAAGAGCCAGCTGAAATAAGGAAACCTTTATCGCTTCTGAGGATGCAGCCGACACCTGATTTACCAGGGTTACCCTTGGAGGCCCCATCGAAATTCAATTTCCAAGAGCCCAAAGGGGGAGGCCACCATTTAACACTCCTTTTCAGAAATTTCTCCACTTGGGAAAGGCCACGTTTGATGATGGAACCGAGTGGGGATTTTAATGAGGGGCCAAGATTTCTTGATGACAACATCACACGAGGAGAAAAGAGGATTATTATGGCTATTTTTACTAACTTTTTTAGAGATGGCCGCTTCTAATTTGACAAGAAAAATCGGTAATTCAGAAGACTGCTCATGGAAAAGATGCAAGTTACGCTCCCACCAAATGTGCCAAATTAGGAAGAAAGGAGCTATGGCCCAAATAGAACTGAGGGAGCTCTCTTGTCCCATCTTGGGCCAAGAAAGGAGAGTATCAATGATATTGTTACATGGAGCCCAAGCTAAATTAAGCTTAGCTAAAATCTAGTTCCAGCTCTCGGAAGAAAAAGTGCAGAAAAGGAGAAGATGATCAATATCCTCCTCAGCTTCCCCACAAAGAACACATTTAGAAGGACCAGGAAAATCCCCAAGATCTTCTACGCACTGAGTGAGGATTTTCCTTTTAAGAACAAGCCAGCTAAACAATGCTACTTTGGGTAAGATGGAGGGATTCTAGCAGCCGTAGGAATAGGGAGTACCTTTACCAGACATGGAAATAAGCTTTGCATAACCTGCTTTCACAGAATAGGAACCTGTAGAAGCACCAAGCCAAATTAAATGATCCTCACTATCTTTAAAGGAAGCAGTTCTGGACGAAAGAGCCTCCATGAAAGAGGATGTCTCGAGAGGGGAAGCGCCAAGGGTGGCGATATCCTTCCAAAGCCAAGAAGGCGAGCCATCATGATGTCTGTGACCATAATCAATAATAGAGTTTCCCCAAGAGGCCCTAGAAACATTCATAATTCTATTGAGATTGGGAATAAGATTCAAAGGTAGATGTCCATTCTAGCTATCCTCCCAAAAATCAGTCAACCTACCATTGTTGACCTGTCAGGAAACCGAGTCCGCGATCATAAATCTACAATTGCAAATGAAGTTCCAAATGTGGGACCCTTTGGGGAGTTCAGTACTAGAGAGAAAAAGTTTAGGATGGTCAGCCTCTAGATATTTATGGGAGAGCACTTGAAAAACCAATATCTTGGCATCCGATAAAAAGTTCCAAACAAGTTTTGCACCGAGAGCAGAGTTTTAAAGAGTGAGGTCCATTATTCCCAAACCATCAAAGGATTTGGGAAGCTTACCAAGTGAAAATTTCTATCTTCTTTGTGCCCTACCACAAAAAGGTTCGAGCATAATCTTTTCAATTTTTTTCAGGACTGATTTGGGGATCAACAAAACCGAGAGCATGTAGATTGGGAGAGCTAGGAGGACATAATTGATCAGAAGAGCTCTGCCAGCCAGAGACAACCATTTTCCTTTCCAAGAATGCAATCTCGATGAGAGAGAATTGAGGAGATCATCCCAGAGATTAGCCTTACCTTTACCATAAAAAGTGGAATACCCAGATATTTTTGAGGAAGGGAACCCACCACAAAACTCAGAGTTTCCTTGATTCTACACTACAAATGAGGAGAGACATTGAAAAAGAAGATAACATTTTATGAAATTTGATTACACTGACAACCGCGAGCTTCCAAGATAGAAACTTGGAAAAAGCTGTTTGTGCGAAAGGGGAGGCAGATTGGTGGTGATGGAGATACCCGTAAGGGAACCATCACTAATCACCGATTTGATACCATGACTCAAAGCTTCAGTGACAAGGAGAAAGAGAAACGAAGAAAGAGGGTCCCCTTTCCTTAAACCCCTGTAGCTACTAAAGAAACCTTCCACTGAACCATTAACTAGAATGGAGAAGCTCAAGAAGAAATGCAGTTGAAGACCCAATTGCAGAAATGGATACTGAAACCCATAGCTTGAAGAGATTTAAGAAGGAACCTCCAATTGATGCGATCGTAGGCTTTACTAAAGTCCAATTTAATCATCATGCCTGAGTGTGAGGAAGAGTGAAGAGTATGAATTAACTCATGTGAGATGATGATACCATCCGTGATGGATCTCCCAGGAATGAACCCACTATGTTCATGTGCAACAAGTTTATGAAGAAGGGGGCTCATTCTGGAAGCTATGGCTTTTGAAATAATTTTATATGAAGTGTTGCACAAGGATATGGGCCGAAAGTCATCCAATTTCTCAGCTGGAGACTTTTTAGGAAACATACAAATTAAGGTGTGGTTCAAGGCTCCAAGGATCTTACCAGAGCGACAAGATTCCTCCACGGCAAGCCAGACATTGTCTCTAATGATATCCCAAAAATATTGGAAAAAGGAAGCAGGAAAGCCATCCAGACTAGGGGCTTTGTCCCTTTGCATAGAGAAAACAATCAATCAAACCTCCTCCTTGGAAAAGGGGGAAAGGAGCTTATCATTTTCATCAGCATCAATCAACTTTGGAATCTACGCTAAGAATGGAAGCTAAGCATCCAAAGAGGAGACACTGTCACCATTCAAAATTTTTGGAAGTGAGACACAAACTCAGCTTTAATCTAGGATTGGGAGGAAATCAACAAATTGTCCTCCAGCATCAGGGAGGAGATGTAGTTAACATTTCTTCTAGCTTTAACCGAGGCATGGAAGAATTTAGTGTTTTTGTCCCCATCAGCCAACCAGACTTCACACGACTTTTGTCTCCAAAAGGTTTCTTCTTTTAAAAGGAGGTCACCCAGTTCACTAAGCAGAGATTTTTCTTTGAGAAAGTCATCCTGATGCATACCGAATCTAAAAACTGATTCATTGAGGGTTCGGATTTCATTCTCAACTCTTAATTTTTCTTGAAAAATGTTTTTGAAGTTGGAGGAGTTCCATTCGGTCAGATGAGATTTGAGAAAAGAAAGTTTTTTAGACAGGATAAACATCCATGTCCCTGACACCATTGAGGAAGCCCACCAAGTTTTAATAAGAGACCGGAGGGAGGGATCCTGCATCCACATGGCCTCGAATTTGAAGGGGGAATGACGAGGCGGAAGGTCGAAAGAGATGTTGAGAGATAAAGGAAAGTGATCAGAATCGGAAAGAGGATTGATAGAACATTTGAGAAGGAAATTATGCTGAAGCCATTCTTTAGAAATCAAAAATTTGTCAAGTCGAACAGCCATAGAGCTAAACCCAAGGCGTCGATTGTTCCAAGTGAACCAGCCCGAGTAGGGTTCCACATCAACTAACTTAGCAAAATCCACAAAGGTGATGAAGTCATCTTGAGAGCATGGCTTCCACTGAATACCTCCCCATTTGTCTTTGTCCAAAAGAGTGGCATTGAAATCCCCTGCAATAATGATCTTAGAGTTTGGGGCGGAGTCAAGCACATCCTAAATTTTAGACCAGTTTCCCATTTTTTGATGGGATTATTTGGTCCATACACGTTACAGAGAAAAAAATATTCATCTAAATGCTTCAGGAAAACCTTGCACCAAATAAAGTTAGGATTGTTAGAGAGAAGCTCAACACCATAGCTATTGGTCTTCCATAGAACACCTAAACCGCCTAAGGCACCAACAAAATCAAAAAAGTAGCCTTCCCAACCTTTCCATTTGTGAAACCAACCATTCATACAATCCACTTTTGACATTTTTGTTTCTTGAATCATACAAATAGAAGCATCCAAATCTGCAACATAGCGTCTAAGAAGACGTTGTTTGTTAGGGGCGTTGAGTCCCCTAACATTCCACGAGAATAAAATAATATTTTCTTTAGAGAGGATGGCTTGAATACGGGAAAAAGAGAGAAGTTACTGAGTTTTCGGCCGAAAATAGCCTCCTTAAGGGATTGAGAGTCTTTGGAGGGACGTCCTGGAGGAGATTTCGGGCCCAAGTCAATATTGAGAATGGTGGAGTCAGAAGAATGGGGCTCTACCTATCGGTTTCAATGGGGAATAACTCAGTTTCCTCTTCTAGAACATTGCAAGACTCCCCAGGAACACCTTCTTTGGAGGAAATCATATCCTCCTTCTCATTGACCCACTTTTCTAGAGAAACCGCATCCATGCACCAAACCCCAAAGTGATGCCCTCATGGAATAAGGAAAGAATACGAGTAGAGTCTTGAACCACTGACACTGTTTCTTTGACCAAAGAGATGGTGCTTGGGTCGAGATCCAAAGGTTTCAAATCAAGTGCTTTACCAGAGGAGGCTTGTTCAGTAGAAGAGACCTTTACGGGGCTCGGGGTCGAGACTGCAAAACTTCAGATGGACAAGCTTTTTTTTCCAGACAACCACACTAGAAGCGGAGGGGTTTTTACATGCTTTCTGGTAATGACCCGGCTATTTGCAGCGGAAGCAACAGTTAGAGACCGCCTCATAGTCCACTTTCTATACCCATTCCCCATAGGGGGAAGAGATAACAATAAACTCTTGAAGTTTCTTAGAAGAATAGACAGAAATACAGATCCTAACAAAGGAAGAGAGAGTGCCTTCCAGAGTAACCAGATCTATGCAAATAACATGACCCAGGCTAGAGAAAATTTTAGTAAGGGTATTCGGAGACCAAAACTCACTAGGGAGAGAGTACAACCGAATCCATACATGGATGCCTTCCATATCAGCTTGTTCTGGATCAAAGTGGGCTAGACCACTCATACAGTGAATCCTAGATTCTGCGAAGAGGAAGTCTTTCCTTGCCAAAGAATCATCTCTTTGCACTTCACTCTAGAAAATCACCAAGAAGAAACCTTTATCCAAGAACCGAATATGAAGACCACTTCCCCATTGGATGTCGCACTAGCTACAAATGCCCTCAATCGTCAGGTGATGACCCACAAATTTGGCTATTATAGCTCTTTTACCAAGAAGGGAAATCGAGAAGCATGGTCAACCGAGTCTTCCAAAGAAATAGAAACAAACTCGACTGAATAGGGTTGGTTTGGACCAAGGCACTTCCATTTCTTCCTTTGAGATCTCTAGCCGAGTCAATGGTTCTAGGTCCCAGACATTTCTAAATAGCTTGTGATAGTTAATGACCCGTAGAATATTTCTTCACACCCACCGAGTCATAGAAAGAAATGGACAAATGGTCGTTGCAACGTTTGAAATATGAAAAAAATGACCATTTTAAACCGATACCCTGTCGCCTTCCATCCATCACACCCCGCCCGATTAATTCCATATACATTGAACAATTGACTACAAACAACTAGGAAGTTCAAGGGACTACATATGTTATCAAGGTTGATGGATATGATATTATATTATATTAATAAGTACAATGATACAAGATAATTCACAAAAAAACATGTGGCATGGAAGTGTGCCCCAAAACCTCAAAAGAAAACTAGGCAACAACAAAGCCTTGGAATACAACTGATTACATAGCATTAGAAAAAAAAGTAGAGAACTTAAGCTTCCACTGCGAATTGTTGTCCTACAGGGGGTGGGTCTTGATCATGTAGCCAGATCTAGGCAAGTCTTTTACATTATCCTACATGTCCCAACTAGATCTAGGATGGATTTTTGCTTCAGATTTCTTCAACAGTGGATCGAGAGGGAAATATGGCAAGAGACAACCTAGGAAACTTATCGGGTAGAGGCGCGAGGCTCTAACTATCCTAGGTATTAGCCCCAACTGATATTCCTAGGTGTTGGGGTAATCCCAACCTTGGTGGCATGTTGAAGGAAGAAGGGAGAAGCTCCTCCATTTAGACTGGCTATAGGGAGATCGGTGGGCCCAATTGAACGAGCAGTTTTGTGATCGGCTCTGGTGGCCACCACCTCTAGGATGCCCATTGGTACCACCTTGTGGTGGAGAGTGGTGAGAAGGGGATGACCGTTCAAAAGAAACATTGCAAGAGGTGTCACCCCAATGATGAAGGAACATGTACAAATGTTCCACCTCGATTGCCACTTTGTTAGATTGAACTTTAATCTACAACAATAGATTCACGATAACCACAATTTTTTTATAAATAGACAATTGTTGATCAACTTCAACATTAGAAAATAAACAAGAATTACTTTCTTTCCAAAGCCATAATAAGATTTCCCATTTGAAAGCATGCCAAATATGGGAAAAATTTTGGGGCATCCAAGGTTTGTCTCCTAAAATAACATGATGCCAAGTAAAACACTCTGATCAAAGGGAAGGAAGAAAGAATGAATCCAATTCCAAGAATTCTAGGATTTGTGAAAATACAAGAAAAGGAGAGGAAAGGTTTCCAAATGACCACAAAAGGGACATTTGTGGGCAGAAACTATCAGGTAAACCAAACAGATACAAGCGAAGGCCTTGGTGAAGAACACACCACAAAATTTGGGTTCCACATAGGAAGACCCAAAAATATCAAATCTCGTATTCCAGATTGATGATGAAGATTGAATTCCCCATTGGGTATTGAGATTTCCCACCATGAGAAAATGAGGCAAGATCTAGGCATAACCTTGACCAGCCGAGTAATTCTAGAATGGGGTGTCCACATACCACTTCTAGTTTGTCCACTAGGGACAAGATGAAGGAACAAAGATTTTGTGGATCATGTGATCTGACACAAAGGAAATTATATTATTGGTAATAGTTCGATTAAGAATAGACAATTTGAATTGAGCTTTGAGCTCTTGTTATGGAAGCCAAGATTGAGTGTGTTTTCAAAAGAGGTCTTAGATGGTGCGAATGCCTCACTTGAAAAGGAAAAGTGCAAGAATCCAAGGGACCTCGGCCAGATAATGATCATGGCATTGAAAGACAAGAGATCACCATAGAGAGTGGTAATTAAGTGAAAGGCCATCACAAAATCCATTTTTGTTCAATAGGAACCATGGTCTGATTTAATCCCAAGATTTCCAAATACTTTTGATCACAAAGGTACCAACCAATTTGACTAAAATAGGAGCAATGAGTAGATTGGAAAATCCAATGCCTTTCCAGGTAGTACAATCATAAGGGGAGGCTTTTGCAATGTTTTTTTACAAGAGAACCTTCCATGCTTCTTCCCCTTTTGTTCTTTGGATTATCCATTTGGCACAAAACACTTTCCCTTGATGTAGAATTTTATTGAGGCCTAAACCACCTGAATCTCTAGGAAGGCAACAAATTTCCCATGCAACTTTGTGGAAACCTTTTCTAGTGGAAGCATTGCACTAGAGGAAGTCTTTAAGTAATTTTCTAGATTTTGCACAGACTTCTTGGAAGGGAAAAAATTGGAGGAGTAATACATGTGCATGGCTTAAAGAAATTTGGAGCAAATCTTGAATTTTCCCGCTAAGGCCGACAACTTAGTAATCCATTATTCCAACTTTCGATCCAACCACTAGATGACATAATGCCAAAGATTCATAGAAGAAGCTTCAAAGGCAAAGAGAATACAAATAAATTTAAACATTTATCAATGGTTGATCATCTTCCAATCGTACGTGAAACATAACCAACAAAGGGGGTGTGGGGAGGAAGGACTATCTGTAACATTGTCTTTTACGCCATTAAATGGAAGATCCAGAAGTTAAATAAAAAGTTTCAAGGCACTACATAACGTTGTTAAAGTTATTTTCTTCCTAAATGAGCGTAAGGAAGGAGTCATTAGAAAATGGCCACTATGGTTTACAAAATTCTACTTTAACAAGGCCACTCAAAATTAGAATTGTTATATACCAATATTTGTTTGAATAACATTATTGTCATGTGGTGAACATGAAATAAAAATTAGTTGAAATGAAAGAATTTTTTGTGATATTATATCATCATTATATAATATTCTGGGTTGGGGTATGTGGCAGGAGTGTGAGGTTGAAAAGGACATGATATTACCCTAGAATTATGAGGGCTTGCATCACCTCTAACAGTTACTCTAGATATTGATGCTTGAATATTTATTAGTTGATTTATACATTTCCTTCCATAATTTGATAGTTACGACAACCACAATCCAATTCATTTCTAGGATAGGGTGACCCTATTGAAGAAGAAGATTCAAATGTATCTTCATGTTTGTGTCGGATTGAGGCTGGTCCATGGAAAAAAGGATCTGCAAACAGAACCCTGAGATTGATTATTTGAAATGTAAAATCTCTTAATGTGACATTTGCCTTGAGATTTTCTATTCTGAAACCAGTAGGACACATTAAAATCTCTTGGAGATCCAAATTGTTGTAGCTCAATTAAAATTCTTTATGTCTCTTCATTAATAGGGCCACTCAAAAATAGAATTATTACACACCAATATTTGTTTGAATAACATTGTCGTGTGGTGAGCATGACATAAAACTCTGTTGAAATGAAAACAATTGTTGTGATATAGTATCATCATTATATAATATTCCTGGGTTGGGGTATGTGGCAGGAGCGCGAGGTTGAAAAATACATGATATTACCGTAGAATTATGAGGGCTTGCACCACCTATAACAGTTCCTTCATATATTGATGCTTGAATCTTGACTGGTTGATTTATACATTTTCCTTCCATCATTAGATAGTTATGACGACCATAATCCAATTCATTTCTAGGATAGAGTAACATTGTTAAAGAATAATATTCATAGGGTATCTTCATGATTGTGCCAACTTGAGGTTGATCTAGGGAAGAAAAATATCTGTGATCTAAACCCCGAGCTTGATTATCCGATTGATATGAAATTGATAGTTTATCTAATATAAATGAACAACAATTAAATTATATAATTATACAAATCAATAAGAGAATGTTGCGAGAATGAAGATAATAACCTAAACACAAAATAAGAGCACAAATATAATAAACACACTATATTATTGATTGAATAATTTTGGAGAAAATTACATGGTGAGAGAGCTTACAATATATAGCCTTTCCATTTCTTATAAACAAGAAGATGAGGCTTACCAATATCATCCCACTAATCTCCCTGTGATCACTCACCACTATTCTCTCATATATCCCACCGATATCTCCACACAAAATAATCTATGTGACTTGTTTATTCAAAAACTCACAACTAATACAATATCTTATATTATTAATAATGAGTTGTATTATCATGACAACTCTATTAATAATAATATTACAAATATATATGACTTGTAAATACAACTCATCATTCACACAAATTCTAATATCACTCAAAATTACTAATGTAATATAATAATATTGCATTTAACTATTACAAACAATAATGTGAACACTAAACCATGGATTATTCTTAACATTCCCCCTTAGTGCGAGCATGAGTGAGTTCTATCTAAGTACATGCTCATGTTCTACAATCCGATGGTTTTCAAAGAGTACCATCAACTCCAATAGGTTTTCTAGTGGAACCATTAACCACTCGTATGTTATTTTCTAAGAGATTCACAAACTCTCAAATTGGGTTTCTAGTGGACCACCAACCACTTTCATAGTAGCATACATGTTTCCCCACCCCCATCTTTACATTTAAGAGAGAATACAAGAAATATCACTCATGCAGAAGCTCACTTATTACAAGAGTGAATATGAATAAATCGTCTATTCTTATTACATCACAAAATGAAAATTAAACACACAAAAAAAAATTCCACAAATTCATTGTGTGGCCCCTTCGCCATGGGGTGGCGAGAGGTCACCGATTAACCACCTTCCTTCGTTTCCCCCTTCCTCCATTTATGATACTACTAACTCAAAAAATTGTCTTTGAGGATCATTTTATAATTCTATTGGGTGTCGGTTTCAACCGATAATGCACCCTTACAATAATAATCAGTTTTAGATTTAACCAAAATAAATAAAGCATATCATATTTTTATTCTTTGGAAAATAGTCACTATTTTTCTGAGAATAATTAGAAACGCTTAATTTTTTCCATGATTTATCTTAAAATACAAAATGGTTTTTCGTAATTTTTGACGAAGTTTTCCATAATACTGAGATAAACAAACCCAAAAAAGTTCGAGAAAATTTTGAATCTGGTTTTTGAGAAAAACACACGAATTACCAGGTTGTTTTTAAAGATCGGAATCCAGAAAATGTCGATGAAAGCCTCAAAACTCTTAGATCTACATTTAAGAGGTTGTTTTTTTGTCCTACGTTGACTCTCATAACTCATCCTATCCTTCTCTGATACCAGATGATATGAAATTGATAGCTTATCTAATATAAATAAGCAACAATTACATTATATAATTGTACAAATCAATAAGAGAATGTTGCTAGAATGAAGATAATAACATAAACACAAAATAAGAGCACAAATATAATAAACACACTATATTATTGATTGAATAATTTGGAGCAAATTACATGGTGAGAGAGCTTACAATATATAGCCTTTCCATTTCCTATAAACAAGGAGATGAGGCTTACCAATATCATCCCCCTAATCTATCCTAGAGAATATCTCCTATGATCACCGACCACTATTCTCTCATATATTCCACCAATATTTTCATACACAATAATCTATGTGACTTGTTTATTTAACAAACTCACAACTAATACAATATCCTATATTATTAATAATGAGTTGTATTATCATGACAACTCTATTAATAATAATATTACAAATATATATGATTTGTAAAGACAACTCATCATTCACACAAACTCTACTATCACTCAAAATTACTAATGTAATATAATAATATTACATTTAACTATTAAAAACAATAATGTGAGCACTAAACCATGGATTATTCCTAACACCGATTTCCTTGATATTTTATATTCTGAAACGAGTAGGACACATTAACATCTCTCGAAGGTCCAAATTGTTGTATCTTAGTTGAAATTATTTGTCTCTTCATTCAAAGGTTTTGTTGTTCTAGAACTATAAAAGCATTCCAAAATATCAAGGACAAATAGAATGATATTTTGGCAGGAATATACAATTCTCAAACAATAAAACCTTTAAATGAAGAGATGGAAAGAATTTTAATTGAGCTACAACAATTTGGACCTACAAGAGATAGTAATGTGTCTGAATGGTTTCAAAATAAAATACTCTTGATCAACCTAAAGCGGCACAATCATGAAGATACCCTGTGAATCTTCTTCTTCAACAGTGTTACCCTGTCCTAGAAATGAATTGGATTATGGTCGTCATAACTATCTAATGATGAAAGGAAAATGTATAAATAAACTAGTCAAGATTCAAGCATCAAAATGGAGTAATCTGTTAGAGGTGATGCAAGCCCTCATAATTCTAGGGTAATATCATGTCCTTTTCAACCTTGTACTCCTGCCACATACCCCAACCCAGGAATATTATATAATGATGATACAATATCACAAGAAATTATTTCATTTCAACAGAGTGTTATGTCATGTTCACCACACGACAACACCGTTATTCAAACAAATATTGGTTATATTAATTTTAATTTTGAGTGTTCCCTGTTGATGTAGCATTTTTCCAAAGTTATTTTCATCTTCACAGGTCCTCCTTGTCTTCTACACACTGCGCCACTATAAGGGGAGTCTTCTGCAATGTCATTTTGCAAGAGCACCTTCAATTCTTCTTCCCCTTCCATGTTTCAGATTATCCAATTGGCACATAGCACTTGCCCTTAATGTAAAATGTCAATGAGGCATAAACCACATCAATCTCTAGGAAGGAAAAAAGTTTCCCATGCAACTTGTGGAAACATTTTCCGGTGGAAGCATAGGACCAAAAAATGTCTTTAAGAAGTTTTCTAGCTTTTGAATAGACTTCTTGGAATTGAAACAACATAAGGAGTAATACACATGCATGGATTCAAGCACTTTGGAGAAGATCTGAAATTTTCCCGCTAAAGAAAAAAACTTAATAATATAGTATTCCAAATTTTGATCCACTTGCTGCACAATATACCACCAAATATCTAAAGGAGAAGCTTGAAAGGAAAAGTAAATACCAATAATTTTGAACACTTCTAAATGGTTGAGCATCTTCCAATCATACATAGACAACAGGGGATGGGGAGGAAGGATTGTCTATAACATTACATTTTATGCCATCGAATGGAAGAGCCATAAGCTAAACAAAAAGTTTCAAGACACTGCATAACATTGCTAAAGTTATTTTCATCTTCAATGAGCAAGGAATGAGTCATCCATGAAATGGCCACTATGATTTACAAAATGCTACATTAACAAGGCCACTCAAAATTAGAACTATTACATACCAATACTTGTTTGAATATTGTTGTTGACGTGTGGTGAACATGACATAAAACTATGGGAAAATGAAATAATATAATATTCATCATTTTCAAAGGACATGATATTGCCTAGAATTATGAGGGCTTGCACCACCTCTAACCGTTCCTTCGGATATTGATGCTTGAATCTTAACTGTTTGATTTATACATTTTCCTTCAATCATTAGATAGTTATGATGACTATAATCAATTTTTTATAGGAAAGGGTAATTTTGTTGAAGAAGAAGATTCACAGGGTATATTCATGATTGTGTTGGCTTCACGAGGCTGATCTAGGGAAGAAAAATATCTGTGAGAAAAACCCTGAGATTGATTATCTGAAATGTTTAAGAGCTCTTAATGCGACGTTTACCTCAATATTTTCTATTTTGAAACCAATAGGAAACATTAACATCTCTCGGAGATCCAAATTGTTGTAGCTCAATTCAAATTCATTATGTCTCTTCATTTGAAGGTTTTGTTGTTCCAAAACTATATATGCAGCCTTCCAAAATACAGTTCTAGAACAACAAAACCTTCAAAATGCGAGAGATGTTAATGTATCCTACTAGTTTCAGAACAAAAAATATCAAAGAAAATGTTGCATTAAGAGCTCTTACATTTCAAATAATCAAGCTCAGGGTTCTGCTTGCAGATTTTTTTCTTCCCTAGATCAGCCTCAAGATGGAAAAATCATGAAGATACCTGTGAATCTTCTTCTTCAATAGCATTACCATGTCCTAGAAAATAATTGGATTATAGTCGTCACAACTATCTAATAAGGGAAGGAAAATGTATAAATCAACGATCAAAATTCAAGCATCTTTTAAGAAGACCCCTCTGAAAAATTACTTTCAAATCATTGGTGAATCTCATAAATCGATTTTTGAATCATTGGTGAATTTCTGAAAAAAAAATCATGGAAAAGGTGATTTCACAGAGCATTGTTCCCTCATTTCACAATTTTGGCCGGGTAGGTTGGATGGACAGGTTGGACAGGTGAATTGGATGGTGGGTTGGACGGAGGTTGGATGGTCAATGGTTTGACGGTTAATGGTTGGATGACCAATGGATGGATGGGTGGGTTAGGACGGTCAATGGTTGGATGGGTGAGTTGGACAGATGGGTTGGGACGAATGGGTTGGATGGGTGGGTTGGATGGGAGGTGGGTTGGGTGGGTGGGGTTGGATGGGAAATGGTTGGATGAGAAATGGTTGGAGACGGGTTGGTTGGATGGGAGGGTTGGGGGTGGGTTATGGTTGAATGAGGGGTTGGATGACACTTGGTTGGTCGGTGAGTTGGACGGGTAAGAGGGTTAGGGTGTCTACGGGACGGCTAATGGATTGGTCGGGTAATGGTTAGGGTTTGCATTATTTGGACGGTTAAGCCTAGAGTAGTTGCACGCGTGGGTTGGGTGTTGATACCAATGAATTTAATGTTCATTAATGATACCCCTGGGCCCTATAAATACCCTTTCAAGGTTCATTTTTTCACTTTTATATGTAAATTTCAGTGCTTTGAGCTCTCAATTTTACACCCAAATTTCACTTCTCCCAAATTTCAGCAATGGCCAGTACCACATCTATTCCTACACCCAAATTTCAATACAAAAACCTCATGTGCCCATAGATTTTAGCTCTACTAAAAGCAAAAGACGCTCCAAAGGATTGGCTGGAAAAATCAGAATTTTTCGGGCTTGTGAACATGCCCCAATTCGACACTGATACATCAGTCCTTGATTACCTACTCACCTCTTACAATGACAATGATGGAAAATTTTCTGTTCTTCTCGTGCATCTAAAACGTTTCAAATTTATTTTTCTATTGAACCCGAGGACGTGCATCGGTTAACAGGTTTACCTTTCGAAAATAAGCCACTGTTACTATAAAGGTTGTCCTTACAGACAAACAAAAAGTTTTGGAGTCTCATTACAATGTACAGGTTGATGGTAAGTTTATTATTTTCAAATGTTTTTTTCTTAACATTACTTGACCACACAAAGGATCTAACGTTTCTTTTTGTAATTGCAGCTCCTCTTAATCGTTCATCAAGAGGCCTTCTTCTACAAGGTATTACAAACAAATTATTTATTGCAGTTGCTTCACTTTTTAGGCAGGATTGTATTATAGGGAAGATCTATAGACATTCCATATTGGGTAGTTTAGTATTTATTACGGACACTAGCAGGTCAACAATTCGATTGGTGTAGTTATTTGTCCAACAGAATAAAATCAGATATCTCCCATGCCCGCAAAGCCAATCAAACTGATAAATCGAGGATTGTATTCTCTTGTTGCAATTTTATTCTTTTCTATTATGAAGCGTACTATGAATTGATGCAACATAGATTCCTACTGCAATCAATGATAAGATGATTGGTCTTAGTCTCGAAGAACAACATGTAACAATTACTTTTATTGTTTACTTGTTATAACGATTTCAATTTCAATATTTTAAATAAAATAATAATTGTATGATTTTATTTTGTAGAGAAAAATTATAGTTGCAGCATCTCATAAGGAGGAAATTGCTAGAGGTAAAGCCCCTCAGAGGTCTCTGTTGATTTTGACATGGATTCAACAGAATCAACACCAAGTAAGACCTCGTCAAAAGTGACCTAGGGGGTCGATATGCACATCATGTTTACCATCACATTTAACTACATGTATGAATAATGAAGTTATCTTTTTATATAAATTACAAATTCAAACAATTAATATAGATTATGTATTCTAATATTTCTACTGATCTTTTCTACATGTATTGTATTCAGAAACTACTGAGTTTGATGATGAAGATCAAACTCATTCTAGGTGTGGAGATCAAAATGTCATGATTGTGTCTCCGTCTATGTAAGGTATATTGTACGGTAGTTTGATTTGCATGTTTTGTTTCCTTACAATTTTTAGCATTTACAAAGCCCAACCATTATATTCTAACAATTTTTTGTTTGCTTCATGCAGGTAATATGGCTTCAGGTCATTTTCGCTTGTAAGGAGGCCACCAATTCCTCCAACACGTCAAGTACAAACACAAAGGAGGACTTCAGGAAAGAATATTAGGATTCCTGCAGAGTCAGCAGGAACAGTTCATCCTGCTACAACTGAATTTCCTAGAGTTGTCACTAGGTGGTGTTTTAAGTGTAACAACCACACAACTTTTCAACAACATCACCCTTGATGAGGAGTATTTAGGCTTCGATAGTGGTGATGCAGACAAGGGTAACTATTTTGACACCCACGATATGATTCAATCTACTCCGCCTCAACAAAAAATGTGCATGTAATATAGGTGGTGACTCTCCTCCTCCCAAGGGCTTGCTCCACAAACAGATGATGAAAAACACATTTTATATTAGAAAATATGATATCAGATAGTATGGGGAAAAATTCAAGAGGTTGTAATGTCTGATGTGGATTTGGTGTGGTCTTGGGAGAGGAGAGAAAAAATTTTGATAAAAGAAATAAATACAAGATACCATAATCATGCTCAAAGGCATTCATTGTTCACTACCGTAGAGAGCCAACCAACATGGTAGGATGTTTTGCTAAACAAAGCTCAATTAGGGACAATTTCATATAGTAATGATTACAATGATGAAATTATAGACATAATGCTAAACAGGTTGGAGAATCTCAATGTTGAAGCACAGGCTTACTACAACAAATGGTCTAAAGACAAGACTAATGTTTTAATAGCAAATGTAGAAAAAGAGAAAGTTGTTGTGAGTGGGCATTTACTTTTACATGAAAAACTAAAAATTATCTGATATTATAACCACTGCAATATATTTTTTCATATTATCTGATAGACTAAAAATTTAATATTTCTATTTTGTAGGAAAAATATGAAAATTTAAAGAAAGAAGCAATTGTTTTTGAAGCACATTTGAAGAATGCCCACAAAATCCTAAATTATTTTATACAGTTGAAGGAAAAACTCATTGTTATTAATAAACAAAATAATACATTGAGAAGGATAATAAAGGAGCATAAGATGGATCCAGAAGTCTTACTAAAGGAAAAGATAGATGCAGATGCAACACTTTTTTCTATAGGAGATGTAGCGAGGGAGGAGCTGAATATACTAGAAAATATCAATCAACACTGCAAGGAGATCTTTAGGCATCAGGAGTTATAGCAGCTAGCTCTGTATAGATGCAACAAGATTCCTCCATCTCTTACGCAGGAAAAAGAAAAAGCTTCACCTGCATCATAAAATTTGATAAGTTAGTAAAGTTCACCATGTGACAGGTGTGTTGTCACAATTCCAAACTGGTGTAGGAATTAAAAGATAGTGGCCAACCCTTTTTAGTTTTTTTATTCGTGTGGTAGACGTAAGGACAACTATGATTTTGAATCATAGGTAGAAAAGAGGATGACCTCGTAATGTGTCCTTATATGACAGAACTTGTCGGAAGCTTTGATATGTTATTACAACCCCTTTTTTGAATTGTATTGGCCGACAATGCTTTATGAATTTGTACTTTTTCATAAAGTAATCCACCACATGAGAAATCAATTTCAAAAGAACTTTGGAAGTTAGAATTGTACAATGTTACTATATGTTAATACAAACTATGTTTCTTTTCTATTGTTTACGTAAATGTTGCTTAAATTTACACTATTTTGTTTCTTTACATTTCTGAATTGTTGCAGATGTAAAATAAATAAATTAACAGATATAAAAGATGAATGTGTCCTTATTTCAGTTTGAATTTGAAAACCAAACATAAAAAAACAAATGGCATAATTGAAACATATAATGACATTGTTGCAATGGCAAAGGATCAAATAATGACAAATATAATATTGCATTTATTGAAAGTTGTAATCACTGAATGAAGTACATAAGTAGTCTCAATAATGTATAGAAGAAATGAAATCTATGTGAATTGAACAGTCTGGAGCAACACTTTCATTTGTGTCTTGGAAATCAACTGTAGCATGATTTGTGGATGTGTCTCGATCCCTGGGTTCAGGAAGAATATTACTTACTCCTCTTCTTTGTCTACTAGTGAATTCCACAATGCCAGTGCTCTATCATAAGGAAAAGACTCCACTGAGTAACTTGATACATACAATCTGAGACAACTTTCTAGATTCCTATCCAATCTATTTCAAACTTTTGACTTTAAAAAGGATAGTGCACTGAAAACCCTCTCATCTTCCACAGAACCCAAAATCATTGTTTGAGAGCTCATACAACTTAATATACTCACTCAAATCTTCACTTAGAATACTACTAGAACATATATCCTTCCAAATCCTTTTCATGGCATTGTAATCCTGTGGGTTTTGTAGAAGTTGAACTTGTTGTATCATTGTATTAGCAAAATCCATTGACTGTGAACTAAGTAGTTTTCTTTCCAAAATTCCTTCTACAAAAACTCCATTTATCTCTTCATCTTACAGAAATGATCAGTTAGATCACCCATGTTTTTGACAAATAAAGGACTGATAGATGTATAAGGTTTTCCACTGAGACAAATTCAAAACTACGGATTTACAACTCCCATTGCTTCAAGTATTTTATCATTTTTGAATCTTTCCCGGATCTCTTTAGCTAACGATTCAGAGATCTTTCTCAACTTATTCCTAGTTTCCATTAATACTGCATCATATAAATTTCGTGTCACTCTTACTTCTTCTATTTCTGAGTTAGCCATATCAATTCTTTTTTGGTATGTATGAAGTGGAATCTCTTTTCCATGTGTTGTTATACATAGATGATCATTTATATTGTACTTTAAGAAGCACCTAGAATTTTTCAAATCTGTCAATGCATTCTAGTTTTCAAAAGCAGCACCCTGAAAACTCCCATCAGAAATATATAAACTTTCTAGACTCAGCAAACATGTCTTCTGAGTCTTATAAAGTCTGTAATGTAGAAAGACCGATCTTGAGCATGCTTCGTTAAAATATTAAGCTCCCTCAACATGGGAAAAATACCGCAGAGTGTGAGTAAAGTTTCTATGTCAGTTAGACGACACAATAGATCTTTAGCTTTATCTACATCCCTGTGGTATTTAAACATAAATCATGTCAGTGAAGGATATTCATCATATATTCTACAGGAAGGTTCATACATAGATATCCATCTGGTATCTACATCTTTGAGAAGTTTTTTTCCCTCTGTTAGTCCAATAGAAAATTTTTGAAATTCTAAAAATCTCTTAGGACTGCAAGAATAATAGGCATGGAGATCACGTATCAATTCCTCCACTTTAGCTACATTTTCAAATGTGCTCACAATTTTGTAGGTGAGATTCATTTTGTGAGCCATGTAGTGGACAAAACCATATACGGAGCAATAGTTGTCTGAAGTCTAACACACAGACCATTTCTGGCTCCCTACATTATAACTGCACCATCGGTTCGACACAAACTAATTTTTTTGCAATGGAAAAGTCATCCATTCCATTCTAGTGATATCCTTCAGATTTGACACCACCAATTTATAAATATTTTTAGAATTGCAATTCTCTATCATTTTATGAATTTCCAAGAGGTGTGGAGTCCTTATTTCATTAGCAAATGTGTAAACATGAATACATATCCATGAAGTATTATCATTAGTAACCTCATCTAAAGAAAGGGAAATATACTTTGCCTTTTGAACACACAGATTTCAAATCCTCCTTCTCTACCAGAGATAGACATTTTGCAATCTCCCAGTTGGTATCTGACCAATGAGATTGAGGAACGTTCTTTAAACCAATAACTTGATACAACATTTTATTTTCTTGAAATCTGACATCGGTCTTCCCCTTTTCATTATATGAAATACGGTTACAAATTGAATACCCTTTGCTTGCATTTTTGCCTCCATAGCTTTGCTCAATTTTGCTACTATGGTCCCACCTTTTTCATTTACATATTTGATACGTTTTTGTTCCTTTTCATACTCTTCTACATATTTGACATGTAGACAATCTTTTGCATCTTTCCATTTATGTGTTCTGACTATGTTGCCATCCTTAAGCTTTTGGGAAATGTATATTTTCCCACAATGTTTTTCAATTGTGTCTAGTTTGAGCTGCATCGTGTGATCCTTCCCTATTTCCAACCACATATTTTGCATCGACATTGTGTTGGAACATCATTACAATTTTATAGTGTACAGGTTCAATAAAAGGATATTTTGCAGCCCATTTGAACTGGAATTTCCTTCCAATTGTCAGTTTTCCATCTTTCTTCTAACATATTTTCTTTTTTTTTCCTTGGGATTCAACTTCTACATCTGGGATGTCAACAAAAATATTTTGAATCTCATGTCTCCTTTTTCTGGAAATAGACCTTGGAGTAGAAGCTTCCTCTGTTGGTGTATCTGAGAGTTGATGAATTTTCTTGTACTTCTATTTCATCAAGGGATGGAATGTTTGCCTCAACATATAATGGATCATCAATATCTATAAATTGATTATTTTGTGAAGGAATTTCTGAAACGTCTGCAAATAATTTTATAAAATTGTTACTTATATAGTATTAATCTTATCTATAGTTAAATTTTTATAGAGTACAAATGTCAAAGAGTTCCAAGAACAATATCATAAACATAATTATTAAATTTTGTAAGATAAAATAACCAGTAAATAACACTTGCCACATACAATATTTTTAGCTGAAGCAGAAACCGACTTCATTTTTGTGATTTTCCAAAATAGCCAAGCAAAGTATTGGCACCCTTTTTTGAACTTGCTTGAATTTGTAATCTTCTTGCCCTAATTTCTAGTATCCATGACTACTTACTACTTAGGCCCTTAGGGGCGGCTCTTATGTTCCAAGGCTCTGAGAATGGATGGTAAAGGGTTGATGGCTAAGGGTTGGACGGTTTATAGGTTGGGGTTCGAGGGGTTGGGACAGGGTTGGATGGCAGGGGTTGGATGGCTTAGGGTTGGATGGCTGGGGTTGGATGGCTAGGGGTTGGATAGATAGGGTTGGATGGCTCAAGGGTTGGATGGAATAGAGTTGGATGGTTCAGATTGCAGAGTTAGTCGGGTCAAGGTTAGATGGCTTAGAGTTGTAGGCTCGAGTTGGACTTACGGTTGGACGGCTTGGATTTAGACTTGATGTTGGCGTGAGGATTTTCTTATGTTTACTTTGGTGAATATGTGCACGATATGATTCAAAATGGTGGCGAATTACATTCATAAGCTCTTATATATGTGTAAAATATAGGTGAAACGAATAGTATAAGGGACATGTCAGCCAAATTTTTTGGTGAATAAGTTGGCTCTAAACAACATAATATTTGCCAATTCAAATTTCCATAATCCTCGATTTTAGAGAAGGATAAGATGAATCGGATCATCAAAATTCCAAAGGAATGATGCTCCATATAGGCAAACCCACGTGCACTCACATTTGTAGTGGATTGGCACTTAGATCAACTCATCCACAGCAGATGCGATGCTTGAACAGCTTTTCCACTCTTCTATTGTCTTTGCAAGAAGAAGGTCATTATTTATTTCTATGGTTTTATTCATGAGAGGGATGAATAAATACACAAGAAATTAAGTCACCAGATCACATGGTTACAACCGAATAGCAACTAACTGGTTATTAAAAACATTGAAATAATTAGCTAAGATAACAAATCGTTGAAAATCCTCTTCATCACATTTGAATTGGTAGTGTACATTTAGGTATTCAAATTAGTTACACTTTTTCATTTTTTCTATAATTTATATTCAAATCTAGTGTCCTGCTACAACTAACAAATCCTATGCTCTCACTTTACCCTTCATGGGAATTTCGTTGATCATAAGTTAATGAAAGTAGTCAGTTGCTAAGGGTTTATATCTTTTTTTTAGAACTCTCCTATGATAGAATCACATTCTATTAGTGTATAACTTTAGGAGTTGTTATGAGTAAATTGATTATATGTTTTACTTGAGTTATGGTTTGATGGGCACGCCCATATTCAAGCCATTTGACAACATTGTGCACAAATTTTAGCTTCCATATACCTCATAGTATATAAGAAGAACCTATTTTTTTCTATTTTCCAATAGGAATTCATTTGGTTGTTTTATTACTTTGTGGAATGGTAAGTGGTTTTCCTAAGAATTTACTTTCACTATAATTTGGAGATGGAATAGTGTAGCTATGGTAATGGTTTCAACACTTTGTAGTTAGTCGTATAAAACACAAGTCTAATTCACTATTTACGAATGAGATAAGTATATTAGAGGTCCTATAGATCAAACACACTCTATCCTAGAAATTTCAATTTTGATTTGGGTTCTTTAGTCAATTCAACACATTTTTATTCCAATTTAGGTAGTTTTTGTGTCCCCTCGAGTATCATAAAAAAACTAAAAGTTCTCTTTTAGAGCTTAGATTTTTAAAAAAGTTGATCTCATCATGCAGACCAAAATATCCTTCTGTGTCAACCTTTAATTAATTTTGGGTTGTTTTAGAACTCGTGCAAGGATTTAAATTTTTAGATTCACCCAAACTTTTATAGAAAGGTGGATCTTGACCTATAAAACAAACTTTTTTCTACTGAAAATGTTGATTCAACTATAATATTGTACTTTTTGGCCACCTTGGAATTTGTTCAAAAGTAAAAGCACTCTGTTTGACCTAAAATATTATGTGGAGTTATATAATATGCTCTACAAAAAAAAACTTCTAGGTCAATTGGTGATTTTTCGTATAAACAGATCCTCTTGTGACCCCAAGTTTTGGTACAAAAATAAAAAGGAGAAATAATCATAAATAAAAATAAAAGGACTATAAAATATGTTCAGTTATTGTTAGACTTTTTGCAATATTTAGCACAATACAATGGATGAATCTAAGCCTATTGATATCTTAACTCCACACAATTATCACAAATGGAAACAAATGCTACAATCAATGCAATCTAAGGGTTTGTGGTCTATATAGAAGGAAACACCTATCACATTTCAAAAGGAGTATAAGAAATTTGTAAATAGTAACAAAATGGATGAAGCCATGTGAGGCTCATTGGTAAACATGTCTCTGATAGTCAATGTTTTCATTTAACATATTCCAACACTCCAAAAGCCATGTGGGATATATTTTGTACATTGTTTTGGAAAATCAATGAATTTAGAGCTTTATAATTAGATGTTGAATTGTCTCTCTTTCACCTAGAAACTTCCCATCTATTGAAAAATTAGCCAAGATTAAGTCCATTCTTTCATAGTTAGTGACTTATGGTAAGAGAAAGAAGGATGACCAATGCATTTTCTCATTTTATCCAAGTTAAAGGGATCATACAAAATATTTCAACTTTTTATTCCACCATGAATGCTTTGGGTGATACCTTTAAGATGACCTGAAATGTAAACCATGCAAAATATACTCTTGAGTTGGATATCTGATTGTAACACCCATAAAACACACACAAATGAGACATGGGAAAGGTCAGGTAATTTTTTTTAAAGTCTAAACAACACCACAAGAGATCACAATAAGCCACAACTACTCATGATAGGTTGGGAAAAACATTGACCACAAGGGAAACAAGGAATCATACCACCCCATCACGAACAATTCACTATTCTCTACAACAAGGCAAAACGTAATAGTCTAACCACAATACACAGTTATAGTTAAGGACATCCCACGGTGTAAAATCTTTTAAGGTTATGTATTTAAAAAAAAGTCTTTCAAACTTGACTTTACAATCTAGAAGATTCATGATCTGATTTGTATAATTTTGTTTACAAAGGTGAACTTCTTTCTTTTATACTATTGACTAATTAGCTTAAGATCAATTTTTGTAAAGAGGACCATCTTTAATATGTCAAAAACTTGCTTAATTCATTTGATTAATAAAGGACATTTTCCATCTCTCACAAGGTTATTTATTCATACTCAAGCTACTAAATCTTGTTTCCTACCTCCATTGCATGAGGTGACAAGGGCAAGCTCAATACAAGGAAAGTACCATTTAGTTTCGTAACTATAACCTCCTTGTGTAAGGATCAAACATTAAAAACAATTAAGAGAAGATTACAAAGAAGTTTGGAAGAAGTTAGAGGAAGAAGGTTGAATTGGATTCATATTTAAGATCTCATTAGTTATTAACCAGGATTTGGTCGGGATAGGAATTTATCTAGAATGATTAAAGGTTTCACATAGGCCTCCCTGGACGAGATTGACATAAGTATACAAATTACGTTTTCAAAGGGTGAGATAGATTGAATGGTTTCTAATCAGTCTCCTTCTACTTATTATGACCTTATTATCTTCCAAAATTTAATCATTTATTTCACCTTAAGATCGTTTAAGAATTCACCATAAAAGGATAATGTTGATTAGTTTAGCTTGGGGAAAAACAAGGTATATATATTTTTATTACAAAATATAGTTTCCTCTTTGATCACTTAAGGGCTCAAATGTTATCAAGTAGATCACATCTACATTAATTTATTTATATATATATATATATATAATTTTAAATTTTATAAGGATTATCCAACCCTATTATTATGCTTAGAATTGCATTATTACTATGTCCTAGAAGGGTTACAACACAACATTTTATCTCAAGAGAAAAGTTTACCATTACTCTTTTGAAAACTATACATGGTTACATCAACTCTTTCCAACATGATGCACAACCCAAAGGAACAAAACAATTCTATGGAACTATGACTAGGGAACAAGAGAGTAACAACATTGATCAAGCAACGCTATACTATTCTTAGAATTCCTATAATCCATTAAAATCACTCATAACAATGCGGTGATCCAATTTTATATTTTTCCACGATAGAAAAAACAAGCCAAGGTTTCAATAGTTAAGACAACATTACTCCACAATACATTATACTAAGGCACTGACCCTCTTCTAAAATTTCCATAGGACCCTTTCTAAATTTTTACAACATAAAAAGTATTCGTACAAAAGAACTTCACAACCAAGATTGATGCAATATTCTACAAGTCTTTCCCTCATCTACTCGCATAATCCATTTGCAACAATTAATAACCTGAGTCAGTTCACGATAAGAATTGAGCAAGATAAGACTACACATAGCAACAAAAAGCTACTATCTAACAATATCAAGAAAGGAAACATTCTATTCCAAGAATTGGATCAAAGCTCTAAATACTAACAACTCCTTAAGTTATAATAAAATTTCCACCATGCCAATCTAAGAAGAAAGTCTTATACTTCAATTATGAACATTGTCTCAAAAGAAACAAAAGTTTAACAATCATTTGAGAAGGGACCATTGGCCTGATAAGTTAGAAACAAATAGTCTAGTGTAACGGGGTTTCCATCGAATAAACAATTAGGTTATAAGATTGAGAACTGATATCCAAACCAACAAACTAAAATCGTAAAAGGTACCAAAAGCACAAACTACGATACTAGATTTATAAAATGACAAAAATTGAGCAATTAATCTAGGAGGAACCACAAGATTCAAAGGTTAAACATAAAAATTCGAGTGTATTAAAATTTTAATCATGTAATCATATAGATTATATGATTGAAATATAATACACGACCACCACTCAACATTGTTTAAAAGGGAAGGAAAATAATTACTAGTTTGACCATTGAACCCAAGAAATTTCACAATCATTTAGGAAGAGGCCACTGCCCTTATAGGCTAGTAACAACAAGTGAGAGTAAAAGAGAGTTCTATTATACAAGTTAACATTTTAAACATCAATCCAAGTTTTACAACACTAGGGATTTCCAAACCTCCTCTATAAGTCTATAGTTTTGGTTTAAAACAAAGTGGATCACCCCTTTCCATCACAAGTTATTTTAAAGTACCCCTCGTTAACATATTCAAACCATTCTAAAAATAAAATTGCATTTATATGTATCACCAAAAGCCATTATCTTAACATCAACTTCAAATATAAATCAACAATGCATCTATATATAAATACCCCCAAATATCCCTAATGATCTTAATAGTTCTATCATAAGTCAACAAGATATCAACATACATACATCATCCAAATGTCAATAAAAATCAGCGAGATGCACAATTATATATATACCACCAAGATTCATCACGAATAGAATTAAGCCAAGGTAGTTTTGACGATAAAATATTACTATCCATAAACATGCACATGTAACTTCAAATCTCAGTGACAAAATCTTTCGTTACGGTTCAAGCTTCATAACAAATGGTCAAATTTCCCTTAAGGAAAACCTTAAACGTCTTAGACCTATACCGATGATCAACAAGCAATTGGGTATACGTCTAGCATCATAAACAATTATGCAAGAATACTCAAGGTGCAAAACAACTAGTAATCCGGGTACCTTAGCCAAGATACTCCCTCCAAGCATAAACCTAACCACTGAAGTCAACCACACATAAGTTTTGTAAACCTGTGGGATGGATTGAATATCGAAGGGGCAATTACTTAGTCAAGAAAAGAGGACATGGAGGTCCAACAAACCTTGACAACTTCACCACTCAAGGTTGGGCACATCAAAGAAACAATTGACATTACATAATTATTGCCATAACCCAAAAGGGTGATTAAGTGTCCATAAAACTATAGTCTCTCTCCAAACCGGATCACGTTCAATCTAGTGGTTTTCCACTAAAGTAAATTTTTCATAACCCATGTGAACTGTGCTCAACATACCGGAAGAAAAATCAAATCTAAAATAGTAAGCTCGTATGAAGAGCAAGAGGTTTATAGATACAACAGGCTTGCTTTCACCACAACATTTACTAGCTATAAACAACTTAATAACCTTGTTACTCAATCAAATAAATGTAGTTAATAATGGTAGAAGGTCATTTACTTCAGCATGAAAATGCAATAGCTAGCGTATAGGAGGAAAATAAATCTATGTTGTCCACTTTAACACTAACAACTATTATAGCCAAAACAAGAAGATTACAAGAGGAAAGGAGATATTTCCCACAAGGCATACAAACCCACAACAAAAGCAACAAAGACAAACCAAATTTGGGGAGGAGAAGGTTCTATTTCATGATATTTTTAAATTTTAGCAATTGTATCAATGGTAGGTTTATCTTTCTGTTTCTCTAGCTTCAACAAGTCTAAAACACCTCTCAGGTCTGTAGCAACACTCCTCAGGTTGAATCTCCATCCACATACATGTTGGCGCTGAAACACTACCCACTCCCACATTGGCATAGGTAGGGAGCTCCAAAACCATGAGCTGCATCTTCCCGAAGGGACTGTGGTCTTCAAGGACTGCAATGATTTGCGTAGAGACACAAAATGGGTTTAAAGGAAAAGCCCAGGAACTCCAAAACAAAATGCATTGACAGAAGGAAGAAAAAAAAAACCAAACTCCATAACCTTGCAAACATCCTCCCATCATGCATCAAAATGGGACGGTTAGAGTAGGGCAAGGAACATCCATCGAAGCACCAAGGAAATCATATTTTTGTCAAATGTAGGAGCAGGTGCCTCCAAAACCACGTATGCAAAGTGTGGAAGCATCCACGAGGCAAGAAAATAGTTGAAAAAATGCCTCAAAGCGATGGGGTCTCAAGGGAATAGCCATGAATGTAGGATAAAAACAAAAAAGTCTTCAAAAATAGTCCTTCTTCACCCTAGGAAACCAACAAGTGTCCAACCTCCTCAGCTCCCATTGTCAACATGTACGCGGCCAACAAAGTTTG
This sequence comes from Taxus wallichiana var. yunnanensis, assembly GCA_018340775.1. Classification (NCBI taxonomy): domain Eukaryota; kingdom Viridiplantae; phylum Streptophyta; class Pinopsida; order Cupressales; family Taxaceae; genus Taxus; species Taxus wallichiana. The sequence goes on along the minus strand of CM031239.1, from coordinate 330,773,789 downwards.
CCCCTTCACTCCACAAAACTCAAGAATACCTCCACATAGCCAACAACTAGAGCTAGGGTGGAATAAAAAAGGGAACAGAGATCCCAAAAGCATACGACCATCAACATTGGCAAGAGCAAACAACAGGAAAACCAGGCAGAAAGGGAGAACTAGCTAAACAAAACCAAGTAGCCAAGGGAGGAAGGTATATGGTGAGGGGTAAAATTAAAAGCAATAAACAAAACTGGCAGGAGCTCAACCACTCCCACCCGCCAAAAGGATAAGCTTCTCCCCCATGCCAAAACAAGAAGGATAAATTACCATAAAGGATGGCAGGTTGGTGGGTGAAATATCTCCACAAAGTTTACCAATAAATTTTCCATTAATTTCAAAGCATGCGTGGAGCCAAGGGGGAGAAACAAACTAGTGGTTGAAGTTTCAAAAGAAACCACAGGATAATGACCAACCATGACACCAACAACAAGACATCCTCTTCATTTGCGCAAACCGAGGCTCGGTCTACGGGAGTGACCAAAAAACAATAAAATAGCTTAACGATGATTAATAATAAAATTGATAACAATTGACAATAAAATAATAATAAAAAATAATTATCGATCGACAATTAAAATAATAATAATAATAATATTATTATTATTATTATTATTATTATAGCTTAAAATAATTATTAATCATAATCATAATGGTCGGCAATCAAGCTCGATAATTAATAATAATAACCAAAGATCAAAAATTCATAATAATTTTTATTATGTGGATATTCCCTTTTAACCGGACATGCCCTAACAACACCAAACCGCTAGACAAACCACATCCTTGGATTCGAAAACATGATTTTCCTTTAATAGGGTAATCATAAAGGACATTGTGGAGGCCCTCCACTAGAAGCATCAACAAAGACATAGGGAGACAAGACAGGGAGGAAGGATGTTAATCCTTATCTGCAATAAGGTCAAAGATATTTAACGAACAACGGGAGCACACACAATCATTCCACGCTTAGCGATAGGGTCACCGAAGCAAGAACTGGAGTAAACATCGAATGGGGCATTACATTCTCCTCCCCTTAAGAAAGCATCATCCTCGATGCGACATAAAATTGAAGGAAGGAAAGGTGGTAAGCATCAAAGAACAGAAAAATATGAAAGTACACCCTATGGTTAAAATTTCAATCATTAAAGGCAGGGCCACCATGGGGTAGCCTTAGAAACATTTTTGTAAATTTTTAACTTTCAAAGTTTTGTGAAGATTGGTAGTTCCCTCTTATTCATTATTTAATTAGTCTCTTTCTGTTTACATTATTCATAATTCAAGTTCTTTGAAATTTCATTGTTGTAGAGTTTTAGTTTATTCATTCTTGTGGGTGCCCAACATGAACTGCTATCACAACACCCTACTAGGGTCATACACAACAATAATGATTCACAAGCATAATTTTACATACTTTTATGACGGTACCACACCACGAGATCGGCGTTGTAGAGTTTTATTTTATTCATTCTTTTGGGTGCCTAACATGAACTGCTATCACAACACCCTACTAGGGTCATACACAACACTAATGATTCACAAGCATAATTTTACATACTTTTATGACGGTACCACACCACAAGAGCTTAACCAAATTATGGAAGAGAACATGCATGGTTCACATAACATAGTACTTGTCACACATCTATGACTGACATATAATACTTGAACAAAAGTGTACTATAATAACCAGAAATTTCCACAATTCCACTAGATGAAGATTTCACATAACTCAAAACAATAGTTACAGGTACATAGTGTCAACAAGGGCATCAATGCCATATCCACAACATCACAAAACATATCCAACTAACATGAGTAACACATACATCATAACACCACAACCAAAACATCATAACAACTCTGCACACCTCCCAAAGCATCAATCACACACACACAAATCTCTTATGCCTCCCAAGTCTCTTATGCCTCCCTCAAGTAGTAATAATTAAAATAAATTTTCCTTTTTGCTCCCTAAAGAGGTCGGTTTCCTATGGCCCTAGGCACATAGAGTCCAAACACCCCTAACCCAAGTGACATAACAACTCATGGTTCAAACCCGCTAGTTATTTATAACTCCTTGGGGTGTACCCCCATACAATGAAGCGGGTCCATAGGTCCAACCATTCCATGGTGCATCCCATGACCCTATTCCACACATCACGACAATAGAACCAACATAACAATCCGATTCAAATGCCAAGTGGAAAAGTACAAGCCTTGGGCAAGGCAATAAAATTTAAAATTTAAAAGAAGATCCAAATCCAAGCAAAACAAATGGCCAAATAGCCATAGTGAAAAAATATGCATGTTAGTACCATAACCAAGGAAATGCCCAAAATATAAAACATGACAATCAAGAAAACTATTGGTCCTTACAAAAATAAAATAAAAAGTTCAATTTACAAATAAAATACATATATAAGAATAGCACATTACGATGACTATGTGGCCTTATCTAGCCACCAAGGGGGTACTCAACGAGTTGCTGGCACTCGGAACATTGAGCCTCAACTCATAAAATAACATATCAATAGTACAACTGTCATCATCTCTATCTGAATCATCCCACCACCACTTCGACAAGGCTAAACATAGTCATAGCTACACTTAGGTTGCATCCATACAACAACCACAAGGAGAGAGAGAAAGAGGAGCATAGGTTGTCATCATCTACTGAGCCTAAGGTCAACTCAAGTTACTAGCCCATGGTACACATTTCCTCACTCCAAACATACACTTTTACCGATTTCCCTTAGGATCGGTTAGTGTAAGGTTCACGACATAACATGTATGCATATTACTAACACAATGGAGGTTCACACACATTAACCATAGCGTCTTACGCATGGCACCAATACATGGTATATCACATACATTACATTCATGGTTTACAACACACCACATCACCACATGCTACACCTAAAGTGTAATCACTATACAATAGGGATCATATACCCACCATATTTCCCTAAATCACGACATGAATCATTACATATCACATGAATTACAATTATGATGAGCACAATTACAACATACAGTCAACTGCCAATACAACATGGTGATATACACATTTCTTCACAACATGATGATGACATCACGATACAATCAAATTCACTTTACACCAATTTTTTCATGCAATCAATACACCTTCATATCACATAATTCCAAAAGCACCAACAATCTACAATCCACAATAAACTTCCTTTCATACACACAACAAGATGGTACATCACACTCAAATTCTCATTGAATTCATGAAAAGGAGGAAGAATACTCTCATCTCCAACATATCAACATGCCAACAATTACGCACTAAGTGACATACACAACATGTGTGCTCACAATATCACAATTACGACATAGTTCACATCACGCTTAAATCACATTACTCTTCTAATCACCACCACCACCACCATGCAACATCATCACCACTCCAATATATCCCAGAGGTTTGAGAGCATGAACCTCCGCTCTGATACCAAGTGTAACACCCATAAAACACACACAAATGAGACATGGGAAAGGTCGGGTAAAATTTTTTTTTGAAGTCTAAATGACACCACAAGAGATCACAATGGGCCACAACTACTCACGATAGGTTGGGAAAAACATTGACCACATAGGCAAAAAGGAATCATACCACACCCATCATGAACAATTCACTATTCTCTTTGATAAGGCACAATGTAATAGTCTAACCACAATACACAATTACAGTTAAGGACATCCCACAGTGTAAAATCTTTTAAGGTTATGTATTTATATAAAAAAGTCTTTCAAACTTGACTTTATGATCTAGAAGATTCATGATCTGATTTGTACAATTATCTTTACAAAGGTGAACTTCTTTCTTTTATACTATTGACTAATTAGCTTAAGATCAAGTTTTCAGAAAGAGGACCATCTTTAATATGTCAAAAACTTGCTTAATTTGTTTGATTAATAAAGGACATTTTCCATCTCTCACAAGGTTATTTATTCATACTCAAGCTACAAAATCTTGTTTCCTACCTCCATTGCACAAGGTGACGAGGGAAAGCTCCAGTAGAGGGAAAGTATCGTTTAGTTTTGGAACTATAACCTCCTTGTGCAAGGATCAAACGTTTAACAACAATTAAGAGAAGATTACAAAGAACTTTGGAAGAAGTTAGAGGAAGAAGATTGAATTGGATTCATCTTTAAGATCTCATTAGTTATTAACCAAGATTTGATCGGGCTAGGAATTTATCCAGAATGATTAAAGGTTTCACTTAGGCCTTCATTGACGAGATTGACATAAGTATACAAATTATGTTTTCAAAGGGTGAGATAGATTGAATGGTTTCTAATCAGTCTCCTCCTACTTATTATGACCTTATTATCTTCCAAAATCTAATCATTGATTTCACCTTAAGATCATTTAAGAACTCACCATAAAAGGATAATGTTGATTAGTTTAGCTTGGGGAAAAACAAGGTATATATATATTTATTACAAAAGATAGTTTCCTCTTTGATCACTTAAGGGCTCAAATGTTATCAAGTAGATCACATCTACATTAATTTATTCATATATATATATATATATATATATATATATATATATATTGTATTTTAACTTTTATAAGGATTATCCAACCCTATTATTATGCTTAGAATTGCATTGTTACTATGTCCCAAAAGGGTTACAACACAACATTTTATCTCAAGAGAAAATTTTACGATTACTCTATTGAAAACTATACATGGTTACATCAACTCTTTCCAACATGACGCACAACCCAAAGGAACAAAACAATTCTATGGAACTATGACTAGGGAACAAGAGAGTAACAACATTGATCAAGCAACGCTATACTATTATTAGAATTCCTATAATCCATTAAAATCACTCATAACAATGCGGTGATCCAATTTTATATTTTTCCACGATAGAAAAAACAATCCAAGGTTTCAATAGTTAAGACAACATTACTCCACAATACATTATACTAAGGCATTGACCCCCTTCTAAAATTTCCACGGGACCCTTTCTAGAGTTTTACAACATAAAAATTATTCGTACAAAAGAACTTCACAACCAAGATTGATGTAATATTCTACAATTATTTCCCTCATCTACTTGCATAAGCCATCTGTAAAAATTAATAACTTGAGTCAGTTCGCGAGAACTGAGTAAGATAAGACTACACATAGCAACAATAAGCTACTATCTAACAATATCAAGAAAGGAAACATTATATTCCAAGAATTGGATCAAAGCTCTAAATACTAACAAATCCTTAAGTTATAATAAAATTTCCACCATGCCAATCTAAGAAGAAAGTCTTATACTTCAGTTATGAACATTGTCTCAAAAGCAACAAAATTTTAACAATCATTTTAGAAAGAACCATTGGCACGAAAGTTAGAAAGAAACAAGCTAGTGTAACGAGGTTTCCATCGAATAAACAATTAGGTTATAAGATTGAGAACTGATATCCAAACCAACAAACTAAAATCAGAAAAAGGTACCTAAAGCACAGGCTACGATACTAGATTTCTATAATGAAAAATTGAGCAATTAATCCAGGAGGAACCACGAGATTCAAAGGTTAAAAACGAAAAGTTAAGTGTATTAAAATTTCAATCATGTAATCATATAGATTATATGATTGAAATCTAATACACGACCACCACTCAACATTGTTTAAAAGGGAAGGCAAATAATTACTAGTTTCAGCCATTGACCCCAAGAAATTTCACAATCATTCAGGAAGAGGTCACTACCCTTATAGGCTAGTAACAACAAGTGAGAGTAAAAGAGAGTTCCGTCATACAAGTTAACATTTTAAACATCAATCCAAGTTTTACAACACTAGGGATTTCTAAACCTCCTCTATAAGTCTATAGTTTCGGTTTAAAACAAAGTGGATCACCCCTTTCCATCACAAGTTCTTTTAAATTACCCCTCGTTAACATATTCAAACCATTCTAAAAATAAAATTACATCTATATGTATCACCAAAAGCCATTATCTTAACATTAACAATGTCAAATGTATAAATTATATATATCAAAGTTAATTGGGAATTTGTGAACTGAATATTAAATTCAATCAAGTGTAACTTTTAGTTTGATCCAAATGGTCAAGCTATGGAAATGTTTCATCAAAAGAAATGAGATCAGGAATCATGCCACAAGGTCAAACCAAAAGATAAATTCAAGACGGTGACAAACTCTATTGCCCATTGGACTAGGTTTTACGGGTCCCACTTGGCATTAAAGTGGTCCATTTCTTATGACCATTTGAATACATAATGAATTTATGTGTTTGAGCCATATTAATTCACTTAAATAATTTGAATTTATTTAAAGTCATAAAGTAAAATGAAATTAACTATTTTATGAACTAATTAAACATTGTAGCTTGCAACTCATGAAGTCACTTAAGTGAACTTGGCTCAGGTTGAGTCAAGTATAGTCTTAACTTGATTTAGTATATTTAACATGATTTATCGAAGAGGTTTTATACATGTTATCTGCTATGGGTTTCTCCTAATCATACACAACAACTTTCTAAAAATAAGAAGTGAATAAGTTCTGACCTCCTCTTAAGTGAATGTTGGTGCAGGTGGTATTTTCTTCACTTATTTAGTGTTATTCCACCTCACGGGTGAGTTATCTCACTTAGGTGGACATGGATCTTAGTTATGATAGATTCCCTTACAAAATATTTCATATGTGTAAGTGTGTGTCATAGGAGTTACATTCCCATTTGGGAAAGTAACTCCTCTTCTCCATTATGGAGGAATCTTCTCTTACATGGGAGTTACACATTCACTCCCCTATATGTACACCACCTCTTTTGATCTATGAAAAGCCAAAAATTCCATTCTACTCCATTTTTTGAATCTTGAACTCTCATATGCATGCACAGTGCTTTACAAATATTGCTTGCTTTAATCTCGCAACTCCTACACTTTGGTGAAGTGTAACTATTCGATGCACATGAATTCCTTCTAGGTCTTCATCCTTCACTCCTTCATGGTATCGTGAGTGAGGGGACCGGAATCAATTTTCTCGCCATCAATCCTCCTTTGTGTAGTTTCTTGTGCAAGCTCTCTCCTTTGCATGTGCTCTACTTGCATATTTCGAGATTCTTATGGTTATTTTTAGTGGTTTGTTTTGTGCTCCTTGCTGGTTTTACGTGTGGTCGGGGTCAAAAGTTTGGGTTTTCAATCTGCAGCTCATTTTTTTTACCTTGATTGGTCATTTTCCACTGGTTATCATGTTTTTCTGTTGTTCTACCTCCCTGTGTCTAGTTTCCAACTCATTTTTGGCATGTGCGCTAGTGTCGAGAACTCTACCATAGTCATTTCCACTGCATTCACTATGTATGCACGTGGATATCTCTCACCCGTCGTTACCCATATTTGGAATCTCTCACCATTGTTTGGAGGTTTCAATCCTTGGACACGTAGATCTATGACTGATTGGCCTGCCACGAGGTCCCTTCTCGGGCATGGATGGTTTAATTTTTCCTTCCAAAAATAACCTTCCTCCTTCATTACTATGATAGACTCGGGCTTCATCTACGTGTGGTCGGCGTTATCGGCTCGTGCATGGTTCGTGGTGAATCGCATGCATCCGGATAACTCATTCATTGATCTTGGCGTAATTTCACAACTCGCCACGTTGTTCATTCATTGATTTTTGTTGGTTGGCCTTGATATTTAATCGGTTGTCACTAGGTCTGCGAAGTTGTTTTTGCATTAGAAGCTCGGTCTGCACTTGATTTTTGACCTGTGCACTTGTTTTTTCAGCTCCTATATTGTGTTTCTGTGTACACCACTGCTTTGCCTTCTCATCTATTGCATCTCGTGTGCTCGTTGGTTACTCTTCACAAGTTGTTTCCCATCTACCGAGGATCTCCACTACTTGGAGGTTTTGAATTTATTCTCAAGCTGTTATTCGCTTGGAGCTCTACTGATGGATTCAACTTCAACTCATGCACGTGGCCTTGTAACATCCTTACACTCACCAAGTGTCAACTTCACTTTGTGTGGGCCTTTTTGACACCAACCAGCTCATGCATGTAGGTAATGGTCAACTTGGCCTTAGCACGACTCGACTCGGCGAGCCCTGCACTACCCTAGCTCGGTTAATCATGCAGCTCGGTGCATCCATGGCTTGACACCTCAGTTGGGCCCTTCCCTTTTAGAAATTTTTTGGAGGTTAAAACAATCCCTCATTTTTAATGTTTTGAGGTAAAACATTTATTTTAGCGTTGTAATATTTTTGGGCCCTATTTGCTTGTAATTATGTCCTTCATTCGTGTGTCAAAGATGGAGGGCAAGGTCTGCGGTTGGTAGGAGGTTGATCTCCCCTCGCAAGCAAAATAAACACTACCTAAAATTTAATGCCATTTCCAACGAATACCCACATGACACCCTTTGCACCCATTTCGAGCACTTTTTTAATCCGTTTGTAGGCTTATTAACATTTTTCCATCAGTTGCGGGAATTGTTTTTTGCTATAACTTTTGACTCGTTGCTCAGTTTTGAGCACTTCTTTAGTCAAAGTTGTATTTTTTTACACTCTAGATGATGGGATTATTGATTTTATAAACACACTATTTTATAAAAACCGCATGCAGGGGGTGTCTTTGTATTGCTTAATTCAGCTCATTTTGAATCATCTTGAGCTTTGTTCTATCCCTTTTATTGCTTGTGGACTTGTGAGCATGTCCACCATAGTCTTATAGAAAAGGGATTATTTCATGTGATGTGAGACGTTGTTTCTCACAAGGTCCTCTCTTCCCCTTCTTGTTTTCACTCGTTCTTGTGCTTGCTTGCGGTGTCAATCTATTGCGCCCAACGAACCTTGATTGTTGTCTCCACTCTTGCACGTTAGTACACTGATTTCAAGGTGAGTGAGGATGGTTCTCAAAGCACACGATTGCATCTAGTTATAATCAACACACTAAACTATAAAGTGCCAAACTTAGGGGGTGTAATATTGTTTTGGGGGTTCCCTAGTACTCTTGGGTTTTCACACGCAAACGCATTATCGGCTGAGTCTGACGTCTTGCCTTCGTGCACCTTGCACTTCTTGCTTCTGCATCATGGAGAATGCTCTTTCTAGAATTGAGTGTCGTAGGATCACATTACAGCCTCCGCCACTTCTTCTTGGGAGAGAGAACTATTTAGTTTGGCATGCTTCTATGGAATGCTACTTCACCTACGAGGGTCTTTCACACTTCTTACTTGGGCCAATTCCTGCACCCACTGATCATCATCATCTTGAGGATTTTCTCAACACTTGTGACCATATTTTTGGTCACATGATGATGCATGTCTCTCCATCTCTCTGGTTTCACATGGCAGACTCAAATCCTCCCCACCATGTCTGGAGCATTCTTCAGTCCCTCTATGGAGACCCTTCACATACTACCATCATCGTTGTTCTTTGTTGATTCAGTTGTCTCCTCTATTTCTTCGTGTGATGATAGTTCCACTGACATAGACTCGCTTGGTTCTACTTCTGATGATGAGGATTGTGCACCCAGTTCTGATGTCAAGAGTACTACAAAGGACTCTTCTCCTCCTTCTCTCACTATTCCAGAGAGTGTTGACACATACCACATCTCATCAGATATTGAGTAGTCTCCTATTTAGTCTCATACAGTCATCACACCCGCCTCTTTTCCACCTTTAGTGTGTGAGGCCCCTTTCACTCCTTTACCTTCATTGGATGACTCATACCTATCTGACATTGCTCTTCTATTTGTTGAGCCCCCTCATTGGGACGAGTATCTGCCTGACCTTAGTCGTATTTTTGTAAAGTACACTTGTGATGTACTATAGGTTCGTCATCCATCTACAGGTATTTCAGAGGAGTTCATTATCTCTGTTATTGGGAGTGCCCCTTCTAGGACTCTTACCACTTCCACTTTTTCGGAGACCTTCATTGATCCACCCTTGTTTGTGGATCCCTTTTCTGTTATGGGGGTTCTATTACCTTCACATCACTTGGACATCCTTTATGTGGGTGTTCACTCTTCACCCTCTAACATTTCTACATATGTGGCATTATCTTCGGTTACTTGGCGCTCTCTTGCTAGACCTATGTCACACTTTTGTGGACCAGACTCAGTGTTCTTCGTGTTGTTTCCTTCGGTTTCCTTCGTGGAGTGGACAAACTTCCAACATGTCATTTTGGTCCTTCCTAAGGGCAGGCACATAGTTCTGTGTGGATGGCTCTTCTTCAATCCAGAGGTAGAGGATCTCGTCATCGAAATTCTTCTGGGAGACTTCCTAGAGCTGCAAAGTTTAGATCCGTCCATGGCATCTTCTGCATTCCTCTCATCTGCCTCTTCTTCTCTCTTCTTCTTCTTCTTTCCGAGAGATTACCTCTTTGTACATGGGTACCTTTACTGAGCTCATCATCGTGGCGGGACCCATCTTTGGCATCTTTCTTAGATTAGAGAGTGGACTTGTCTCTCTTTTGGGGGGGAGTTTTTCCCATTGGGTTTTCTCCTTTTACTCCACTTTTCGAGAGTTTCTTGTATGTGGGTACCTCATCAAGCTTTGTGCCAGGACCCATTTCTCATTTCTGACTTTCTGCCTCATCCTAAGTTATGATGAAGGGGGTGTTGGTGTAGGTGGTATTTTTCTTCACTTATTTAGTGTTATTCCACCTCACTAGGTGAGTCATCTCACTTAGGTGGACATGGATCTAGGTGTCATCTTAGTTATGACAAATTCCCTTACGAAATCTATCATATGTGTAAGTGTGCGTCATAGGAGTTACATTCCCATTTGGGAAAGGAACTCATATTCTCCATTATGGAGGAATCTTCTCTTACATGAGAGTTACACAGTCACTTCCCTATATGTACACCGCCTCTTTTGATCTATGACAAGCCAAGCAATTCCATTCTACTCCATTTTTTGAATCTTGAGCTCTCATATGCATGCACATTGATTTACAAAGCTTGCTTTATTTAATGCTCCCTTAGGAGTTTGATCAATGGACATATGAACAAATATTGTTCACTGAAGGAGTGAAGGACTAGACTCTAATCCTAATTTTCTTAATAGCTACCTTCCTTCTTTATCTAGTGTACTTTTCTCATCATGAGATAAGTTTCTCAAAATTTCTCCAATTGTAGTAAGTGAAGAAGTTCTACCATTGGATCTTCAGAACTATGATTGTTATTCCTACATGAATCTAGAAACATATTGTACTCTTCATCACTATCTTCACAATGCACATGATATGTTTCATAAACTTCTTTATCTAGAAGTTTGAAATGTCGAATTAAGAGTTTTAAGTGCCCTAGGAAGTATGTAAATCCAAACACCCCATATAATTTGTAAAATCATTATATGTTGTATTTTTAATAATAAATAATGAAGGTTAAGAATTCTTCATTATCAAAGCACAAGTGTTAAACATCTAAAATAAACCTTTTTAATTTCAGAAATACATCAACTTAAATAATATGGTTAAAAAGGATTATTTTTCTAAAAATTTAGGTTTGAATGATTTTGATTTTTTATACCGTATCATATTTTCTAAAAATATTCACCAAAAGAAATTGTTGCGTCTTATAAATCATACTTAAAGTTGACCGATAAAAATTTATATTTACAAAATAATGTAGGCACCTTAAATAAACACACCGATTGCATAAATTATTTAATTAGTTTATATAAAAACTCAACAAATGTAATTTTTTCATCTAAAGTATGTTTATCAAACCAAATACACTTACCATATTGTTAATCTTACACAAATTTTTAATATTATATTATCATTAATAGGCATTTCCATCCGTTAATATTTTACAATCTTAATGATTATTAGTGGGCAATAAGTGGTCAACCTAATAATATTCATATAAATTTGACAACGCCTAATTATTTCCACCCTAAGAAATTAGTTTCATATGGATTCATTTGGCCTTTTCAAGAAACTCAATAATGTTGATCTTATATATAATTATTTTTAATAATATATTATTCGTTATAGGTATTTTTCCTAAATATTAATATATTATAAACATATTAATAATTTTTAGGAAGTGGCGAGAACTAGTGAAAATCCTATAAATGTAGCGCCCCCTAAATTTTTACGCCCTAGGAAATTACGTAGTCCTCCTAGGGTTTAATTGTCCTTTGGGAGTTTGATCAGTGAACTTATGAAAAATATTGTTCACTTAAGAGGAGGTCATAGCTTCTTCACTTCTTATTGTTTAGAAAGGTGAATTGTGTATGATTAGGAGAAACCCATAATAGATAACATGTATAGAACCTCTTTGATAAATTATGTAAAATATAGATAAGTAACAACCTTTTCTCTCATATGGAAATGAGAACACAAACAACAATTGTATGGACACCAAAGATTACCTAAAAGTACAAGGTCATTCTTACACTTAGATTGCATGTATGTAACACAAAATCTATTTATAGATAATCAAAAAAAAAAGTTTGTGTCATTATAGTATTGCATACAATGGAGAAATATTGAAGTGTAAATAACATTAGTCAATAATGAACAACAAATCATGATTCAAAATCGAAGAGCACTAAAACCATAAAGTGAACTTTATCTCACTTATTGGTATTATTCACATTCATGAAACTAGAAAAACATATGTATGCATAAATTTGCAGCATGCCTTCTCTAAGGCCAAGAGAAAAGAGATCACTTTACATTTATATTCATGTCTCAAGTAATTACATACTACCTTTCAAACTAAATCAAGTTAAGACTATACTTGACTCAACCTGAGCCAAGTTCACTTAAGTGACTTTATGAGTTACACGCTATAATGTTTAATTAGTTCATAAATGAGTTAATTTGATTTTACTTTATGAATTTAAATAAATTCAACTGATTCAAGTGAATTAATATGTCTCAAAACACATAAATTCATTATGTATTCAAATGGTCACCAGAAATGGACCACTTTAATGCCAAGTGGGACCTGTAAAACCTAGTCCAATGGGCAATAGAGTTTTTCACCATCTTGAAATTATCTTCTAGGTTGACCCTGTGCTATGATTCTTGATATCCTTTATTTTGATGAAACTGTTCCATAGCTTGACCATTTGGATCAAACTACAAGTTACACTTGATTGAATTCAATGTTCAGTTCACAATCTCCCAATTAACTTTGATATATACAATTTATACATTTGACATTGTTTTGACTTAATGTGCAAGAATTGGATTGAACTCTTATTTCATTTCACAATATCTCCTTTGACTTGGGTTCTCAGCTTGAATATTTGAGATTGATTTGGAACTTTCTACAATTCCAAAATCTTCGTTGCATCTTGACCTCCATTAAATTTAAGTCATTGTGATTTGAGCCTATATAGGGTATTTTCCTTTACGTGGATGAACATCTATTATTTGAAGGATTTGGTGTTAGATATGTGAAAACAAAGTTTAATGTTGGATCCCTTTTGTGATGTAATTGTAGCTCACTTCCCGAAAGGGGTGTGGATGGAAATGCCTCCCACTATTATTCCGAGGAGTTCAAGGGGGAAGGGACATGTGAAGGAGCCCCCAAAGAAAAAATTAAGGATTCAATCCCATATTTATAGAAAGATGAATTCTACTATATTCCATTTTGGGAAGGAAAATCCTAATGGCATTTTTCCAATCTAATTTTAGGAGGAATAATATTAATTGTACTTTTCCAATTAGGTGTATTTATCTTTGTGGAGATCCAAAATATCTCACAAGTTCATATGTAATTTATTCATCTCGAGTTAATAAATGTTTAATATCTTGCATCGTGGATGTTTCCTTATATTTTCTAGGATTTTACCACGTAAATATGGTGTTTCATCTCTTAGATGTTTTGTATTTTGTTCTTTTATTTCATCTCTTAGATGTTTTGGATTTTACCATGTAATGAAGGTTACGAATTCTTCATTATCAAAGCGTAAGTGTTAAACATCAAAAATAAACATTTTTAATTTTAGAAATACATCAACCTAAATAATATGGTTAAAAAGGATTATTTCGCAAAAAATTAAGGTTTGCACGATTTTGATTTTTATACCGTATCATTTTTTCTAAAAATATTCACCAAAAGAAATTTTTGCATCTTGTAAATCATACTTAAAGTGGACCGATAAAAAATTATAATTACAAAATAATGTAGGCACCTTAAACAAACATACCAATTGCATAAATTATTTAATTATTTTATATAAAAACTTAACTAAATAAACAAATGTAATTTTTCATCTAACGTATGTTTATCAAACCAAATACACTACAATATTGTTAATCTTATACAAAAAAATTTAATATTATATTATCATTAATAGGCATTGTCATCCGTTAATATTTTACAACCTTAATGATTATGGTGAGAAATAAGTGGTCAAATGAATAATATTCATATAAATTTTGAGACCTAATTGTTTCCACCCTAGGAAATTAGTTTCATATGGATTGATTTAGCCTTTTCAAGACACTCCATATTGTTGATCTTATATATAATTATTTTTAATAATATATTATTCATGATAGGTATTTTTCCTAAATACTAATATAGTAAAAACATATTAATAATTTTTTGGAAGTAAGTGGCGAAACTAGTGAAAATCCTATAAATGTAGCGCCCCCTAATTATTTATGCCCTAGGCGATTGCGTATTCTTGGTCACCACTATTAATGAATTATTGAATGGAGGGATTGGGGATTTTGATGTATTTGACTGGGTGCTAGGAGAGCATGGAGGCTCTTGGGTTATTTGTAGGGATCATTTAAATGGGTTTGACATGTTTTTGTTGTTTTAAAGACGATGTTATTGTCTAGTCAAGATCGTGAACTAATAAACAAAATAATATAGACAAGGGTGGTTATTAAAAGAATGAAGACCACACAATCAACAAGAAATTTTTAGATTATCTTGATTAATTAAAAAGGTGTGAAAAGAAAAGATGATTGATAAGGGTACTATGAATAAGGTTTTCTAAGGTTGGTTTCAGGTGTGTTTAAGGATGGAATCCTCGATATACCTAAAGGTATGAGAGGCCCAAGTCTGTGTTGGTGTTGGTATGAGGCATGATATTGGAGCCTACCCCTCACTTCATGGTCTTGTAGCAATAAGGTTGTTATGTGCTTGATATACCGCCCACCAATTATTTATACTCAGCCAGAACACTGAGTCGACTTCCCTCTTGGTGATAAAATCTAAGTAGGTAGACCAGGAACGAAGTATTTAGAATGCAGTTGTGATTTGTAATGTGGTTTGGTTGTGTATGAAGGGAAATTGTGAATGTCATCATTTAACCCCTAACTAAGCTAGATGAGTAAACATGAATGAAGGTTATTTTTAAGACTCAAAAGGAAAAATTGATTTGGATAAAGATAAATCACACAAGATGCGATTTTGAAAGAAAATGAAAAGAAAAATAAAAAGAGTGTACCTTTGATCCCTAAATATTCATTTTTAATTTTCCTATTTTACACATTTTTGAAGAAGTGATGCCGAAGCCCTCCAAGCTAAAAAGTTATATGATTTGACAAGAAAGAAACTAAGAAAATGTAAAATTTGATTAGAAAGGGACTAAGGGTCTCCCAGTAGGCATGCCAAGAATGTTCAGGTAGATTTGAAGGTTCATTTTTACTATGAAATAAAACCACAAAAAACTCAGAAAATAGAAGGGTTTAACGATACTTGCGTGGATGATGATGTGAACAAGAAGATCTAGTGTACGCAAAGAGAATCTTCTTTCCAATTAGCTACAGAATGCACCTAATATTGACACATTATACTAGAACAACAAGGATGATGTCGTAAAAAAAAATCATACTATGAAAAGTATGTTTCTGCATGGAATCGAAGGCCCCCATTCAACATAAATCAAATGTTGCATCGAAATGTCATGGATAATCCTTGGCTTATGGACACCCAAGACATATTTTCTTTTGAACCACCTCAGGACTATAAGGAATTACTTAATCGGGTCAAGCGCCACACTAAATACTCAAAGGAAACATGTCTATAGAAGATTGGGTTTGTATTTTGTTGTCGATATAATTCCCCTTGGGACTGCAAGCAAAATCCACTTTGTGCGGGGAAGAAGATGGGAAAATAAAATACAACCCTACATGCAATGATGGCAGGTTGGACATGCACAACAAGGAAATTATTTCCATATGGTGAGTAAATGTTGACTTCCAACCAGTTATCTCTCGTCATCATGTTGTTCTATGATATATTGCTAAATATGCTTCAAAGGATGAAAAATGTTCAGAACAGATCACCAAATGCTATCAAGGATTGTAACCACTTAAGACTTAGTAAACCTATCCTCCATTTCCTTTCAAAAGATATTAAAATTTAAAGTATAGTAGAGCTTGAAATTAATACATAGAAAACTTTCCATACGCTGCAAAAATTGCCCCTTGTTCTCTACAACCAACAGTTCATATCCTTGATTATGGGAAAGAAAATATTACAGTGTGTTATAATATAAATTATTGCTCTTGTTGAGTCATCATCATTCTTTTATGCATACAAAAACTTACCCTCCACACCATAAAATATATCCCTAATAGAGGCATCCTATAATTGGTTTTATGCCACACAATGTAATCGAGAAAGGTGGAGATTATGAGAAACATTTCCATTGTTTGTGTCACACTCTGATTCTACAAGATTCCTTCAAAATAATCTTCTTCTTTTGAAATTTTATGTTAGAGTGGGATTCTATTGAAAAATACATTTCGCAACATTAGTTGCAATTATTTGTAATTGATAATCCATGAGGCCCTCCTACCATTCATAACATATTGTTTGTGCCTCCCCAGTTAAAGTTGATTCATCTGATAGTGGTTCTTGCACAGATGAATCTCCAAATAATGGATCCATCCCATGGGATGAGTGGAAACTCCTCTCCGAGCTCCACTCCACCACCAATATGTAACTAAATGACCTAAATATGCTTGGGAACTGGGACTTTGACATCTATTTTGACTAGAATGCATTTTGTCTTCATACACACTTGAGAGAAATAAAAACCTCATTCATTGAAAGGATAACCAATCTCCACTCTTTCCAACATTCTTCTTCATCATAGTGTTCATCAATCATAGTATTCATCAAACAATACTCCCACCTCTTAAGCTTATTATTTGAGTAACAACTGGAACAGGTAAATCTTTCCTAATAAACGCACTTTAAAAAGGTTTCCTCTGCTAAATGATGAAAATAAATCACCTCTTCACTCCCATTGATGTGGCGGAATTCAACATTTTAACTACTAGAATTAAATCCTGTCTTGAATGTATTTTTGTAAAAATTAAAACTTCTTCATAACAAACTCTTTGTCCTGAGCAGGACATGAAATTAATGTTTTTTAATCTACCTAGTATATTTTTATTTGATTGGGTAAAAAAAAGTTTTGAAGGGATATGTAACCTAAACAAAGAAAAATTTAAAAGTGTTGAGGCTCGGAAGGAGAAACAACAATGAAATGGCCCAAAAAGAACTGGGCCAAACAAAAATAGACCTAAAGCCTATGAACGGGAAATAACGTATTCAAATAAGTCGCACCGGTCGAAACCAGGAAGAACTATCCACCTCAAGCCATCCCCTGATGAGACCTCAGATTCAACCAAAGGTGCGGGTGGTCAGCTTTCAATTTTTCTTATTAGACACAAGTGACCACACCTCCTCTACTTCATTCACTTCCGACATAATATCTCCAACATGCATAGAATCACACCTACCAAGATCAATCACCAGATTCACATCATGAAGCGTGGCAATTCTTGATTTAGCTTGGTTCCTCTCTGTGAGACACCAAAATTAGGTCACACTCCCCTTTGGTCCCTCGACAAATAAACACCTTGAACACATCCACCTAGCCATGGCCCCCTTCACCTCACTATAATATTAATTTAATTATTTAAATTAAATTAATTCATTATCCTCACCATATTTATTATTTAAATCTCCTAATTGGGATAATGCCCACATATCCACCTCACCTAGACACCTCATCAAGCCACCTCACCCTAAGACCTATTCTTAGTAAGTTGTCATAACTAACTAAGACTTACCCAAACCCTAAAAATCAATGCCTACATTCCCTCTAACCACATTCCCGCATGCTTAAAAGAAGCTTCCAGTCTAATCCATGCAAGTTAACAACATGAGATCCCAGAAAATCAAGGGGATCTACCTAGTTTAGTAAACCTAGAAAATCCCACCCTAACCGATGTCGATTACCCTTAACCACTTGCCGAGTTAAGCCGGAACCACTTTCGGTCACCTTTTAACCCCCAAAACAACCTTATTTTTGAGGTTGGCAAAAAGGTTGGCAGATTCCTGAGAGATATCACATATTTTGAGAACAAGCTTTTAGAGAACACACATGCAAGGAAGGAGATCAAGCATTTTCTCTTGCACAGACATCCAACATTCATCCAACAACCACCCAACATAGATTTGATCCAATCAGGCAAGAAGGAGAGCACATGCAGCCCATGCAAGAGCTCCCCAACATTTGGTGATCCTCTGCAGCAGTCAAACCTTTACCAAGCACCTTCATTCCTCACTCACAGATGTCAGAACAGATTCCAAGTAAGTAGAACATTTTACTCCTCTGGTTCATTCATTTAATCATTGTATCTTCATCCTTTGTTCTCCTAGCCACCCATTGACCTCATTTAATACTCACCCTCCACATCCCCATTAAAACCTCACCAAATCCCATCCAAATGACTTAATACCTCACTCGACCAGCCTAGTCCTTTGTGCAATCATAAGGGAGATCTAAAGCTCATTATGTGACATTCCCAGTATTCCATAGTAACCGGCACGGTTCTCCCCAACTAGCGTCGGTCACCCTTAACCGGCATCGTCTCTGTATTTACCAATACAACCCAAAACAATAACCTACCCACCTATTCTCACATCACCCTTAATCACCTGTGACTTGCCTAAGACCTCTGTCAGACCTGCAGAGACCCAGAACTAGTTACTTGACCTTTGGATCTTATTTTAACCTAGCCTGTTAGATTAGATCTTTCTTATTGTGTTTTAAATGAGATACCTAAATCATTTTAACTACAATAGGATTTACTTCATTACCACATTAAATTGTTTTAAATAGTGGATTGACAACCATCTAGGAAGTATCACACTTCCCGGATCTAGCACACACTAGGTAGTTCACTGCACATATTGTTTAACTCTTTTTGGTGGTCTTGTGTTCCATTTCAAGGTAGTTCCTCCCAGCCAAAAGGAATCTCTCATGATTAGTTGTGGATCAGAAGTCATACGCGCACAACAACCTATCAACCATCATTTCAACAGGTATTCCTCCTACGCCCGTTACCCTATCTATTTTGTCACTTTCAAAGAAACGTCTAAGAATCAGGTGAAACATTTTGGCATGCCAGTGGGACCCATCGGGGTTCCTTGCATTTTTATTCATTCTTAGGAAAATTTGTGTGTTTGTTTCCCTTCTAAAAAGTATACACATTAATTTTCTTCCTTGGTAACCTTCTTTTTCTTTCTATTTGCTCTAAAAGAAACCTTTCTTTTGGTGTACTTAAAAAGAACCATTTCTTCTTGTTTTTGCATTTTAGTGAAAGAGCATCCCTCTCCCTCTTCATCTATTTGTGTCATTGAATTCCATATTTTGATTTGGGCTTTAAAATCATTGCATTTCATTCTGATTTTTGCATTAGCTCACATTAATTGAGGGAAACCTATACGCTGGAAGTCATGCCCAGCTGATGGTTGACTAACAAATCATAGAAACACACTCTCTCTCTCTCTCTCGAGTCTTACCAAATTACACAAATTCAAAACAAATACATATTCTTAAACAACATCTTTCCTAGGAACGCTTATCAATGATCACACTGATATGAGGATTAGTAGGTACTCCCTAGCTCGCTGCTCTGTCGAGTCATACTTTAGAGTGAAGCCCCCCCCACCATAACATACCGAAACCTCACCTTTTAGATCTCCTTCTTTGTAGGAAGCCATCCTCACCAAAAAAATTCTATTCTACAGTTCATGAGTCAGTCCTTAAATAGCTTAAGCTAAACAAACATAATAGAAAAGGCACTCTTAGGATCACATTTTTCTTAGTGTTTCGCTTGGCTTGCATTTTGAGGTGAGAGGTCATGTTCTTCATTTTCTTGTTTCTCCTTGCACACTCCTCATCATAGTTGGTGTATTCTAGCTTCTTTTGAGTGTGCCTAGACCATATTCTCATCATTCTCAGAATTCTAGGTTTGATTCCACATCAGATTTTAATTCACAACCACTTTTCTTTCATCACTATTTCAATTTCATAGTGACCGGTGTTGGTCCAGCAACCGTCGTCAATTACCCTATGACCATCATTAGTTATACCCAACCGACATTGGTTCCAGGTCCTTTTGGTTAACCTATCCAAAAGGACATTTATTCACCTTCTTCAACTATTTAGAGTCCCTGTCACTACTATCATTCCCATTGACCTTGTAAATCTCATCAGTATTTGGCATACCTATCAGATTTGGCCTTACACCTTGTTTTTGACTCACTTGTCCATTTCCCACAGTGACCGGCAGTGGTTACCCCTAACCGGCGTCAGTTTACCCTGACCGACATCGGTTATCTGTGCCACTTTCCAGCTAACATTTGGTACCTAATCCACTTATTACGCTTGTTCTTCCTATTCTTGCTGTATTTCTGTGTCATTTACAGAAAGGCAGCCCAACCTAATCAGTACTTGTTCACATGGTACTGACGCGTCGACAAGCTAGCGCCCTCGTATTCCACGCTAGTTATCAACCACTCCCACCTAGCCCTTTGCCACCTTCCATTTTATCACCCACCATGGATCCTATCCAACTTATCACTATCGCTACCAGAGATGAGGATTTCGCATGACTCTTTGACCAAAACCCTGCCGCCTTACAATTTTACCTTTCCCACTCATCTACTTGAGATGCCTCGGGTCAATTGACAAATGGCATGCCCGTATCTATCCCCCTGACTCTTGTTCCCACTCTTACGTCAACCCCATCTAGCTTCGTGTTGCCTACATCTACCTTACCCCGGTCATTTCACAATTAGGTCCTATACCCTCTATGACTGCGATTATCTGCTACATCTACATTTTTGTACCCGCCACATCCACCATACCTTTGATAACCACTCAAAACACAACCTCATCCACCCCTATTATCTCACATATACCCATAGCTACACAACCACCTCCCGTGTCGGTGACCCCTACCCCCTTTCAAAACGTGGTCCTTTCTATTCCCCAATCGTTAGCCCCCATTTCCACTAGGGTCACCACGACCCTTCCACCTCCATATACGTATTATCAGTAGCCTCATGTTTCATCTATTATTCATTCCAGGTACATACCCCTATTTCACTACCTCCTTCTCAATCTACCTACACGACAACACCATATATTGGAATGCCACCCTTTTACATGCCCAACACCAACCCTCTTATGCTACAAGAGGCACCCAACCATCGCAACCTACCAATGACCTAATCAAATTAATGATGGAAAAGATGCAGACATTGGAGGCATTGGTTTCTAGCTCCCGCAACACCCTCACCTATGATGAAATTTGCAACGAGCCTATCCACCCATCCATCCCTATCCACCCATACCCTGTACATTGGGAGATGCCTAAATTCAACCGTTTCAATAGCAAGGAAGACCCGCAACAACATTTGCGGTCATTCAAACATGGGTGCTACCTAATCGCCATGATGATGCTTTGCTCTTAAGGACCTTTCCCATGTCTCTGACTGGACCTGTGTTAGATTGGTATAGTGGGTTACCTAGACACTCTATATTTTCATTTAATCAGGTAGCCCAAGCCTTCTTGGATCACTTCTCCATCAATATCGTCAAGAAGGTTACCATGACTGACCTATACTCCATGCATCAGTATGATGATGAATCTATCACAGATTTTGTCGCTTGTTAGCATAGCTTGATCAATCAGACTCACCTTCTAACTACCACAAATAGAACTCATTGATCTCTTCACGCGGGCTTGTGCTAGACATATCTCACCGACCCTGTAGGTCCAAACTTTCCGAACATTTGATGAAGCATTCACCATGGCACAAAAGCTAGAGATTCGGGCCATTGAAGAGAAGAAAATCCAATTACGCAATAAGAATTCAACATTCAAGTCGAATGATACCTCTTCTTCTTCCAAACCACAAAACAATTATTCAAATGCCAAGGGCACCGCTAATGCAGTGGTACTCAAGGCTAGCCCAGCTCATCCATCAAATCAAGCTAGCCCCTCATCTAATCTCTCACCTGTTCAGACTTTTCAATTCAGATAAGAACAATGGAAATACACCCCAATTGGGGAGCCTTACTCTTTTGTCTTAGAAAAGCTCATCAAAGCTGGGGCCATCACCCTTCCTCCTATAAAACCACACACTAGTTTTGACCCTGCTCGCCCCATGCCTACATGGTATAAAGAATATGAATTCTATAACTATCATTGAGTAAAGGGTCATAGTGATGGCAATTGCATCACTTTCAAAAACATGGTCAAGAAATGCTCGAGAAAGGAAAGTTAGCGTGGATAATCCTAATGCACATACCAATCAAAACCTGCATATCTTCAAGAAACCCTTTCCCAATCATGCCCCTTTCATCATCAAATCAAATCGGAGACCTCAACTCATGATAGCCATACCTGTGAGGTCCACGGTATTTTTAGTAAAGCACCTATTTCTTCCCAATTACCTCATATTCCTTCCATAGAGGAAATTCTAGCTCAAAATCGTCCTTCTGCATTGTAACCTACCTCACATATTCCTCCACCCCTAGAGGAACACATTTCACCTCCTTCCTCACATCTGGAGGAACCTTCCGCTAATATCAAAACCATTTCACCTTTGGCTTCTCCATCTAGGGAACCATCACCCACAGTACTTCTTTGGTCCATGGAGGATACTTGTTTATCTCCTCCACCCATAGAGGAGCACCCATCATCTCCTCCACCCACAGAGGAGCACCCATCATCTCCTCCACCTACAAAGGAACTCCCATTTTCTCCTCCACCTATCACGGATCCAGTAGAGATACCTTTGCCTCTAGGCGAACATTCTCCATTAGCTACCCAAGATCATGCAGACTTACTTTCGGCTCTCTTACCCACGGAAGCTGAGGCTAGCCAATTCCCCATCTCTAAGACACATTTTATGGGAATTTCCATTGGGTCCTCATTAACTTCACCTACAATGTGCCATTCTCACATTTGGCCGATCACCTAGATTATGTGGAAGAGCCTTATTGTGGGGGCGTCTTTTGCTTCTTGTCTCAACACAGATGTAGATGTCACTTGCGAATACTTCCACTATCTACCCAAGAATATTTTGACCAATTGGCGAACACAATCACCTTTACCAAAACTCCTTCCACAACACCCATCATAGCTCAACACACACCCTTAACCATAACCCAACATACATCTAAATCTAAACCCACACCTACAACATCTTTCTCGACTAAACTTATTACTACCTTAGGGGTCACCCACACCACTAGCCTTACTCATCCACCTATCAAACTAGATTTAGCTACATTTTCCATAGTCAACACCACACCTACTTCAGCACCTAAATAGAAGAACCAAACCCATAGAACTCATACCCCAGTTGCACCAATCATACCTACATCACCTTCACCCTTTCCGTCTGTTTTAGGACCTCAACCTCCCAACATGGTCAAGAAACCTCCACCGTCAATAAACCAAAAACACAATAGCCCATTCCTTCCTCACACACCTCTAACATACCTAGGCACCGACATGACTTACACCCACACCTATAGCATCTTTACCACCCATACCTCCAATACCCTCAACAACTTCTTCATTACCCACTACACTTAGTCTCTTTCCCTCACACCCCCTGCATGACCCACATCATCTACCTTCATAGCACCTCTATTATCCCCATGGGTAACTTTCCCTCTTCCCCCATCTGCTTTTCCTCTAGATCTCATACACCCATATCACCTTTACCCAAGAAGGTGCAACCCAAAAACAAAAATCCATAACCCTCCAATAAGGTAGTCAAAACAACCATACACCCTCCTGCCCATTCATCTACCATACCCCTACCCAAACAAACACGACCAACACCCAAGACCACTCCAACACCCAAAACCATGGCTCAACCCACTCCCCCTCCTGCAAGGATCGTTCCTCAACAATCAGACACACCTACACCCAAACCCACTTTCACTTCCCATTGTGATCCACTAGCGAGGGTCCTATGCCAAAATTTTAACCAACCTCCTTGAGACTTTTGTCATCACATTACCACCGCTCAGACCTTATGAACCCCTCAAACCCAAGCCAAAAGGGTTTGATGACACTAAAATTTGTGCCTACCATCATGTGCCAAGGCATGATGTGGAGAACTGTAAGGCTTTGAAAACCATCCTTATCCAGTTGTGTCCTCATGAATCCAACTTTGATGATGATGATCTTCTTGATGAGGAACTTGCTTCACCAACACCCATTCCCACAATCCTTCCCTCACTGCCTACTCAACAACCACAACCTCAACCCCAAAGCTCCTAGAGCCACCTCCAAGATTCAAAATTAACATGGTTCACATCAGAGAACTTGCCACACCATCACCTAAATGTCGTTGTACCCAACTCACTTCACAAGGCTTTTCTCCTCGGTAGGTTTTTTCCTGTCATGTTGTTATACCACTCATCCCACACCTTCTCCATTTTCCAAATCCTCAAATCAACATGATCCACATTCTAGCCGTGCTCGAAGGACGAAGGCAAGGAAAAGGAAAGCTGGCCCACCAACCAATCCTATACCCAACATACCATCTGCACCCAAACCTAAAATCACTATCCATGGCCCCACATACCCTATTTCTAATGGGGTCACACATGCATCGCACCTTTCTTAAACAACTACACCAATCCTCCCTCAAAATGTCCTTATATGACCTCATCCAGGACCTTAGAATCCCATCATCAAACTCTCATGGAGGTTCTTCAATCTATTGAGGTTTTACCCAATGACCCTACACCTGTAGCCTCCATTATCACACCCCATCATGTAGCCTCTCTCACCAAATTGCCACCTTTATCCACACCTCACCCTACTCACCAAATAGCCTCCCTTAGCTTCTCAGAGGAGGAGATCACACCACACCAAACAGATGACCCAAACCCGGATCTCTTCATCTCTATCCACATCAATGATATACGTGTACAAATGTGTAATGATTGATGGAGGTGCTAGCATTAATATCATTTCATCCCATGCATTCACTCAAATGCGCATACCTAACAATTACATGCATAAACATCCTATCATGTTACGTTCATTCAATGATGCTATCACCTCTACACTAGGTATTGTCATCCTCCACATTCACATGGGCCCCGCACTGCTTCGAGTTATTATACATCTTGGAGGAGCAATTTCAATATAACCTATTGTTTGTGAGACCACGGATTCGTGTCATGGGTTGCGTTCCTTTGACTTTGCATCGTTGTGTAAAGTTTGAACATGAAGGACACACCTATACTATTCCAGCTGACCCATCACCTTTTAAAACATGCAACATGCTTTACCGACCCAATGATGTGCTCATACCCATTAAGGCATCTACCTCCACAACCACTACCGCTTCACCTACACCTCCACTTACCAGTATAGTCACTACCTCAACCGCACACACCTCCTCCATTCCTACCACTGCCACAACCTCCACAGGCAACCCATCGGCCTCCCAATCATTAGCTCCACCTCCGCGTCGACCACCGACCCATCATTTATTCTAGCTACCCACATACCAACCACTGATCCCTTGGAAGGAATTTTTCAATGCCTCACTTTGGGGAGTATCTCCTTTATAATGTTAACACCTTCCTTACTCCACAAGAGTATGGAAGTCTTCACCAACATCCTCACTATGATCACTACATAGGAGAGCACCTCCTTTATGGTCCTCCTCATCTCCGTACCAGTCTCACCTATGGGGGACTTGATACTACCACTTACACACCCAAACCACCATCACAAACCCGCCCATTTTCCACTAACTTCCAGTCTCTCACCAATCACCGTTTCACCCACACCTTCCTGCACCGATGTGTGTGGAAGGATTTTGGTTTTGGATTTTATGAGCAAGGCCTCCATACTGTTATTCCATGTATCACCCATAAACATAACGACCGTAGTGGTATCGGCATTCCTAAACCACCTACCAAACAGGCCCGTATTGAACTCATTAAGGACATTAGCCCTTCTCCACCTTCTTCACCCGCTCCACCTTCATTGCGACCTTTGCCGATGGAATCGATGGATCTTGAATCTATTCCTCCTAAAAAAAATTCATAAACACCATTTCCTTGGGGCCTTTGACTTATCAACATGATGGCGAGGCCCCTTCCTCTCTTCCCTTCCTGTACCTTGAAATGATCGATGAAGATACACCTTCTATTAACGTCATTCAATGTCAGGATGATGAATATATACTCACCTACCTTGGTGTAGAAGACTCATATATTCGTTGGTCGTTACCCTCTAAGACGCAAACCATGTTGAATGAATCGACTATCAAGATCAACATTTATACTCGGGACGACCTGCACATTCTAATGATCTGTCAATCTTTAGATCTTTGTTGAACATGAAGCCATTACTTCTTTTCTTAAATATCATAACCACGCTTTCGCTTGGTCTTACGTGAGACATGCCTTGTATTGACCCCACCATAGTGGTCAACAATACCGTAACCGTTCGATGCCAAACCCATCAAACAAAAGCTAATGAAGATGCACCCTCACATTGCCCTTCTCGTCAAAGAATAACTTCAGTGCCTTATTTATTTTTCCTTCATATTACCCATTGATTATCCTTGTTGGATCTCTAACATTGTCCCTATCACTAAGGTGACAGGGGGACTCCGCATTTGCATGGACTTCCATGACCTCAACCTCACCTACCTAAAAGACAACTTCCCTCTACCCGGCATTGACCAACTGGTTGACCTTATCGCTGGTCATGAGATGCTATCACTCATGGATGGCTTCTCGGGTTATAACCAAATCCTACTTGCCCCAGAGGATCAACACAAAACCACGTTCATCACCCCTTGGGGGACCTTTTGCTACCAAGTCATGCCTTTTGGCCTTAAAAATGCTGGTGCCACATATCAGTGGGCTATGACTTATATCTTCCATGATATCATGCATTGTATATTGGAAGATTACATGGATGACATCCTCGCCAAATCTAAATGCCACTCTGAGCACCTTGCCATCCTCAAAACCATTTTTGACTGTCTCATTAAATATTGCATTCACCTTGACCAAAGAAATGTGTCTTCGGATCTCTCGGGAAAGCTCTGGGATTTATCATTTCCTATGTCGTATAGAAGTTGACCCTACTAAAGTCAATTCCATTCTTGAAATGCCTCCGCCCACTAACCTTAGATAGCTTCGTAGCCTACAAGGTAAGTTGCGATCTATTCGTCATTTCATTTCACAATTATTTGATCGGTGTCAAGCATTTCATCATCTCGCTTAAGAAGGATGTTTCCTTTAAATGGGATGATGACTTCCACAAAGCTTTTGAGGCCTTAAAACAATACCTTCTCCAACTACCCGTACTCATTCCACCTAAAGATGATCAACCTTTCTACCTATACATCTCAGCTACGATCATTCCTTAGGAGCCATGCTCACCATCGCGATGAAAAACACAGGAGAAAGTGGTTTATAACATAAGTCATACTCTTTTGGACTATGAAATCTCATACACCCATCCCAAATTTTTTTCTTAGCCTTAGTTTTCGTTGCCACAAAAATCTACCATTACCTACTTAACCACAAAACCTATGTTGTAACCAACACTAACCCCCTACACTTCATGTATGCCAAACCTTATCAAAATCAGCGTGCCGCATGATGGCTTATGCTCTTAGCTAACCTCAACCTCAAATTCATTCATCAAAATTCCATCAAGGGCCAAGCTATCGCCGACCAATTGGCTGATGCACCTATTTCCGGGGATCAACCCTCTAATTTTGACTTTCCAGATGAGTCCATTGCTACCCTTTCCTTGGATGAATCCCTTACCAAATGACACTCTTCTTTGATGGTTCCAAGTGTCAGCATGGAGGTGGGGCTGGTGTTATCCTCATTCCTCTTGATGGTGAACCCATGCCTTTGTCTTTTAAATTAGATTTTGATTGTACAAACAATATTGTTGAATACGAAGTGCTCGTACTAGGTCTCCAAGCCGCCTATGCCCTAGATGTCAAATCAATCAACATCTTTGGTGATTCTCAATTGGTTATAAACCAAGTCAATGGTATATACCAATGTTGTAATGAGATACTTCAAAAGTATAAACATCATGTGGACATACTTTTGACCACTTTTTCTTGTTATGACCTTGAGATCATCCCCGTTCAACCCATAAATTTGTAGATACCATGGCACGATTGGCCTCTCAAATACCCGCTTCGACCGCATGATTCTAAAATCTTTCTCACCATACAATGACTCCAATCACCTTCTTATTTACCTCGCGAAGTTTACTCCATCAAAACCGCTACCCCGACCCAAGTGACCTTTGGTATAAACAATACTCTGACTACCTTTCTCTCTCCATCTTACCTCCTGATCTCACCCATAATGGACAATGCACCTTCCTTAAAAAGGTCTCTTGTTACGTCATCATGGGAGGCCTCCTCTATAAGTGTGGCTTTGATGGTATTCTCTTACGATGCCTCACAAGTTCTGAAATTCCTTATACCATTAAGGAGGTTCATGATGGCATATGTGGAGGTCACTTTAGTGGCCTTGCTGTTGCTAAGTGTATTCTTTGCCTAGGCTATTATTGGCCGACCCTCAACCATGATTGTTGTGACTATGTCAAATGTTGTGTAAAATGCCAACAACACGCCAACCTTCATCATACACCCAGTCACACCTTACAGGTTTCCCATGACCTTTGGCCCTTCTCTCAATGGGGTTTGGATCTTGTCGGAGAGATCAACCCCCATTCTTCCCAATGCCATCAATGGATCATCATTGCTACCAAATACTACACAAAATGGGTAGAGGCCATACCACTCATCTCCACAAAAGCCAAGAAAATATGTGAGTTCATCAATCACCACATCATTTGTCACTTTGGTGTTCCTCATCACCTCATCACTGACAATGGAAAACAATTCAAAAACAAAACATTATAAAAACTTTGCGACGCCTTGACATTGATCAGCTAAGTTTCTCCTCACCTCATTACTCACGGACCATAGCCAAGTCGAATCTACTAACAAAACCTTAAACAAAATTCTCATGAAATTGGTTAACGATCTTTGGGAAGGACTTGCATACACACATTCCTTTTTCCCTATGGGCA
Source organism: Taxus wallichiana var. yunnanensis (assembly GCA_018340775.1). NCBI lineage: Eukaryota > Viridiplantae > Streptophyta > Pinopsida > Cupressales > Taxaceae > Taxus > Taxus wallichiana. The sequence goes on along the minus strand of CM031239.1, from coordinate 330,744,336 downwards.
TACCGCACTAGTATTCTCACTTCCATTGCCGCTACACCTTTTTCTCTGGTCTACAGTACAAAGGTTGTTCTGCCTCTCGAAGTCTAGATCCCCTCACTCCGCATTTCTCTCCATGACATGCTCAATGATGATGAATTTCATCAAGACCGTTTAGCATAGCTGGAGTTATTAGACGAACTTCATCTTAACACTCTTGATCACCTTCAAGTTTACCAAAAACATATCAAATGTGCCTATGACAAATGTGTCCATGAACTAACTTTCCAAGTCGGTGACCTTGTCCTAAAATAAAATCACCATGTAACCAAGGCATAAAAAGTAAACGGGGAAAATTTTCTCCTAATTGGCTTGGACCATACATTGTGACCCATACTTATGGATCAGGTGCTTATCATTTATCTTCACTCAATGGTAAACCCGAACCTGATCCCCTTAATGCCATGCATCTTCAACCTTTCTACTATTGACTTTTAGTCCTACATCACTTTTTGTCTCCTTCCATGCTCATCCCTTGAGCGCTATCCACTTCTTACACCTCACCAACGATTAAAAAGCATCACATGCATCTCGTCACTTGTTATCTTTTCTTGAATATGTGTACCATGGCATTGCACATAGCATGATTCTCATGGATACTTTTCATCTACCTTTAGATGAGATCTCATGGTTGTTTCACCCTGATTTCTGAACAAGAATCCTATTCTTCACCTTGGTCTTGTCCATGACTTCAAATCCATCACATGGGACCCAACTCCTTGAGTCAAACTTATAATAAAAAGATGACTCCCTCAAAAGGGTATCTTCTTCTCTGCAATCATCACTGCTATAAATGATTGCGGTTCCTCGAAGGACAGCTATGTAAAGCTCTTAAAAAAATGAGAGAATATGAAGCTTCTGCATCGATCGACTTTCACAAAGACCTCAAGGAGTTCATTTCCTCATCCCATATAGACTTCCCACATCGATCAGTCTATCTCAAATACAAGTCAAAACAGAATAACTTTTTAGTCATGGAATTTCCCATTGTGACCTCGGATCTCTTGCCCAAAGAGCATGCCACCTCATATCATATAAAATTACCCACCTTTCACCCCTCTCACCATTTACACCCCCATTTTCCTACTACCTCAAGGGACCTCTTGGAACCAAGACATTTGGTGATCATGTGACTACTCTTTACCCTTAGAACACTCAATCATGCAATGTCTTTAGGGTCTTACGTTCATCACCTTCTCCAAGGTATGACCTACTCAGTCTGATCCTAACCAATTAGGTGGCTTTATTGCCCCCTCTTATCTTTTAAACTATCTTTATTTACGTTTTGATTACCTTATACAGGACTTGGTCCTCGACACGTACCTTTAGGGTAATCTTCTTCTTTTACCACAATTGACATCACCTATACCATTTTTCCTATAACCCACTCACACCTAACAGACCTAAACCCATCATGCCTAAAACCTACCAACTCATTTTCATACCTCCTCATATTCTTCCCTAGCTTATGGGAGAACTACATCAGCCTGAGGTCCCCTTTTCGTTGGGACTATGTAGGCAACACTACGAGGGCATGGGGCCCTGGAGGTTAGCTTAGCCACTCTCTACCCTAACCAATTCATCTTTCATTTTCCTCAAATTACATTCTACCCTACTTAGTTTCCTTTTTATATCTAAAACTTGGAAATTAAACCAAACAAATAACAAGTTGCTTAACATTTTTATCCTCATCACAACATACATTTATTACGACTTCCATTTCTCTATCATCATCATGCATATATTATAAAAACATCTTCAATATGACCCATATCATTATTCATTACAAAAATTAATGAATCACAACCCCAACCAATTTAAAATCAATCACGCCTAGACCACAAACCTGACTCAACCATGCCTAAGACCTAACTCGATCCATGCCTAAACCAACCTGACTCGATCCATGCCTAAACCAACTTGACTCCATCATGCCTAACTCGCCTAGTTTTCATCCATATCACAACAAAAATTAAAATTCTCATAAAACACCACCAAATCAAGCATCTCATGTATCTCATCATATAAATAAATATGTGTGTCTCAATACAATATACATGGATATCCCATCATGTCTATCTCAAACAAATCATTGACACACATGAGCCGATACTCAATATAAAATTTCATCGGCATGCGAGTCGAGTCTCGAGATGCTGATAAAATAATAAACCAATACAAAATCTCTTCGCACGCATGTGGGCCGATATATGCATAAAATATACAAAAAATCTCATACATCCTCACTATCTTCGGTACATAGGCTAGTATATATCAAAAAATGACTACAATACATCAAAATCAAGAGCCATATATTAGGCATCTTGGTGGACATCCTCCATATCTTTGTCGCATGTACCCTCTGCCTCCTTGGCCCTAGTCGGTGACTGCTTAACATATCCCCACCCATCATAGGTGGTGGCTGGGTCCCTCTTTGGAATGTCACCTGGAGCTGGTCTTCGTGAGCTGGTGGCCTCTCCCTATTCTAGATTCGGAGCTCGATGGCCCCATGTGCTCTCTACACTATGAGTGCGGGATCTCATCTTCTCACTCGATGTTTGTTGTGCCCTGTACTCTCCACAGGATAGAAATTCTATCTCAGCCACAATCATTTGGTCTTGGTAGTATCTGGCCTCGCCTAGGGCATCCTGTAACCTAGATATAGGCATGGTATGTGGTGGCCCTATAGGCCTTGGCCCCTATACCTATCTGCGGGACCTTGTCCTGCACCGTCCTGTTTGGGACCCTATCCTGTTCTGTGGTGGTGCCATCGCCCCTGCCCCTATGCATGTATCTGGGCCTATAAAGCCCCAATTTGTGCTCGTGATGTGGCTAGTTGGCCTGTAACCTGTCACCCCTGCCTGTAGGGCAACCACTTGACTATCATCCCCATCTCCATCTCCATCCCCACCCCGGCCATTGGGGCTCGAAGAGTCAGTCACTTGTACATGTAACTCCGCTACCTCCACTTCGAGGTTGGCAAGCTATGTTTGCACCATACCCAATCTGGGTAATCAGCGTCACCACTTGCCCCCGTAGGGTGTCCCTCTGTCTTTGTGATGGTGGCTAGATCTAGCTACCTTGTCTGGGTGGCACTTGCTCATAAATGAGATGTCCACCACTATCTATATTTGTTTGTGACCCCAGACATCATCAATCCACTAGTCCAATGCTGCGTAAGCACTTTGTTGAACTGCGTAAGCACCCATATGCCAACAACTCTATGTATAGTTGCACGGGAATGTTGATGCCCAAGAAAAGTGGGTCTAGTCTATCATCATGTCGTAATACCCCATCAACGATCGGGAAACCACCCACCCCTCACATCGGCGGGCAAAGTAGCACACTTGCCTCCATCAATAGAACTACTAGCCTTGTCTCCTCTGGATGGGCTAGGTACATTTCTCCATAGCACATGTTGCCGGCGCTATGGAATGTCATCTTAGCCATCCCCTCTCTAAACACCATCAACATCAGCTCCTTCGAGGCCTTGGAGGAGATCGAATAGACCTGTGTACCCAATATGGGTAGCCGCGATATCCCGAACACGTCCTCAGGGTGTTGTGATCTCACTCGTCGGTAGGTGAAACATGTTGGTTGTGGAATCCCATCTATCGATGAGAGTGACCATCAAACTCGGCTTCCGGACTACATGCCGGTAGCGTCGGACCCCACTCGAGCCCCCTGCTTTACCTCCACATGTTGTAGCTCCTCGGGGTCGTTATTACACGAACTATCACGAGCAGGGGTGGAACCCTATCCCACATGTGTAGCTGATCTCTCCCATGCATCCAATACAAACAAACACATTAATCTACATTTATCACACCCATACTCACCCACTATCATTTTCCCGCACCCTATTTTACCCCTACCCATCTCACTCACCCAACCTGTGGCACTTTTGACCCCTTGCTCTCCAAAGCCCAACCGGTGCCGGTTACCTCTAACCAACCCCGGTCACCCTTAAACCGGCATCAGTCACCTATTTCGTGATCGATACCGGTTTAACCCTACCGATGTTGGCTAAACCTGACCGACGCAGTCACTATCACGGTGAAAACCCGTGACCCCCAAACCCTCCCTTCTAAAAAAAAAATTTACTACCCTAACACTTCTACCCACCTAAAATCACCTACACCTCCCCCTCCACCTCATCCCTTCCCCTCTTCTCCAACTTATCTCTCTCCCCACTCCTATTTTACCCAATTTACCCTCCCATTTTACAAATTTTATTTTCCCCACCCAAAACAAAACCAAAAACCCCATTGGCCAAATCACCTAATCTACCTAACAAAACACTACAAGAGTTAGACGCTTACCTCATCATGTTACCGTCATCATGGTGGCACATCTGGCCATTGCACCGGTGGCCTGTTTGATCCCTCTCCGACCTCTGCCATCACCAAATCACTACCCACAACTCCAACCAATCAAATCACACACACCGATCCGTGGACCCGCCTCTCACCAATCACCCATACACCGTTCATCTTGTTGACTCAACTCTACGTTCCGTCTGAAAACTTTTCCCTTTTTCTCTCTCTCTTGTGTCATTTTCTCAATTCACTAAATGACAAATGAATTAAAAAAACATGGATTTTTTATTTTTATAACAAACCCGCCCTAACCGATGTCGGTTTTACCTTCACCGACATTGGTCTTGTGCCCTACCTTACCGTGGTTGGTTACACTCTACCGGTGTCGGTTACCCTTGACCGCATCGGTCACCCTCTCTTACACATTTCCCTAAATTTTACCCTATTACCCTTGCCCATCACTCCTTTTTTCCACACCTACCCTTTACCCGATCCCGATCATTTACCTCACCCTCCTGACCTCATCATTTACTGCCTAATCTCATCCTCCTTTGGGGACTCGTTATTTTACCCATACCTCGGCCCTACCCGTGTCGTGACCTAGATACTTGGACTTGGAACATCGCTAGTGACCTTTGACCCCATGTGTTTGCTATACCTTGCGGCATTGTTACCTGTGTTGATTGACCTAATGACCTTACCTTGCCTCTTGTCATGACCATTTATCCTAACCCTACCTTTGGTGTACCAAAACACACCTAAATGTTCCTACACCTGACCTGCAATTTTTTTCTTGACCATATCCTATACCTTGGATACTAGAATCACTTCAACGTTGTTTGGATAAACCTATCGACCTTAGACAATGTAGATTTTTCTTGCTCTTCAACCTAGTAGCATGCTACAGTTTATACATGTGCGTGTGTTTGATTATTACTACCTTTGACCCTGACCCATTATCTAGATTACCCGAGTAGACCTTACTCCTTTTCCCCTATTACCCACCTTCCTTTTCATCACATTTACCTTTTATCAAACCACTCACCGATTCTGCCTTCTACCTCGTCAGTTCTTGGTTTGAGGGGGATCACCTCCATCCACACATGGGGCAGCCACATCTTATTTTTTTCAGTGTCACTTACCAATACAAGCTATGCAACAAAAAGGGGAAAAATGTAGACACCAAAATTAGGTCACACTCCCCTTTGGTCCCTCGACAAATAAACACCTTGAACACATCCACCTAGCCATGGCCCCCTTCACCTCACTATAATATTAATTTAATTATTTAAATTACATTAATTCATTACCCTTACCATATTTATCATTTAAATCTCCTAATTGGGATAATACCCCACAGATCAACCTCACCTAAAGACCTCATCAAGCCACCTCACCCTAAGACCTATTCTTAGTAAGTTTCCATAACTAACTAAGACTTACCCAAACCCTAAAAATCAATGCCTACATTCCCTCTAACCACATTCTTGCATGCTTAAAAGAAGCTTCCAGTCTAATTCGTGAGTTAACGACACAAGATCCTAGAAAATCAAGGGGATTTGTCTAGTTTAGTAAACCTAGAAAATCCTGGCATAGTGATGCCGGTTACCCTTAATCGCCGGTTGTTAATTTGGAAACACCGTCGGTCACCTTTTAACCCCCAAAACAACCTTATTTTCAAGGTTGGCAAAAGGTTTGCAGATTCTTGAGAGATATCACTTATTTTGAGAACAAGCTTCAGTGAGAACATGCATACAAGGAAGGAGATCAAGAATTTTCTCTTGCACAAACATCCAAAGCATTCATCCAACAACCACCCAACACATATTTGATCCAATCAGGAAAGAAGGAGAGCACATGCATCCCATGCAAGAGCTCCCCAATGTTTGGTGATCCTCTGCAGAAGTCAAACCTTTACCAGCACCTTCATTCCTCACTCATAGACGTCCAGAACCAGATTCCAAGTAAGTAGAACATTTTACTCCTCTGGTTCATTCATTTAATCATTGTATCTTCATCCTTTGTTCTCCTAGCCACCCATTGACCTCCTTTAATACTCACCCCTCCACATCCCCATTAAAACCTCACCAAATCCCATCCAAATGACTTAATACCTCACTCCAACCAGCCTAGTCCTTTGTGCAATCATAAGGGAGATCCAAAGCTCATTCTGTGACATTCCCAGTATTCCACAGTAACCGGCACCGGTTCTCCCCAACCAGCGTTGGTCACCCTTAACCAGCATCGGTCTCTATATTTACCAATACAACCTAGAATAGTAACCTACCCACCTATTCTCACATCACCCTTAATCACCTGTGACCTACCTAAGACCTCTGTCAGACCTGCAGAGACCCAGAACTAGTTACTTGACCTTTGGATCTTATTTTAACCTAGCTTTGTTAGATTAGATATTTCTTATTGTGTTTTAAATGAGATACCTAAATAATTTTAACTACAATAGGATTTACTTCATTACCATCATTAAATTGTTTTATACAAGGTGGGTGAAAGCCGTCTCAGGAAGTATCAAACTTCCCGGATCTAGCACACGCTAGGCGAGTTCACCGCATATCTTTGTTTAACTCTTTTTGGTGGTTGTGTGTTCCATTTCGAGGTAGTTTCTCCCAGCCAAAAGGAAGCTCTCATGATCAGCTGTGGATCCAGAAGTCATATGCGTGCAACAACCTATCAACCATCATTTCAACAGGTATTCTTCCTATGCCCGTTACCCTATCTGTTTTGTCACTTTCGAAGAAACGTCTAAGAATCGGGTGAAACACCTCCGCCAAGATCCTTGGCCTTGACACAATCTTCTGACACTCCATTAACTCCCAAAACCGTGTGTTGTTGCCAAAGAAATTGAAAAAATTTACCCCTTTTACCGGATATAGCCCTTCCCCTTCACTAGTAAACCTATTTGTTTCAAAGCTATCTTTGGATTTGACCCTTGCTTCATTTACTTCAAACCTAGAAGAAGCTTCATTCTCTTCCTCCTCGGTAGGAACTTCTTTATCTAATTTATGTCCATCATTCCCATCCCATTGCACTAAATAAATGCCTTGCAACAAGATCCGAGGTTCACTTGGCACCGTTCTACACTTTACATAGTATAATCTCTAGATTTCTTCTTCAATTGTTTACTTCTAGAACCCATACAGAGAGTTGAGAGTAATTTGTTTGGGAATTTTAGTGCCATCAAGGACTGAGACACATAATCTAGCATGCACCAATCTCGATCTGGATTTAGTTGCAAGGTCCACAACGATAAGGATTCCCATAGATCTTGCCACAACAAAGAAAATTTCTGCTTCCCAAAACTCTAGCGGGAGGGTAGGGAGCCGTATCCAAACCTGGAGGGCTTTAAAAGTGAGATTATGTGGAACTCCTGGTTCCCACCTACGAAAACTCGGGCCGCGTTACCATAGAACCATGGAGCTCCGTGGAGGATGTTTTGCATGTCCTTCCCATTGAGAAAGCTAAATAAGAACCCCTCACCTGCAAGGGCCCTAACTTCAACCTTACAACTCCATTTCCATCTACACTAGTCCCAAACTGAGTCTATGTTAGGCCTGAGGCCAGCAAACCTACCTAAGATCACAAGTTTTAACCTATCCTTTGCTTTGTCAATAATACAATTCGGGATCTCCAAGTGTGGATCCTCCTCTCTCCAAGAGGGTGTGAGCTTGACAATTTCTCTATCGGGTGCCTTTGAGCGATCTAGCTACCCATGAGCTCTCTTCAATTTCTACCTAGTGATTTTGAATTGGGATATTTTGTACACTTTCTACGGCTACCTACAGATTTGTGGGATGTGGGCTATGGATTGTTTTACCATTCTTTAGAATTGAGTTCGATTCCAACTGCAGCGAATAGTCAAATCATAGTATGAAATCAGATCATACGAGTTTTATTATGATTGCATTGCATTTACTTGTTAAGGTGAAATAAGTGTTCTATGATTCTGGCATGGGATATTTTATTACCAAGAGATTGAATCTGAACTTTGAAGTGTTTTAGGTATTAAGTAGTAAAATTTAAAATCAATCCACAACATAAATAACGTTCATTGATTGAATTGTAAGTTTGTAACCACATCAGGTCGGCCCTCCGGGCCTGGGAAGTAACAAGTTGTGCGCATAAAATTATAAGTACATAATTTTCGATAGATGTGAAGCCAAAATGTCGAGACTGAAGTTCAATATTTTTTTCCTTTAGTTTTTACAAGTGTATATATATTTGAATTGTACGTGTTAAACAAACACTAATTATGCCAAAAAGGCATGCTATAAGTTAAATTGAGCTTCTAGTTTCTGACATTCTGTAGATCATCGGATGGCTGGAAATAGAGGGCAGGAGACGTTGAAGCACGGTCACTTTTGGGCCGTCCACGTGTCTTGGCATGTTTACCAAGGTTGGGGGGATGGTGCATCTTGTGACATATTTTACAGTGAATGTTCATTTACTTACTGTTTTTCACGTCGATGCCTCTGGCCGTTGATGTTGAGTTATTGTGGTATTTTTGTCATTTTCTATTGCTCCCAGTGAACCACCTTGCCCTGATCCCCCATGGTGTGCTATTGGGTGGCTAGGTATACAGGGTTTTAAATTTTTGTCATTACAAGTATGGCTTGAGCCAATGACACCATCCTCCTTGAAAGTGAGTTATCGATCGTGTACAAGGAGTTGTGGGTCATAATTTTGTATGTGTTAGAAGTGTCCCTTTTTTTCTGTGCTGTAGTTTCAAGGTCACTGCAGAGAACAAGGAAGAAGGTCATATTTAATGCTTTGTTTATGTTCAACTATTGTGCTTAACATGTTTTATAAGGTGTTCAAATATTTGTTGCTGTGTAACCCAAATGAAACCCCTGTTATTTTGACTATCCCGCATTAATGTTTTGTGTTGGAAATTTAGGCATTAAAAAACTTTTTCCCAGAAACTTTTTTTTGATGCCCTGTGAGGGTCTGTTTTGTTTTTGTTTATTTTTTGGGATGTTTGTGTTAGGTTTTGAGTTTGTGGAAATTTCAAACACCGCTTTGTACGCAAGAAGTTTTACCATACCAATAGGACCCTTTCTTTCCAGATATCATTCATGCAAATTAGCCTTATACATAGCAGAACGAGTAAAATGGCAGGATTCTAAATGTTTCCATTTAACACACATTTCGTAAACTCATGTTTTTATAGTTCTTATGTGTGGGGAAGTTTTCTTACCCTTGGGTAATTAAGGACTCTCATCATGTCCGGGCTTAAGCTCAAGAATTTTTCTTGGGGATGTCGTCTTAGCCAGTCAGCCCGGCTTGACATACCCTTTTTTAAAGCCCATGTTAAAGATTTAGAGAGTTTTTCTCTTGGTGGTGCTTCTTCATTTCATTACATGCCGATATTCATCTCTTATGTCCCCTTTATTTCATCTATAGCCCAGCCTTACAGCGATGAATGTGTTGGTGTGTGGGATCCTATGTGTCCTCCACTCACATATGGAGGGTCATCTCACATGGGTTAGGTTTAGGGTTAGGTTTAGGGTTTTCTTATGTGTCATGCACTAGGGTTACTTAACACCCTATATGTATCCCTTCATTTGACATTTATGAGTATGCCAAGACACTCTGTTGTCTTTCTCTATGTGTAAGCTTTGTTCTGTTATGTAAGTTCTTCCATTGATTGATCGATTCCTCCTTGTGATTACGTTGGAGCTATTACGTTTCCTTTGGAGTGAAAATTCATCGTGGTGCACATTTTTCGATACGATTCTCACAAACTCTTTCATGGTATCAGAGATGAGATTGGGTAAACATGCATTCATCATCTGAGTTGTGATCACTCTTGGTTTCATTATTTTTACTCCTCGTGCAAGCTTTTTTCTCTGTTATCAAGTTCTTCCGTTGATTGATTGATTCCTCCTTGTGATTACGCTAGAGCTATTATGTTTCCTTTGGAGTGCAACTTTATTGTGGTACAGTTTTCAATATGATTCTCACAAAATCTTTCATAAGAACGTTAACAATAAAATTCTAGAATATAATGATTGAAAAAACTTGTTCTTGGAAAATTTTAGTTTTTGTTGTGTTCTTCATGCATGTGCAGATCTCCTTGATTTTTTCAGGGGTTTTGCAACTACATTTAGCTAGTTGCAGCTAAATCTAGTAGATCAGTTAAAATAAGAGTTTTTTTGTTTTTTATCAAACTAAATTTTTGTAGATCTCTAGTTTCTCTGTGTTTTTGCATGTCTTTTTGTAGAATACGGGTTTTTGTAGCTTAGAGGTTCAAATTTCGGTGTTTGGTGGTTTTGTGCTCACCACCAAGCTCCTTCTTCACCGCCTTCGAGCTATCTAGCAGGCTACTCCTTTTACAATCAGCTACTATCCTTCCCAACACCTATTTGTTGTTTATTGTTGGCCGTGTGTCTTATTCGTGGGTCTGTGTTCGTTGTTTACTATCTTTTGATTGTTTGTTGTTATGCATGAGTTTGTTGTTGGCTATGAGTTGTTTGTTGTTTATTGTTGTTTGATGTTGTTTGTTGTTATTTGTGAATTTATTACACCTACGATTTCCTCCCCAAGCTCTCCACCTGCTCCTAATAGTTACCACCTCTAAAGCACGCCGCACGTCTCCACAACACTCGGTCGTTACATGGTTTCCCTCCATGACTGCACTCAAACCCCAACTCAGTTTTTTTTTGGTAAGTTTATTACATTTCATTTTTGTGGGTGCTTTTTTCTAAATAACGGTAAGCTTTTTTAATCTATTTCTATTAATAGATATTAATAGAAATTAGTCTCATTTAAATTTAATAGATCTTACTAGATCTTAGTTAGTTTCTTTTAATAGATCTTAATAGATCTTAACCAAAAAATTTAAATTGTAAGTGGGAAACAATTTAATTTTGATTTCTTTAAAAGGAAAGTATTTAAAAATTAATTAGGATTTAATTTGTATTAGATCTTAATTAGTTTTTCGTAATTAATTAGATTTAATTATATTAAATCTATTTCTATTAATTACGACTCTAATTTGATTATCATTTACGATTAGTATTATTTAAAATCGTCCTTTAAATTAAAAATTAATTATCATTTTTAACTCCCATAGCTTTAAATTTAGCTAAATTAGGCATTTCCAAATGATAATTTTTAAGCGTTATTGTCGATTTTTTTACTAATCGTGCACTCAAGTGTGCAGTAACACTCCGAGCTCCTATTTGTCTTCCCGTTATTTTTCGACATTCTGAAGATCTCTTGAACTCATCTTGAGTTCATTTAAAACATTGTATTTTACCCTTATTATTGCTTGCGACTAGTGAGCACATCTCGCCATAGTTTGTAGCAAGGGGGTATCCTTTGCGACGTGAGACACTTTTTCTCACAACCAAGATTTGATTTCGCCTCCTTCCTAGTTTTTTGCAATTGTGCTTGTGTATGGTGTCACTTTGCTGTGCTCCACGAAACATGATTTTGGTATCCTCTCTTGCGTGTTATTACACTTTGTTTGCAAGGCGAGTCATCAAGTATTTCAAGATGCATGCTCAGACCCGATTGTATTCAACACACTAAACTATAAAGTGCTGAAAGTAGGGGGGTTATTATATTGTCTTGGGTGGTTGTGATTCTTGTGTTTCTTTTCTGCATTCTTTCTCTCTCTTCACTATGGATGCACTTTCAATTCCTTTTCTTACATTGTTCAACTTATTCGAATGGAGATCAAAAATAATTATGAAACTAAGGGGTAAAGGGTTATTCCACATCACCATGGGAACTGAGACTGAACCAAACGATGACCCTGAAAAATCTAAGTGGTTAAACCGTAGTGATGAAGCTTTAGGTCTTCTTTACATGTTTGTTTCTCCTAACTTTCTCTTCCACATTGAGTCATTTGAAACACCTAATTCTATGTGGAAAATGTTAGATGGAATGTTTGGACAACAAGATGACATGAGAGTGCATGAGTTGGAAAATGAACTACTAGGGTTAAATCCTAGTGATTTTGAAAACCTACAAGCATTCTTCTCTAAGTTTTTCCACACTAGATTGTTGTTAAAGGAATGTCAAGTAGAGAAGAAAGATTCTCAATTGATCTTTTCAATTCTCTCTAAGTTAGGTCCTGAATATTTTGTCTTTGTGTCAACTTTTTACGCTACAAAAGCTGCCTTGGGCAAGGATTGGAATATGCCCTCCTTTGACTATTTTTCATCCCAACTCATTCAAGAACAAGAAAAAATCATTCAAATGGGGTCTCTCAAGTCCAAGTCACATGCCCTTGTAGTGATTACTAGTAAGGAAAAGAAGATTGAAAAGAAGAAAGAAATAAAGGACCAACCTAAGAAGGAAACCAAGACCAAAACTAAATTTTACACAAACGCTTCAACTTCTGAGCCTAGAGCACGAGAAGAAAAGTATCTGTGTTCCTATTGCAGGAAGTATGGTCATCAAGAGCATATGTGTATGAGAAAACAAATTGATCACCTTACTCATTTACTTGAGAAAATCAAATAGGTGTTCCCGAGGCTATCAAAAAAATTCTTGAAGGTCGAGTCTTCTCTACCGTGCAAAAGGTTCTAAATTTGATAAGAAGAAAAGAAAAGGCCCTTGTAGCCAAAGTTTATCCTTCATCGACGTGGATTATAGATTCCAAAGTGCCTTGCACCACATGGCTTCTTCACATATTGAGTTCTCCAACATCGAGCCTTGTGGTATGTCTCAAATCACAATGGGTAATGACATGACAAAGTGTCGGTTTCAGTATTGGATCGGTAGAAATGGATGGGGAACATTCAACTAAGTGTTGAGTGTTCTTGATCTCTCTACAAATATCCTATCGATTTACCAAATTACTCACCTTGGTGAAGGAATGTCAGTGGAATTTGGTCCTAACTCGGTGATTATTGGTGAGCTTAACAATGACACTACAGTGGTTGAGGGAAAGGCAGATCACCGTTCATGGTTGTATACCTTTTCCCACTTTACTTCTGATTCTACGCCCACTACCTTGCTCACTCATGTGAATGAGGTTAGTAAGCTATGGAATGAGCATTTCAGACATCTAAACTATTGCTACCTTGAACAATTGAGCCAAAATGAAATGGTCAATGGGTTACCCCACGTAAAGTTTTCTAAGGGTATTTATGAGGGTTGTACCCTTGAAAAGCATCCTAAAAATTACTTTGATAAAGGAAAAGCCTGAAGAGCTACTCATCCTTTGGATCTTGTTCACAACAATATTTTTGGTCCATTTCTGTCTCCTTTGTTTACTAGAGATCTTTATGTGCTCACCTTCATTAATGACTATTCGCGATATACTTGGGTATATTTTCTTAAGCTTAAGTCTGAAGTCTTTGAAAATTTTCAAGACTTTAAGGATCTTGTTGAGAAACCAGCAGAACGGGCTATTAAGGTTATTCAAACCGAAAATGGAGGTGAATATGTAAACAATAGGTTCATGGATTTATGTACTTCTGAAGGGATCTCCTTGCAACATACAATTGCTTATAGCCCTTCACAGAATGGAGTAATAGAAAGAAAGAACCGTACTCTTAAGGAGATGGCCACTTGTATGATTCACTCGAAGTCTCTTCCTTCGTAGTATTGGGATGAAGTAATGAATTATGCTAATTACATTCAGAATCATGTTACACACAAGGAAGTAAGAGGGATGACACCCTTTAAAGCCTGTTTTGGACACAAGCTTGATGTTGAGCACTCTCAAGTCTTGAATCCAAGGCTATGGCTCATATTCCCAAGAAGAAATGCAAGGCATTGGAACCAAAATCTAAGCCTTGGATCTTTGTAGGGTATCCCAATGGCGTGAAGGGATGTCTATTTTTGAATCCTACTTCTCATGAGCTTTATATTGAGAGAAGTGTTAAGTTTGATGAGTCTTCTTTGACTTCTACTTCTCTACCTATTGAGGTTCTTCAGTTTGCTAATTTAGATTTTGACTCATCCGATGATGATGTTGTTGAGTGTTCTCCTCTGCCTGATCCTCCCGACCATCAAACCCTTGAGTCTTCTAATTTGTGACAGTAGTGATGATGAGGACTATGTCCCTTCTCACTCGAGTGATGAATCTTCTAACTCAGAGTATGATCCTCCTGGTCCTCTTTAGGCTAGGAAAAATTTGTAAAGTGTTGGAGATTTAGATGGAGATACTTCGGATATGAGACATACTCGCTCAGATTTCATTGGACCCCACTCTTTCTTCACCTCTTCCTCTAATCCATGTATTTCCGGGAGGCTTCTGGTATTCGTGAGTGGGATTCTACCGTGGATGAGGAGTATTCCTCTCTCATGAAGAACGATACTTGGGATATAACCCTCTTCCGAAAGGAAGAAAAATCATTCGGTTTAAGTGGGTTTTCGAACAAAGTATGGAGTAGATGGAGATGTCAAAAATTTTAAAGCATGATTAGTAGCTAAGGGTTTCTCTCCGAGATAGCTAGGGTTGATTATATTGAAACTATTATCTCTTGAAAGTGCACCCTATAGAGAGATGGTTGCAGGTGTTCTAAGCTTGTGAAATTGATCTCTCTCTTTCGTAGATACAATGGAAACACCTCAAGTCTGTGGGTATACCTATTTTGAGGTGAGTCTCTAGTATCAAGGTCGGTTCCTTATTGATGTATCCTAAACTGATTTCGGGGTTTAAGGGTAAAAGATGACTGTAAAGTAATTAAAACTAAGGTGATACACCAAATTTGTATGAGGTATTTGACTAAGTATATGCACAATTAATATGTGAAAGGATTCTTGATGCACGAACCAATATTTTTCTGTAGAATGTTAAGGGAAAAACACTTTGAGGTATTGAGGGAAAGTATCACAACAATACTGCCAAGCTAAACATGCACATTAATATCATGCATAAATTACTGAATTTTACAACATGGTAAGATAATTAACCAGGGAATTTATGTTCACAAGATTAATGGAAACATACACAAGACTGCAAATGATTGGAAAGGTAGAAAATACTTCACATTCAGAAGGAAAAACTAGCAAAAATTGCTTCAGTACTCCTATATCCAAAAGTCCTCCTTTTTGCTTTACCAAAGCACACAATATATAGAAAAATAATTTTCACATCCCTTCCTAAAAATATTCTAAGGCTTGTAGTCGCCCATGCACCCTATTTTTATCCTTTATTTAATAATAGATAAAGGAATAAAAATAGAACATGCAATTACAAATATGCATTAACACGTTGATTACATTACGGTCAAACTAAAGTTGACTGCTCTAATTTTAAGAAAACAAAGGTGAATAATTTGCTAATAATAAATCTTGCTTGGTGAGCAAGTCTCCTTCCTTGAGCATGCAAATTTGTCTTCTTGTCTATTATGTCCTCTTGTGAAGCATGCAAAAATCAACTCCCTGTTTGTGAGTAAAATAATTGCAATACTTGCAATATTTGCAAAAATAAACATCAATACATCCATTTGGTGGGGACCACCTCCATGCTCAGATTTTGATGTTGACATTCCTTGTCTAAGTGGTCACATGGGTGACATTCTGTAGATCATCTTCAACCTCCTTGAAGTGGGGACCACCTTTGCACTCTACTTGTTTGGCCACCTTTGTGGACTTAGCAAACTAAAAGGTCGACCATCTTGACATTGCACATGCCATACTATAGTCTTACCACCTTTTGATTAATACTTGCATGTATATACTTGTCGGCCTTTTTCACATTGGATAATGTATAGTTTTAAAAATTTCACCTTTTTGGTGATCATTGTTGGCATGATTTAGTTTCAGCATTTGATCTCTGAAGCATATAATTTTAAGACCTTAGAAAGGTCGGAGAAGGCAATGATTCTTCTTTTTTAATTGGTTACGTGAGTTGGCCCCCTCTCCAAAGTGACTCAACCATTCTAATGCTTGGTTGGCACTGTGCACATTTAATTGGTTTAAAGGCTCGGGACCTTGCCTCAATTGATCTTCTTGGCATTTAAGTTGGGCCCTTGGTGGATTTGTGCATGGATTTGGCTATTGATTATCTTTTGTGTTGATTTCTACCATTTGATTTCACTACACCCTCAGTTAGGGTTTCTTTGTGCTTCTAACACATGTATGCACTATTAACCCTGGTTGGGTTTGGTCCTTGATGAAGACCGTTGATCTCTGTCCTGGTTTGATCTTTGGCATCGATTCATGACCTGTGATTAGGGTTTTACCCCTGCAAATAATTCAGTTGATGGCTTCTTACCATGGTTGTTTGCTTTGAATGTGGAGCTCGATCTTCGGCCTTTGATCTTTGTCCTTGTTGAACGTTGATCATTGATTACTAACTCTAGATGAGTTAGGTTAAATTGGCTAAGGTGGGTGAGTTTAAAATGCTCAAGCTCCATCATTTTGGTCATTTCTTGGCTTACTCGCAGAGAGCGGTGAAGCTCTTGAAAATTTTGTTTTTACATCATTGTTTGATCTCTGAAACTCGGTTCTGTGTTTCTTCTTTTGATGGCCACCATGGTTTGAAAGCTTGAGATCCATTATGTATCATCTTTTGGTCTCTACGAGATTTAATCAAAACGGCCGCCACTTCAGTGAGTTAGAGCTCGGTCTTGGAGGTTTGTCTCGGCTTTACATTTCACTATTTTCTGATCTCTCGGGAGTTGTCTCTGGCCTACATTATTGTTTTCTTTTGAGCTCGGGACCATGTAGTTATCACACTATTCGGTGGGGAAGGTAAGTCTTGACTTCCTTGGATATATCACATTACTTCATTCGTCACCACTTTGTCCTTCGAGAAATACTAATAATTTGTTCTTTCTCTACATTTTCTCGTGGTTTCATGGTTCAACCTTGGTCATTTTGAGATGAAACTCGTTCGATCTTGATATTTTTCCTCTAAACTTGATGATTCTTTGAGGGTTTTGATAGAGCCAATTTGGTCGGTGAGTTATTTTCTTACTCCATTTCCTTGCTACCCATTAATGGGTCTTCATTTATTTGCCAAAATCTGTGCTTTTTGAGACGTGGGTACTCATAGATCTAAGTTTTAAGAAATTCTTCAACTCTGTGTAGATAAATATGTAAATTTTTAAAATATTGGTTTTCATCATGCACTATAATTACATTTTGGTTTCCTTTGTCTACCGCCATTGGTCATGGATCTTACTAGAGTGAGGGAAACTTTCAAACAATGCAAATTTGGATTTTCCGTTGAGCTCGATTTTTCCGTGTTGACTTGGGGTTTATGTTTCTGTGCGTAATTAGAGCCAAAATATACTTTGTGCTTTGAAAATTGAAAACTCCTTTCTATCTTGAATATTCAAACTCGAAGTAATTGATGATGTTCATTGCAAAGTAGAGGTGTGGGAATTTGTTGTATCATGCTTCAGTGCGAGTCGAGACTGTTATTTGGCATTGTAAATGTTGATCTCTGAATCTCCACATTTGGTGGCTTTTCTGAGTGCTCTACTTCCATTCTATCAAGAAAATTTGAACTCATATCTTGCATATTTTATAATGGCTTATGAAAACTCTGATTCTTACTTTCCTTATTGGTTTTACAACCTGGAGTTCTTAGGATGCTCAAACCTTTAATTTCCTATGACATTGATTCTTCTGTAATGCATTTTGAAGCACTTAGTTGATGCTTTGATATTCCATTTACTTGTGTATTAAAACATGAAGCACTTGCTTTAGTTAAATTGAAATCTGTAGCCTGAAATGATCAATTAGACACTTGTATGCTTATCATTTGTTCAACTGTAAATCATAAAGCTTCATAGTATGCTTTCCTGAAATTGTTACTTGTACTATATACATCATTTCTATTGCTTCAACATGACCTAATTTTTAGTACTTCGTATTCAAACTATACCTTGAGATTTTAGCTATGCACTATATGATTCATCTGTACTTGATCATTTGATCTTGGAACCTACAGTATTAGTGCTTGACTGTTCTTAACTTACTGTGATGAACCTGAGGTTAATTTTCTCTTGATCTATTTCCTTGCATAAATAGATGTACTTCTTTGATATGGCAGCATCTCTGTGATTCATACTTGCTTTATTGAAAAATGAAATTCATAGAAGGGATGTACTTGTAAGATTACTTCAAATTTCATGTTATTCAGTTGTTAAGCTATAATGAATGCTCCAAGTACTTCAATCTAATGACTGAAAGTGTAGTCCATTTCTTTTCGCATTATATACTATATTTCCTTTTATTACAACTCTGATATGCATGCTAGAAAAGTCGTAAATGTCCATTTTACATGGTGAATCCTGTCAAAATTTTCCTAGAATTCTTTGACTATCTGTTTCATCTGTAATAAATCCTTCTAGTTAGCTTCAGCTTCTTGAAATATGATTTCTTCTTTGGTTGCAAACTGAAAAGTATACTTCTATTTGCCAATCTCTTTTGATTTAAATTCCAGATCTGTAATGTAACTTCTCCCATTTGTAGGTCGAATCTTTGAAACATGAGTTACATTATTCCTTCTTTCCAACGTGTGCTTATGACTTATCTATTTTTTCTTGGCTACAACTGACCTGCACTCTACACGCTTAAGAAAATAGTTAGAAAAATATCTAGGCTTTTGGCCTCTCTTATGTCCATAGTTTTTCTTTTCTTTTCTTCTTTTTCCTTCTTTCTGAGTGAGTAAAGCATGTATGTAGTTGATCTTCAAGTAGACTATATCTCTGTTAAGAGATTCATATGCATGAATTAGGACAGTATAGGAATATGAACTGATCCCTGAGGTCGTATCTGTCAGTTTTCTCTTTTTCTTCTTTTTAGGTAAAGTGACTTCTACAATGAAGATGAAGAAGGAACAAAATTTGGAATGGAGATGCTTTGACCTAAGAAGAAAACTCCCAAGGTAATGATAGGTTTACTCATAATCCTTTACTTTTCTTTCATGCACGTGTACCTCTTATTTGGTAGATGTACTTTACTTTTCGATTACATCCCAAGGCTTGTGTGGGAACATTTGAAAATTCCTTATGAATAAAACATTGAATTATGAAAATGAGTTGTATATTTCTTTCGCATTTCATATTTATGTATGGATTGTATGATGAACTAAACAACTCAAGTAATATAATTGAATATCTTAATCATAAAGGAAGGAACGTTAAGAAAACTTGTAACATCTAGTAATGAACTCGATTTCTATAATCTGCACTTATGTTTGTTGTTCAAAAACTTAGTATTTCACCTATTCTGTAATTAAATGTCTTCATCAAGACAACATAGTTGTCCTTCGAGGCCTTGTGTTCTTTTGCTAAAGATAGTCATGATATTACATACTATGTGATCTATTACGTTTTGTGTTTTGTAACAATACACATGGTGCAGATTTCATGTAATCATTTAACTAAATCAGGAGTAACAACATTATCTGAAAAAAAAATCTCCCTTAGCTTAGGTATACTTCACCAATGCCTTCCATCATAACAAAGTTTGAGTTGCCAATTTTTGCACAAGTGCAAAAATTGTCAACATTTCTGGTGATCCTGTGGGGAAAACTATCTGCTAGCTTATAGATCATTGTCTTACTCTTGTCCATTGGGCATGGAGTCCAAAAATGTAACCAAAATCTACCTTTCTGAAGGGTCCAACCCTTCCAAAACAAAATAAAACTAGGAAAGGATTTGGCAAACCGGATCATGCGCATGAATGCACTTGTTGAAGGGAAAACAATGCAATGTGTAGAAACTACAATTATTGAAGGAAATCCTACTCTATACTGATCTTTGTAAGATTTTCAATAATAGTGTTCTAGAAACATACCATTCACGAGAATGGGAAGTTCCTCTCCACTCGGCTTCGAAAGTGAAAAGCATTGTGTTCTTTACAAGTTGAAATCATGTAAGGGCCACTCCAGATTATATCAAACTTTGTGTGTCTTCCGGCTTTGCATGATCAGCATCCTACTTTAACACAATATCTCCTTCATTGAAGATTCTAAATTTGGCTTTCTTATCAAAATTATTCTTCATTTGTTTATGATTCTTTTCCATATTCAAATGGGCTTGATCTCTTAGCTCTTATAATTCCATTAATTCCATCGTGTTCTTTTGCAAGCTAAAATCATGTAAGGGCGACTCCATATTGTATCAAACTTTGTGTGTAATCCTGGATTTTCACGATCAACATCCCACTTTAACACAATATCTCCTTCATTGAAGATTCTGAATGTGGATTTCTTATCAAAATTCTTTTTTATATGTTTTTATTCTTTTCCATGTTCAAATGGGCTTGATCTATTAGCTCTTGTAATTCCATTAACTCGCATAACAAACCTATAATGTTTCATTCTCAAGCAGCTCCATTTGATGCAGCAAATCTAATGCGGAGTAACTCAACTAAAATAGGTATTCTTACTTCTTTTCCATATACATGTTTGTATGGTGAATTGCCAAGTGATCTTTTAGGAGTTATTTTATCAGCCCAAATGTTGAATTCAATATTAGATGGAAAACTCTTTGATTATCTTTGAGTTTCCATCGATGATCCTTAAAAGATTCTTATTTGTACTTTTAGCTAACCCATTACCTTGTGGGTAATAGTTAGATGAAGAACTTAAGTAAACTCCATGGTTGACAACCCAATCTGTTATCTTTGTGCCAAGAAATGCTAAAGCATTATCTCGATATTATAGTTGTTGGAACACAAAATCTGCAAACTATACTTTCATTGTAGGATAGTTTCAAGTTTCATTCGCATCTTTCAAGGCTATGTCTTCAATCCATCATGTAAAATAATTTGTAGCAGTTAAGATCCACTTGTGTCCTTGTGACAAAGGCAGTTTATCATGCCAATTAAGTCAAGACCCCACTCTATAAAAGGATGATCAACTGAAATAGGCTGTAAAGGTAACGAAGCTAAACGTTCTTTTCCAACAAAGAAATCACATTTTTCACACTTTTTGATCCATTCAAAACAGTCCTTGAATATGTTAGGCCAATAGTAACCAGCTTTCATGATTTTTAAAGTTGTGGTACATGCTGAGAAGTGACCTCCTGCAGGTCCTTAATGGAATTTTGATAGTAATTTCTTAATTTTGTCATAGTTAACACATCGTAATAAGATTCCATTTATATCTCTTTTGAACAACACACTATCAATAAAGATATAGGGAATAACTTGTAATCTAAAATATCTTCGTTTATTCTTGTCCATACCTTTTGGATAGGTGCCATGTTGTAGATAGTTAACCAAATCATTCATCCATCTTGATTCTTGAATCTCATAAGCAAGTTTAAGTTGTTGATTTTCTGGTTGAACCATGATGCCTGATTGTTGATACACAATTTCAGCATGTTGTTTTGAATCTTTAGGTTCTACAACTTGTTGTCTTTCCATATCATCAATTAGGTGTTCACACAAACCTTTACCTCAAACTGTCTTAGCAACCCGAATATCAACATCATATTCCATAACTTTCATTATCCAACCTACTCTTTTCTCATTCAATTCTTTATTTAACAAGAAAGATTTTACACTTGGGTGAGAAACAAGAACATGGATTTTATTGTTTAAAAGTATATACTTAAAAATTTTAGTCCTCTCGACTACTGAAAGTACTTTTTTCAAGGAATGTGTACATTGTTTTGTAATCATGCAAGATTTGTCCAAAGAAAGTAATTGGCTACTCAATATTTTCATCATTGACTGATTTAGTATGGTGAGATTGTTTCAGCTCCTGTAAGTGCATACATTGTAAAATCTTTATCAAAATTTGGATTTGCAAGAGTAGGATCTTGAGAGATGGTTGTTTTGA
Organism: Taxus wallichiana var. yunnanensis; assembly: GCA_018340775.1. Taxonomy (NCBI): domain Eukaryota; kingdom Viridiplantae; phylum Streptophyta; class Pinopsida; order Cupressales; family Taxaceae; genus Taxus; species Taxus wallichiana. Next base: position 330,722,247 of record CM031239.1, on the reverse strand, counting down.
TTGCTTCAAACCCTTCTCTCCCTTCACTGGTCCAAGAGAATGTTTTCTCTTTCTTTAACATAACTATCAATGGTTTAACCAATGTTGCAAAATATGGAACAAATCTTCTAACAAAGTTGATTTTTCCAAGAAAACATTGTAATGCCTTTTTATGATGAGGGTAACAATAACTCGATATGGCTTAGATTCTTAAAGGATCAATTGCTAAACCTTTCTTAGAAACAATATGGCCAAGTAATTTACCTTGATGTACTAAAAATATGGACTTCTTGGGATTCAAAGATATTCCAAATTACCTACATAACTGAAAAGTCTGCCTTAGATGCATCGATGTTCATCAGAATCTTTTGAAAATACAGTAACATCATCTAAATAAACAAGGATGCATTCATTTAGCAAGTTGCACCATTGCATGTTAAAATGTTGCACCAAGTATTTTAAAGACCAAAAGGCATTCTTTTATAAGCATAAGTACCCCACTTGGTGGTAAAAGTTGTTTTGTACCTATCTTCCTCTCAGACTAAAATCTGATTGTATCCGTTGTAACCATCTAGAAGAGATAGTCTATCTGAACTAGAGACTATTCTCAAAATCTGATCCATATTTGGTAGTGGGTAATGATCTTTTAATGAAGCTTTGTTAAGATCTCTAAAATCCACACATAATCTGATTTCTCCATTCTTCTTCCTAACATGAACAAGATTTACTACCCAACTTGAATGCTTAACTGGAAAGATAATACCTAATTCAATTAACTTGGATAACTCTTTCCTCATTAGAGGCTCTATTTTGGGATTTACAGGCCTCTATTTCTGCCTAACTGGTTTAGAATTTGGCTGCAATTCGATAGTATGTTGTGTTAAAATAGGATCAAACCCTTTCAGTCTTGATACCTCCAAGTGAAAACAACTTTAAATTCTTTGTAAAGACTAATAAATGACTATTTTTTTGCTAAGGAGCATACGTTTCCAAGAAACAAATGTTTCCCTTCATCAACTGAAATCTCTTCATAGTTATCAACATGCGTTGACATCTTAGTTTTATCTTTTCTTAACTTATCATCAATACTGAAGATTTTCTCTAATGTGACTAGGCCTCGAGGCAACTTGTTTGTCTTTAATTGAACAATTTGGTCACCATATAAATAGTTGTAATTTATCCTGATTTACTATAGAAAATTCAGCTATTTGATCATCATTTTCAAAAAATTGCCAATTCAAGTCATTATTAGGTATAGAAGGCCTGACAATTAACTTAATATGAGGCTGAATTTTGTTGTTCTCTATCTGTTCCAGCACTTCAAAACTTGCACCAATTGTTGCAAGTCTGTCTACATGCTTATTTTTAGTTCTAGGAATGGACTAAATATTAATAGCATCAAAATCTTTCATTAAGTCTGAAACTCTATGTCTATAAGAATTCATTAATGGATTCGTAAAAACATTTAAAAAATTTACTTGATTGATAACCAACTCAGAATCACCAAAGATTTTTAATGTGATGATACATCTCTTTCGCCCAAAGTAATCCATGAATTAATGCTTCTTTCTCGGCTACATTACAAGTGCATGAAAATTGGAGACTAAAAGATGAGAAATACCTTTCATTTGTTTAGGAAGTGAGCATCAAAATTGCTCCATGTCATTTTTTGTTCTTATCTCCATCAAAATGAAGCTTCCAAATCCCTTCTGCTAAATTTTATATTTTGGACAGCAAGGGAAGTAGTGCATTTTCTTCATGCATACAATACACACCAAACAAATTTTCTTCAACTTCCTTAAAAGGATCATGGACATATTCTTTAGCCTTATTTTCATCCATAAACATGTTAGAAATGCCATATAATGTTGAAACCTGAGCTACATCATCAAAATCAGATTGATCTAAGGCTAAATAATTAGCCACTACATTTGAAGAGTGAGGCTAAATATGAAATCTGGCCAATGGTTCTGAATTGATAGTAAGTTTGGTGTCATAACGTGTAGTGAAAAATAAGAAAGACCAATCTAAAGAGAGATAACCTCTTATTTTTGTTGTGAAATCTCTAGATAAGCATAAAGAAAAGTATGGAGGTAAATCTACAACAGTAACATCTTGTAGAATAGAAATATTTGGGCAAGCATGTAATGTTACCTCTAAATTTTTATTACACCAATTGTATTAGTTGCAGTTCCATCAAGCTGTAAGACACTCTTTTCTGTAGGCTCATACTGCAGACCCAATTTTTCTGCAATTGCTTTTGGCATAATTGTGCTACTTGCGCCACTATCCACCATGCAATTATGAACAAGATGTTCCCCAATAATCAGTGATAAATAAAATGGTGGTGGCTTCTTGATGTCATGAGCATTCAAAACTTTCTGAACCATCCACTTAACTTATTTAATGCGGTCTTGTTCGAACATTCCAAGGACCATGTCTACCTTCTAGACTTCCTTTTCTACTGTTTTAGAAGAAATTTGCAGCTTAGCTAGTTCATGAGAAAGTAAATCTTGTTGTCCTGGAATACTTAGAGCGTCCCACATTGAGATGTTAACATTATGATTTTCATTACATCAACAATGTTAAAAGAAGCAACAGTTTTAGAGATAGATTCAACTATTTTATGTAGTGCCCACTTCCTTTGATACTTATGTTGACATCGTTGATCACATTATGGACATTATTATGTTTTGATTTAGTATGTTAGACACGATCACGGATTATTGTTGATCTTGATTTGATTGCGATGCATGATGATTATTAGAGACACCTTATATGTGGATGATGATATATTATTTGACATGGATGTTTTATGGATGTTGTTCAGACATGTGATTTGGATATTATGAGTTGATCTAGAAAATGGATATTATATTGATGATGATATGGTTGTTGATTAAAAATGCAAATGATGTAGTTGTTACTTTGATGTTGTTGTGATTCACTTACTTAGATGATTTTGTGATTTTATTTATATCATATTGGATGTTCTGATATGGCCATGAGGCCGAAGGAGGTATTTGTATTTTTCAGGTTAAAAATATCACAACAAACATCGGGGATCGGAGACCAACCACAATGGAATTCTAGGTGAATTCGACACGGTCACCATGGCAACTCGTTTTATTGTGTTGTGTGTTGTTTTGTTAGGGATTCCCATGGGGGATTACCTTTACATGTGACCATGGGGTTGTGTATTTTATTAATGTGTTTCTTTTATTATTGTTGCATGTATTTTATTAGTAATGTGTTCCCTTCTTTTAATTAATTAAATGTGATAGATTAATGTGAGGAATCATATGGTTAAAATTTAAATAAATTAAATTGGGATATGGGAAAGTAATTATAAGATTTTTTGGCTATTTGTATTAAATTTGTAAGGGATGTGTAAGTTGTGTAAGAGCTTGTGTAAGTCAGTTTTAGAGTATGAAATACTCCATCTCCATGAAAAATTCAAATTTGTCCTTGAGGGCTATTTTTGGAGGCTTGTGGGACAAGTAAAACTTGTCCCATGCCTCTAAATTTAATTTACCAACCATACTTATGGTTGGAGAAGTGATTTGTGACTTTTATAATGCATTTTATTAAGTCATGTTACATGTTTTTAATTGCACTTTCTTACATTTTATTTAATTTTGTTGTCCCTTGAGGTGTGGGATTTTTGGAGTGTGCAAGTAACTTGTCATATTTTCACCCACCTCTTTATTGTGCTTGGGAGAATGAATTTTGTCTTTTGTGTTTGAATTTGAGGATGTGTGATGTGGCATCCTACATGGATCCACATCATCCTCTCTTCTTCCCTCTTCTATATAATTCAAACTCTTGTCTTGTTTTGGGTTGTTGAATCATTTTGTAACTTCATTGGGGGACATTTTTCTTGTGTTGGAGCTCTTGCTTTTGGAAGAAGTTGGAGAAATCTTTGCATGCTTGGGAGATTGTTGTTTTGGAATTTGTTTTGGCATTTGAACCTTGTTGTTTGGAAACAAAAGCTACCATGGAAAGGTAGGCTTTTATTCCTTCTTTTATTGTTGTTATTTTCTTGTTGTGTTGTGTGAATGGAGGATGTTTTATTGTATTTGTTGGCTGGTTGGGTAGACTGCCATAGGGATGGTGTAGGAGAAGGATATGGGGAATCCATGTGGGGAGGCATAAGGAATGCCATTGGCATCAGAGTTTTGTGGAGGGAGTTTGGGTTTAGAATCTACCATGGAAAAGAAATAACTTGCATTTCTTACTTGTGGGGGGCATAAGGAAATCTGTGGGGGGCATAAGGACATGTGTGTGATGAATTATTTTGGTGGTTTGTTACTAGTGGATGCCCAATTCTTAATTAGAAGGCATAAGTATCTTCCCAGTAGACCTTGCTTCTTTGGCTTGCATGATCAAGCCGAGTTTTGATTGGAATGTTTTCAATTACATTTTGAACTATTGTTTTGTGTTGAACTATGTTTTATATTGAAATGTGCATGTTTGAAATAATTTTGTATGTTGTGGAAGTCGGTTGTTGCCATGGGTTGAATTACACCTATTATTATATTTTGGTTGGGGCTCGTGTGGCCAATGATGAAGGAAGGCTTATCCTTTCATTGGATGTCTTGGTTGGGTGGAGAACGTTGACTTTCCCCCTCTTTTGTTGTGATCAACTTGGAGAAAGAGAAAATGTGCATGTTGCTGTCCTGGAGCAAAGGAAAAATGTAGTTTGTCAGTCCTTTGAGAAACATATTTATTTGTAATCCTTTCCCACTTGTTGTGGATGAAATTGTAATGTATATTGGTAAAGAAATGATGTTGAAATTGATTATGAAGTTATATATTTGAATTGTGAAAGACATTTATATTTTGTTCGGTTATTGGAAAGAAAGAAATAGAATTTTGTTGTTACAGTCAAACTTTGAAAGATGTATATTCTGTTGAAATCAATAAAGAATTGCAAGTTCATCTCTCATTGCATTGTTGGGTTGAGTTGGAATATCAAATTGTGATTGGAATCTCTATTTAGTTGTAAAGGAAAGAAAATATGTATGAAGGAAGTTTATTGCTTGTTTCTTTTGGAAATATATGAAATTGGAAATCAGACTTTACCATCTAGCTTTGAAATGAATTGCTTACATACAACTAAATGTATTAGACCAGATTAGAAATAAGATATTACACTTAAATGATAAATTGGATATACAGAATTTTCCTTGAAGTGAATCTCACTACAAATTTTAAAACTGGTAAATTTAAATAAAATGCACAGTTCAGACCTGCACTTAACAATCAACTTGGAATTGATATAATTTAGCATGCTAAGATATTAAGGAACTCAAATTGACAAAGAACACTTAAGAAGACAAGTTAAATTAATGCAAAATCGAATCCAATCCCTCTAACAGTCGTTTTTCTGTCAATTGTTGGAAAAATGCAACTTGAAATCAATTGAGAAAATTTACTTCCCTAAAACACTTTAAACCCTCCCTAGATCAATTCTCCATGTCTGTTTGGCATGTTGAGTGAAGGAGGAGATACAATTTAATCAAATTTGAAAGTTGGAAATTACCAGTTGGCTTTTTAAAATCCTGCATACTTTTTTGTAAAATTTACCCTTTAAAATTAATCAAAAAGTAAAATTTATGATTCTGTGCAAAGAGGGCATTGAGAGCTTTCCAGAAAGTCCTCGTTTTCCCAAAATTGAGCTTTCTAGCTCAAGTTATGACCCTCTGAAGTTTTCATGCCTTGGCGGGAAAATTTGGGAAAATTTTCTCTGGCGGGCTTGAGGCCCGAAAATTTCTCGTCAAAATTACCCTTAGAAAAAAAAATTGAAAAATTTTCTTGGGAAAAAATTTGAATTTTTCTCCACCAGCCCTGCCCAATCAAATGTTGCCACGTGTCCTCACGGGGCAGCGGCAGAGGTGCGACACTTTTTCTTCCTTAGCACTTTTTGAAAATTTTGGAAAATTTTCTTAACTTTCCCACGCCCGTAGCCAATCACAGGCTACCACATGGCACGGTGGAGGGGCGGAACCTTTGCAAACTTTACCTTTAGAAAATTGGTTTTGGAATTTTTCCTAAAATTTTCCCGCGACCCCACACACCCGCCCCTGCCCTTTTGAAATCCTCCCGTGAACGCACGGACCCATGCATCTAACTTTCCCCTTATCTCCCCTTCGGCGAGATTCGCCAATAATCTTTGCCGCCCGCCTTTCCTTCTCTTTCACCCCTGTTATAGCTCATGGAGCACCACGTGTCCCTAGCAGACTCGTGGGCATTATTTTTTTCTCTCTCCCTCTTGGGTGAAACGCCCCAAATTCTTCTGCCGCTCCACCCTTCCGTTTTCCCGTGATGACTCTGAAGCCGCCACGTGTCCTTGGAGGACCCGCAGAGGTGCGGATGCAAATGGGAAATTTCTTTTACGCAAGGGAAAATTTCCAAACGCCGCCCCGTGACCCACCATCCCAAAATTTGTCTTTTACTCCTACTTGACACGTGTCCCCTTGGGGAAAATTTGACCCCTAAAGTCCGCTTGCTCATAACTTGAGTTCTACAAGGAGTTAGGAGGACTTATTTATATCACCTGGAAAGGTGAGAAAATTTCCTATCCAATGGGAATGATTTAGGGAAATTTTGGAAGTGTTAAGTATGAGAAAAATCAAGTTGAAACTCTGAGCCTATTAGAGAGTGGGTATGGGGGTAAATTTCTCCCTGAACCTAACTGAAACTTCTAACCCTAAAATGTGAACCTTGTGACCTCTGATAATTTTTTTAAAGAAAAAGTATGTTCTAGTAATTTAGATTTTTTCGAAACCTAATAGGGTCAACTGTTGTCTTGCAACTTGGTTGTGGACACTTCTAATAAAAAAATATATTCCATAATTTTCTAACTAACCCTAGGTTGTTTCTTGGGTCTCAAGTGGGTTTTTTTAATGGGCATCACATTTTAGCATAGGCCTTAGCAAAAATTGATTCTTCTTCAACCTGTCTTTGATATCGAGGTATAAACAATCTTCTTAGGTCAGGGTGTAGCTATTTTGTTGTCCCTTATCAACTAAAACACTTGCTATTTTTTAGGAAAAACAAGACTGTTAGCTAGTTTTGGGACTATAGATGTTGTCTTATCAGTGATAGTAGGCAGAACAAGCATATTTTGTTGTTTTTGACTTTCATCGGCTTTTCCTTGAGCCCTAGTAGTGACTGCAACAAAATCATCCTCATTGAAACTAACTAAATTATGTTCGGGTGCTTTTGAACTCGAGTATTTTGTTTCCCACCCTCCATTTGAGGCATGAATAATGCCTCAGATTGAGGAGGTTGCGACAAGACTTATGTTCGAAATGTATTTGGGAAAATTTTAGCTAAACGAGGTTGATTACAAGGTTGACACCACTCTTACGTAGCCATATTAACTAGAACTAAAGCATTATATGAACTAGGAGCCTTTGGGTCAAATTTCCTTTCTTTGATAAAACCGCCTATAATTTTGATTATGTTGGTAAGGTTGCCTATTTTTGATTTTACCGATAAGGAGCTATTGACAATTTTTGCACTTTTGTAAAAATGGGCAACTCAAAACTTCGTTACGATGGATGGCATTGGTGAAATATACCTCAACTAAGGGAGTTTTGATATTACTATTATTCTTGTTGAATTAGTTAATGATTATATGAAATCAGTAGCTATGTGTGTGCATTACAAAAACGTAACAAATCACATAGTCTAAAATTTCATGACTATCTTCAACAAAAGAACACAAGGCCCTGAAGGACAGATGTGTTGTCTTGATGGAGACATTCAATTATAGAACAGGTGAAATGCTAAGTTTTGGAAAATAAAACATAATTTCATATTATAGAGATTAGAATTCATTCTTTGGATGTTACGAGGTTTTCTTAAGGTACCTTCCTTCATAATTAAGACATTCAATTATTAGTTCATCATAAAATCCATACGTAAAGTTGAAATGCGAAAGAAATATACAACTCATTTTTAGAATTCAATGTTTTATTCGTAAGGAATTTTCAAATGTTTCCCACACAAGCCGTGGGATGTAACTGAAAATTAAAGTACAGTTACTAAAATAAGAGGTACACATGCATGAAATAGAAAGTAAAGGAGTATGAGTGAACCCATCATTGCCTTAAGCGTTTTCTTCTTTGGTCGAAGCATCTCCATTCCATTTTGTTCCTTCTTCATTTTCATCGTAGAAGTCACGGTACCTTAAAAAAGAAAAAGAGAAAACTGTCGATTACGAGCTCGGGATCAATTCATATTCTTATATTGTTCTAATTCATGCATATGAATCTCTTAACAATAGAAGATATAGTCTACTTGAAGATCATTTGCATACATGCTTTACTCACTCGTAAATAAGGAAAGAAAAGAAAAGAAAAGAAAAAAACCATGGACATAAGAGAGGCCAAAAAGCCTAGATATTTTCTAACTATTTTCTTAAGTGTCCAGGTACATGTTGCAGCCAAGAATAAATAGATAAGTCATAAGTACATGTTGGAAAAAAAGAAGAATGTAACTCATGTTTCAGTAACTGACCTACAAATGGGAGAAGTTAAAATACAAATCTGGAATCTAAATCAAGAGGGACTGACAAATAGAAGTACATGTTTCAATTTGCAACTAAAAAAGAAGAATCGGATTTCAAGAAGTTGAAGTTAACTGGAAAGGAAGGCTTACATTTGAAACAGAATGAAAAGAAGATTCTAGGAAATTTTTTACAGGGATTACCAATTTTTCATCATGTTTTTTAACTACTACATGCTTTAAAAGAACTATGTAAATCAAGTAAGTGATATAGAAAAGTAGAAAAGCATGCCATGATCAAGATAACAATTATTATGTTTCAGTTTCCAACTACCAAAGCAACTTCAACAGAAAAGTGTTATATTATGTATTCTGAATCAGAAAATACAACTACTACAGCTAAAAAGGGAAGGAAGAGAGACTTCTGGAAACTTTTTGCAGTGGCTTCACCATGAAAAATCAACTTTTTAAATTTTCCAGCATGCTAGAAAATACTACTATCAAGGAAATAAAGCATCTAAGTAAAAGAAACAAGATTACAGTGTACCAACAAGTCACAAAATCATCTTCAGAATCAAAGTATGCAACTACCATGGTTATAAAGGATCATTTCGAAGGTGAACTAAAGAAATACAAAAGAATGCAAGTTTTAGACTTTTCATTTTACAGTTTTTATCAAACTCAGAGCTTTGTTTTTGTATCTAAAGAAAGCAAGTATTTCAGACTGTCAAGGGTAAGCAAAGTGAAACATTCATTCTTCATCTATCCTCAAGTAAAGAACCCCATATCAAGTTACATAATCAAGTTCAAAGTTCAAATAATATGCAATTACAGGTTACAAAAGATCAACCCAAAAGGTGAGACTTCATAGTTCTTCAAAAAGCATCAAAGTATTCAAGTCTTGAAAAAGAAAGAACTCAAATAAAGAACAAAAAATTTACCAGAAACTTTATAAAGGAGCTCTGCATAAGGATGGAAATAAGGTTTCAGTAGAATAATGCAAAATTTGCATACCATATAGAAGGAAGTTTATTATCAATGTCTCAAGAACCAAATGGCAAAAAAATATATGATACGAGATCTCGGAAAACTCAAACACGGATCAATAATAGAACCACCAAAAATAAAGGAGAAGTTTTGAGATTAGAATACTATTATCCAAAATAATGAAAGCCACAAAAGTGACAAACACCTCAAACTCAGATCTATAAATACCAGAAATCAAAAAGGCCCAGATCTGGAATTTAAAGCAAATGATGAACGAGCAGAAAAAACCTTTCAACAATGAAGCTTCCTACTCATCATTTAGGATGGAAGTCATTCAAAAATTTCAATACCCAATAGGAGAGGTTTAAAGATTCAAGGAGAAAGATGTTGAAATACTTTACAAACTATGACATTGCTTCCTTTTCAAAGTTCTAAAAAAATTCAAAAATGGTCGAGAAAACTTACTGTTTCAAAGTATTTTCTTCAAACCCTTGAGGAATCATCAAGGTCAGAGGAAAAAGATCAAGCTCAAAATGGGTTTCAACTCAAAATGACTAAGGCCAAGCAAGAAAAACCCTAGAAAATGCAAAGAAAGAACTAAGTATTAGTATGCATGGTCACAACAATAGTGGAAATGAAATAATTTTCATGTTTGAGGACACAGAAGCTCACCCTTTCCAGCATTCACGGAAACCCTCAAAATTGCAGAGAGCTCAAACTCAGAAATGGTGGCCATAAAAGTGGTACAGAAACCAAGCTCAAATCCAAGGCACAAATGACCATAGAAATCTCGAACTCAAAAATGGCGAGAATACTCCAAAAGCTTACACAAGAACTCAGAAAATGTAAATATATGAACACTTCCAAAACTCTCAGGAAAGAGTGACTAGGTTTCAAACTCACAGAGACCAAACAGAACAAAATATGAGCTTCAACAGATCAAAATGGTGGTCTGCAAAATTTTTCCATAGCTTCACCGCTCTTTACGAGCAAAATCATGACTAAAGAATAGGGTTCAAGTTGTTTTTAACTCACCTACCTCAACCATAGCTTAACCTAACTCACCCGAGTGAGTCGATGATCAATGACCAACGATCAACAAGTACAGTTGAGGGCTGGAGATCAATCTACAACTTTCAAAGTAAACCATAGTGATCAAATTCCATCGACAACATTAAATGTAGGGTTAAAAACCCTAACCAAGGGTAAGAAATCAACAATGCAGGTCTATCAAGGACAAAGATCAACGGTCCACATAAGAAGACCTAACTCAATCTGAGTTGTAGATGCCACCGACCAACATGCCAAGGGTCGATTCAACATTGGAGAGGGGGCTAGGCCACGTAATCAATAAAAAATGAAATCATTTCCTTTTGACCTTGGTAAGGTCTTAAAACTATATGCTCCAAATAATTCCAAGTGTTGACCGAATCATATTAACTATGATCACCGAAAAGGTGAAATTTAAACTGCGTGTTATTCCAATATGCAAAAGCCTATAATATACCATGTAATTTAATCAAAGGTACTCTACCTTATAAATTTCTAAGTCCACAAGGTGGCCAAACCAAATGGAGACTAGTGATCAAGTGCAAGTGTGGCCCCACATACTGTAAAGAGAAAAGTGAGCATGTACACATGGAGGTGGTCCCCACAAAATGGATGTATGGATGATTATTTTTGCAAATATTGCAAGTATTGCAATTTTTTTACTCAAATAGAGAGTTTATTTTTGCATGCCTTCATAAGAGGACATAACAGACAAGAAGACGAATTCACATGCACAAGGAAAGAGACTTGTTCAACAAGCAAGATTATTATTAGCAAATTATTCACCTTATTTTTCTTTAAAATAGAACATCAACTCAGTTTTGACCGTAATGTAATCAAGGCTATTAATGCCTATTTATAATTGTATGTTTTATTTTATTCCTTTATCTATTATTAAATAAAGGATAAAAATAGGATGCATGGGCGAGTACAAGCCTTAGACTATTTTTAGGAAGGGTGTGAAAATTATTTTGATATATATTGTGTGTTTTGGCAAAGCATGGAGAGAGGAATGTTTTGGATATAAGAGTCTTGAAGTAATTTATGTCATTTTGCCATTTGAATGTGAAGTATTTTCTACCTTTCCAAATTATTTGCAGTCTAGTGTATGTTTCCATTAGTCTTATGAATGCAAATTCCTTGATTAATCATCTTACCCTATTGCAAATTCAGTATTTTCTGCATAATTTTAATGTGCATGTTAACTTATTAGTGTTGTTTTGATATTTTCCTCGATACAACAAAGTGTTTGCCCTTAATTATTCTCGAAAATTGTTGGTTCATGCATCAAGAATCCTTCCCACATCAATTGTGCATATACTCTGTCAAATACCTCATATAAATTTGGTGTATCACCTCGGTTTTAGTATTTTACAGCCATATTTTACCCTTAACCCTTAGAAAATCAATTTAGGATACATCAACAAGGAACCGACCTTGATACCAAAGACTCACCTCAAAATAGGTATACACATGACACTGAGGTGTTTCCATTGTATCTTCAAAGAGAGAGATCAATTTTGCAAGATTAGAAAACTTACTGACCATCTCTCTATAGGGTGCACTTTAGAGATATAACAGAGCCCGATAAGGTCTACTAGGTAATACAAGCCTATTCTCAATTGAAGTCAACTTATTTCCCATAGTCTACAAAGCTTTAAATATGTTATCGATGGGGCTGTAACAGCAAGTTCCACGATTGAAATAGGCCATGGGATAGAGCTAAATATGCCAAAAAAGGCATTGAAGGTCTTGGTGCTAATTTTCTAGCTTGAATAAGACTATTTTCAGCTCAGATGGTAATATCATAGGCTTTTGGGAGCATCTCTCCTCCCATAGACTAAATCATAGTTGAAATATCATTGTTTAGTGCCCAAAGATAATAAAGAAAACCATGATCAGCTTGAGGCTTGACACTTGCTAGTATTCTTTCCCAAGTTCTAGAAAATTGGATGTTGAAACTTGACATAAATTCATTAGGATCACTTTTAATGGTAGATAGTTGTTCTATAAGAGATAAATGATCTGAATTGTCTTGAAATTATTTCAACAATTCATCACCTAAGTCATCCCAAGTTCTTATGCATCCAATCTCTATATTTCTATACCATTGCAAGTGCCTGTCCTTTAAGAGATGCAACTAAAAGTCTCAAGGCTACATCCTCATGAGTAATATTATGGACTACACATAAGGTTGTTACATCCTTAATGTGCTCTATAGGTGTCACATGATTTTCACAAGTGAATGATGGCAAGCTTTTCATGGCAGCATTAGGGATGTCATGGTAAATTGGGATTACTAATAGGCTGTCATTAGTAAAGGTCACAAAACTTCTAGGTGGTTGGATAACCATTAGAAAAATTGGGATGTTAATAGAGAAATTGATTCATGGTGAAAGAATGTCGGGAGGAGGGTTATTAAAACCAGGTCTATTATAAAGTAAAGCATTACCAACTCTTCTCCTTCTAGCAAAATTTAAAGGAAAAGAAACAAATTCAAGATGGATTCCTCTTACCAATGATCTTGTAGTCACTTTCGGCATGGAACATGCTGCTGAAAATGTGAAATTTAAACTACGTGTTTTTCCAATATGTAAAATCCTATAATATACCATGAAATTTAATCAAAAGTACTCTACCTTATAAATTGCTAAGTAACTAAGTCCACAAGGTGGCCAAACAAAATGGAGACCAATGATCAAGTGCAAGTGTGGCCCCACATACTACAAAGAGAAAAGTGAGCATGTACACATGGAGGTGGTCCCCACAAAATGGATGTATGGATGATTATTTTTGCAAATATTGCAATTATTGCATTTTTTACTCACAAACAAAGAGTTAATTTTTGCATGCCTTCACAAGAGGATAGTAATGCATAAGAAGACGAATTCACATGTACAAGGAAAGAGACTTGTTCAACAAGCAAGATAATTATTAGCAAATTATTCACCTTATTTTTCTTTAAAATAGAATAGTCAACTTCAGTTTGTACCGTAATGTAATCAAGGCTATTAATTCCTATTTGTAATTGTATGTTCTATTTTATTCCTTTATATATTATTAAATAAAGGATAAAAATAGGATGCATGGGTATCTACAAGCCTTAGACTATTTTTAGGAAGGGTGTGAAAATTATTTTGCTATATATTGTGTGTTTTGGCAAAGCACGGATAGAGGAATGTTTTGGATATAAGAGTCTTGAAGTAATTTATGTCGGTTTTGCCATCCGAATGTGAAGTATTTTCTACCTTTCCAAATTATTTGCAGTATAGTGTATGTTTTCATTAGTCCTATGAATGCAAATTCCCGATTAATCATCTTACCCTATTGCAAAATTTAGTATTTTTTGCATAATTTTAATGTGCATGTTAACTTATCGAGTGTTGTTGTGATATTTTCCCTCAATACAACAAAGTGTTTGCCCTTAATTATTCTCAAAAATTGTTGGTTCGTGCATCAAGAATCCTTCCCACATCAATTGTGCATATACTCTGTCAAATCCCTCATATATATTTGGTGTATCACCTCGGTTTTAGTATTTTACACTGCCATATTTTACCCTTAACCCCATAAAATCAATTTAGGATACATCAACAAGGAACCGACCTTGATACCAGAGACTCACCTCAAAATAGGTATACCCACAGACTTGAGGTGTTTCCATTATATCTACGAAAGAATGAGATCAAATTTTGCAAGCTTAGAAAACCTGCAACCATCTCTCTATAAGGTGCACTTTCGAGATATAACAGAGCCCGATAAGGTCTACTAGGTAATGCAATCCTATTCTCAATTGAAGTCAGTTTATTTCCCATAGTCTGCAAAGCTTTAAATATGTTATCGATGGGGCTACAATAACAGTTCCACAATTGTAATATGCCATGGGATAGGAGCTAAATATGCCAAAAAAGGCATTGAAGGTCTTGGTGCTAATTTTCCATCTTGAATAAGACTATTTTCAGCTCGGATGGTAATATCATAGGCTTTTGGGAGCATCTCTCCTCCCATAGACTAAATCATAATTGAAATATCATTGTTTAGTGCCCTAAGATAATAAAGAAAAGTGTGATCAGCTTGAGGCTTGACACTTGCTAGGATTCTTTCCCAAGTTCTAGAAAAATGGATGTTGAAACTTGATATAAATTCATTAGGATCTCTTTTAATGGTAGTAACAGTTGTTCTACAAGAGATAAATGATCCGAATTGTCTTGAAATTGTTTCAGCAATTTATCACCTAAGTCATCCTAAGTTCTTATGCATCCAATCTCTATATTTCTATACCATGCAAGGCTTGTCCTTTAAGAGATGCACACTAAAAGTCTCAAGGCTACATCCTCATGAGTAATATTATGGACTACACATAAGGTTGCACAATCCTTAATGTGCTCTATAGGTGTCACTGATTTTCACCGATGAACGATGGCAAACTTTTCATGGCAGCATTAGGGATGTCATGGTAAATTGGGATTACTAATGGGCTGTCATTAGTAAAGGTCACAAAACTTCTAGGTGGTTGGATAACCATCGGAAAAATTAGGATGTTAATAGAGAATTGATTCATGGTAAAGGAATGTCAAGAGAAGGGTTATCAAAAACCAGGTCTATTATAAAGTAAAGTATTACCAACTCTTCTCCTTCTAGCAGAATTTAAAGGAAAAGAAACAAATTCAAGATGGATTCCTCTTACCAATGATCTTGTAGTCACTTTAGGCATGGAACATGCTGCAATCTGTCGAAATCAGCTTTACTGAGTCACCAAAAGATCAAAAATATTTAGAATAAATTATATTTCAGCTTGCTCCCGAAAGTAACTTTTGATTTCTTGTAAATCTGTTGTAGATCTGATGTAGAATTTGTAACTTGCATGTAGATCTGATTCGTTGTCCCATCGGGCGTGCCAAAAATTGTTATCTCTCAAAAGTGCACCCTATAGAGAGATGGTTGCATGTGTTCTAAGCTTGCGAAATTGATCTCTCTCTTTCTTAGATACAATTGAAACACGTCAGGTTTATGGGTATACCTATTTTGATGTGAGTCTTCAGTATCAAGGCCAGTTCCTTATTGATGTATCCTAAACTAATTTTTGGGGTTTAAGGGTAAAAGATGACTGTAAAGTAATTAAATCTAAGGTGATACACCAAATCTGTATGAGGGCTTTGACTGAGTAGATGCGTCATTAATATGTAAAAGGATTCTTGTTCCATGAACCAACAGTTTTAACGAGAATGTTAAGGGAAAAACACTTGAGGTATTGAGGAAAGTATCACAACACTTGCCAAGCTAAACATGCACATTAATATCATTTAGAAATTACTGAATTTTGCAACAGGTAAGATAATTAACCGGGAAGTTACATTCACAAGATTAATGAAAACATACATAAGATTACAAATTATTGGAAAGGTAGAAAATATTTCACATTCGGAAGGCAAACTTGGCAAAAATTGCTTCAAGATCTCTATATCCAAAAAGTCCTCCTTTTGTGCTTTGCCAAAGCACACAATATATAGCAAAATAATTTTCACCCCCTTCCTAAAAATAGTCTAAGGCTTGTACTCGCCCATGCATCCTATTTTTATCCTTTATTTAATAATAGATAAATGAATAAAAATAGAACATGCAATTACAAATAGGCATTAATAGCCTTGATTACATTACAGTCAAACTGAAGTTGACTATTCTATTTTTAAGAAAACAAAGGTGAATAATTTGCTAATAATAAATCTTGCTTGGTGAGCAAGTCTCCTTCCTTGAGCATGCAAATTTTTCTTCTTGTCTGTTTTGTCCTCTTGTGAAGCATGTAAAAATCAACTCCTTGTTTGTGAGTAAAATAAGCTGCAATACTTGTAATATTTACAAAAATAAACATCAATACATCCATTTGGTGGGGACCACCTTCATGCTCAGATTCTGATGTTGACATTCCTTGTCTAAGTGGTCACATGGGTGACATTGCTGTAGATCATCTTCAACCTCCTTGAAGTGGGGACCACCTTTGCACTCTACTTGTTTGGCCACTTTTGTGGACTTAGAAAACTAAAAGGTCGACCACCTTTGACATTAGACATGCCATACTATAGTCTTACCACCTTTTGATTAATACTTGCATGTATATACTTGTCGGCATTTTTCACATTGGATAATGTATAGTTTTAAAATTTTCACCTTTTAGGGATCATTGTTGGTATGATTTAGTTTCAGCATTTGATCTCCGAAGCATATAATTTTAAGACCTTAGAAAGGTCAGAAGGCAATGATTCTTGTTTTTAATTGATTACGTGGGCTGGCCCCTATGGTGACTCAACCCTTCTGATGCTTAGTTGGCATTGTGCACATTTAATTGGTTTAAAGGCTCGGGCCCTTTCCTCCATTGATTTTCTTGGCATTTAAGTTGGGCCCTTGGTGGATTTGTGCATGGATTTCGGCCATTGATTATCTTTTGTCTTGATTTCTACCATTTGATTTCACTACACCCTCGGTTAGGGTTTCTTTGTGCTTCTGACATGTGTATGCATTATTAACCCTGGTTGGGTTTGGTCCTTGATGAATACCGTTGATCTCTATCTTGGTTTGATCTTTGGCATCGATTCATGACTGTGATTAGGGTTTTAACCCTACAATTAATTCGGTCGGTGGCTTCTTACCATGGTTGTTTGCTTTGAATGTGGAGCTCGATCTTTGGCCTTTGATCTTTGTCCTTGTTGAATGTTAATCGTTGATTACTAACTTTTGATGAGTTAGGTTAAACTGGCTGAGGTGGGTGAGTTTAAAATGCTCGAGCTCCATCATTTTGGTCATTTCTTGGCTTGCTCGCAGAGAGAGCGGCGAAGCACTAGAAAACTTTGTTTTGGCGTCATTGTTTGATCTCTGAAACTCGGTTCTATGTTTCTTCTTTTGATGGATGCCACAGTTTGAAAGCTTGAGCTCCATTCTATATCATCTTTTGGTCTCTGTGATATTTCTTCAAAACGGCCGCCACTTCGGTGAGTTAGAGCTTGGTCTTGGAGTTTTGTCTGGCTGTACATTTCACTATTTTCTAAGCTCTGCGAGTTGTCTCTTGGCCTCCATTGTTGTTTTCTTTTAAGCTCGGGACCATGTAGCTATCACACTATTCGGTGGGGAAGGTAAGTCTTGACTTCCTTGGATATTATTGTTACTTCGTCGTCACCACTTTTTCCTTCGAGAAATACTAATAATCTGTTCTTTCTCTACATTTTCTATGGTTTTGTGGTTCGACCTTGGTCATTTCGAGTTGAAACTCATTCTGAGCTTGATATTTTCCTCTGAACTTGATGATTCTTCAAGGGTTTTGATAGAGCCAATTTGGTCGGTGAGTTCTTTTCTTACTCCATTTCCTTGCTACCCATTAATGGGTCTTCATTTATTTTCCAGAATTTGTGCTTTCTGAGACGTGGGTACTCGTAGATCTGAGTTTTTAAGAAATTATTCAACTCTGTGTAGATACATCTGTAAAGTTTTGAAATATTGGTTTTCATCATGCACTATAATTGCATTCTAGTTTCCTTTGTCTACCGCCATTGGTCATGGATCTGACTGGAGTGAGGGAAACTTTCAAAAAATGTAGATTTGGATTTTCCCCTTGAGCTCTGATTTTTTTATTACGACTTGGGGTTTCTGTTTCCTATGCATATTTAGAGCCAAAATATACTTTGTGCTTCAAAAATTGAAAACTCCTTTCTATCTTGAATATTCAAACTTTAAGTAATTGATGATGTTCATAGAAAAGTAGAGGTGTGGGAATTTTTGTATCATGCTTCAGTGTGAGTCGAGACTGTTATTTGGCATTGTAAATGTTGATCTTTGAATCTCCACATTTGGTGGCTTTTCCTGAGTGCTTTACTTATGTTCTATCAAGAAACTTTGAGCTCAGATCCTACATATTTTATAATGGCTTATGAAAAATTTGATTCCTAATTTTCTTATTGATTCTACAACCTAGAGTTCTTAGGATGCTCAGACATTTAATTTCCTATGACTTTGATGCTTCTGTACTACATTTTGAAGCACTTAGTTGATTCTTTGATATTCCATTTACTTGTGTATTAAAACATGAAGCACTTGCTTTAGTTAAATTGAAATCTTGTAGCCTAAAATGATCAATTAGACACTTGTATGCTTATCATTTATTCAATTGTAAATCATGAAGCTTCATAGTATGCTTTCCTGAAATTGTTACTTGTACTGTATACATCATTTCTATTGCTGCAACCTAATTTATAGTTCTCCATATTCAAACTATACCTTGAGATTTTTGCTATGCACTGTATGATTCATCTGTACTTGATCATTTGATCCTGGAACCTATAATATTAATGCTTGACTATTCTTAACTTACTATGATGAACCTGAGGTTAATTTTCTCTTGATCTATTTCCTTGCATAAAAAGTTGTAATTCTTTGATATGGCAACATCTCTGTGATTCATACTTGCTTTATTGAAAACTAAAATTCATAGAAGGGATGTACTTGTAAGATTACTCCAAAATTCATGTTATTCAGTTGTTAAGCTATAATGAATGCTTCAAGTACTTCAATATGATGACTGAAAGTGCAGTCCACTTCTTTTACGCATTATATATCGTGTTTCCTTTTATTACAAGCTCTTATATACATGTTGGGAAAGTCGTAAATGTCTATTTCACATGGCGGAGTCTGTCAAAATTTTCCCATAATTCTTTGATTATTTGTTTAAGCTGTAATAAATCCTTCTAGTTAACTCGTAGCTTTTGAAATCTTATTTCTTCTTTGGTTACAAACTTTAAAGTATAATTCTATTTGTCGGTGTCTTTTGATTTAAATTCCAAATTTGTACCATAACTTCTCCCATTTGTATGTCGATTCCATTGAAACATGAGTTACATTCTTCCTTATTTCCAGCATGTACTTATGACTTATCTATTTTTTTCTTGGCTACAACTCACGCACTCGCACGCTTAAGAAAATTGTTAGAAAAATATCTAGGCTTTTGGCCTCTCTTATGTCCATATTTTTCTTTTCTTTTCTTCTCTTTCCTTATTTCGAGTGAGTAAAGCATGTATGTAGTTGATCTTCAAGTAGTCTATATCTCTTGTTGTTAAGAGATTTATATGCATGAATGAGGACAAGTATAGGAATATGAAATGATCCCCGAGCTCGTAATGGTTAGTTTTCTCTTTTTCTTCTTTTTAGGTAAAGTGAATTCTACAACGAAGATGAAGAAGGAAGAAAATATTGAATGGAGATGCTTCGACCAAAGAAGAAAACCCCAACGCAATGATGGGTTCACTCATACTCCTTTACTTTCTCTTTCATGAATGTGTACCTCTTATTTTAGTAGCTGTACTTTAGTTTTCAGTTACATCCCATGGCTTGTGTGGGAACATTTGAAAATTTCTTACAAATAAAACATTGAATTCTAAAAATGAGTTGTATATTTCTTTTTGCATGGATTGTATGATGAAATAAACAACTCAATAATATCTTGAATGTCTTAATCATGAAGGAACCTTAAGAAAAACCTGTAACATCCAATAATGAACTTTTATTTTTACAATCTACACATATGTTTGTTGTTCCAAAACATAGCATTTCACCTATTCTCAGTAATTGAATGTCTTCATCAAGACAACACACACTGTCCTTGGGGCCTTGTGTTAGTTTTTGAAGATAGTCATAAAATTGTAGACTATGTGATCTGTTACATTTTTAATAGCACACATGGCTCTGATTTCATGTAATCATTTAACTAAATCAGCAAAGAATAACATTATCTGAAAAAAATCTCCCTTAGCTTAAGTATACTTCACCATTGCCTTCCATCAGAACGAAGTTTTGAGTTTCCCTTATTTTACAAGTGCAAAAATTTTCACGAAACCTTTTCTCCAATTGCGAAGATGGCTTCTATTCGATGACCCTTGCCATTTCCACAATAAACGAGATAGAAAGTCCATCAAATGGACGTTAAGAGTGCCTTCCTTCATGATGACCTAGAGGAAGAGATCTACACGGAAGAACCTGGGTTATGTCCATGATCCCTCCCTCATTTTTAAGTTAAAGAATTCTCTTTATGGTCTTAAATAAGCCCCTCGGGCTTGGTATGCCAAGATGTACTCCTTTTACTTACATTAGGGTTTATTGGGTGTCATTCGATCCAAATGTTTATATTCTACAGCAATATGACTCCATTCTCATTCTTGTTCTCTATGTTGATGACTTGTTGATCACAAGAAGCTCTTCCTCTATCATTGATTACGTGAAGATCACCTTGGACAACAAGTTTTCGATGACTGAATTAATTTCGCTTCATTATTTTCTTGGGATCCAAATTTCATAATCTAACTCAGAATTTTGATTTCGCAACTGTTGGGTTTCAGAATGGAACATGGATAGAAACCATAGTCAGGGGACAAACATGTCCCTCCTCTTTAATGGGAGAGGTTCCCTTATTGAAAGCAAGAAAAACAAATGTACAAATATACAACTCTCAATGTTTGGACCCTGATATTCTGGAATGTTTTCATACTTAAAATATTATCAATACGAAGGATTGGAAGAGTAGAGAGATGGAGGAAGGAAGAAAATGAAAATGTTTTCAGGAGATATAGGTAGCAAAATATATCCTTACTCACATTGAACCAAGAAAATATAGAAAAATATCAATCACTTTACCACCGATGTGAATCTGTAGACACAAAGTTCTAAAGATTACACAGACAAGAACACAAAGTTTCTTTTGAATGCAAAGACAAATGATCCATTGAATCAAGCAAGGAGAGAGAGAGAACATAAGAAATGAGAAAGAAAGCTTTTATATTGAATTACTTCCAAATTTACAACGTTCCTAGAAAACCAAAATCCTTTCTCCATGGCCAAAACATGTTCTTATAACAATTCGTTTACATCCATACTTTTTCCCCAAGAAAAGAATATCCAAAAGGAATAATGTTTGTTGTAGATCTATTTTTGGAAAGTGACATGAAACAAACGCACTCATGAAAACTAGAGGTTCAAAAAGGTGAATATTTCATCATTTCGAGCATGATTACTTTAGCAAGGGGCATCTAATGATTTTCTTCTTCATGTGGTCCCGTCATTTCCACCTTTTAACCACTTTCATAGAACTCAAGTGCTTACTGGTAAGTTTTCCCCTTTTCCATTGCATATGCCTCGATAAAATTTGTTTTTTGATAACAAAATTTACATCTCTTTAAACTTATCAATTTGGCTCAACAACAAAACAAAAATGCATCTCATGAATAAATGACAAAGAAACAGAGAGAAGAACGAAGAATGGTTCACATTTGTATTCTTTAGAGATCTGGTTCATTAATGGCGTCAAAAATCAAATGAGTGTGTTTCGGCCACTCTTTCCCTTTGTCAACTTTGAAATTGGACCCTACGTGTGGAAAGATCCAAGCAATGATGGGCTTGGGGAAAAAATACACATTTTAATACATTTGGGAGAAAAAGTGCAATTTCTCATTTTTCTTCGCCCCTTCGCATCCCCGCAAAAGACCAAACATGTGGTTCTACATTAGTGACTAAGGAAATGCAGCTCAAATCTGCTACTTAAGCCTTTTTAAGACAAAAATCTCAAATTCTCAAATTCCTCCACTAGCCCACCTTGATTTTTTAACAAGAACACGTGGCACACCCTAATTGGAAATGGGGTTGCGGCTCAATTTAAAACATTTTAACCTTTCTAGCGAAAAGGTTCACAAACTCATTTTTCTTCATTGGCCCACTGCCCGATTTCATTTTTCAACACATAGCATCACTTGATTGGTTGCAGGATGTGCTTCACTTTTATACTTTATCTATTTTGAAAAGGGAAAATTCCAACTTTTCCCCTAAAGTTCATGCCTCCACCATTGAATTTTCAATGTAGGCCACATGTCCCTTTCTGATTCGTTGCGGGTCTTAACTCAGAAATTATCCCTTCGCATGAGCGGGGCCGCAGGTCATTTTGGAACTTTTCACATTTTGTGGAAACAAAGCTAAAATTTTTAAAGTCCTCTGCTGGTCCACCAAAGCACATATGAATTGAACAATAGCCACGTGTCCCTTTACGTGAGTAGGGCCGCAGGTCTTTTTAGAAATTTTCACCCTTTTACCATAATGCCTTAGAGAATGAAATGGTTCCATCACCCCAAACTTCCACCAAAACTGCTCCAGCCAATTAGGGACCCATGGGGATGCGGGGCAAATCTGAATTTTTTTCCAAAATCACCAAAAGTGGTAAGTTCAAAAAGGAACCCATCCAGTCGCATCCAATGAGAAACAAACATGTAACTTCACCTTTTAAGAAATAATTTGACGGGAATAGAACGTAGAAAGTTACTGAGAGAACAAGAAAATGCTATTTTTGCACTGATGAAAAATGTCTTTCTGCACAAGGTTAATATGTGAAGAATGCAAGTTTCCATGTCCTTCTAATGCATAAAAGAAGATCATAAACCCCATCCCATGCATGAGAAATAGATAGAACGTTATAATGGCCGCAGATTGAGGAAATACATAAAATGTTGTGGGGGATCAAAATGAGCACTTGAGGGGTTTAAAACACGAATTCCTCCATGGCAAGACTTCAATTTTCATGAAATTGGGTTTCAAAAAAGGGGGAGAATTGAGGGGACAACATCGGCTCCTTCTGGGGATGATTTGGCAGAGGAAAGATGTAAAATCAAGAACCATAGAGAATTCATGGGGATGATCAGATTAGTGTCTTATTCATGGGAAACGGAGTCAAAAAGTAATATCAACATAGAAGACAACACACAAGGAAACAAGCAAAAACAAGAAAAACCAGAAACAAAACGCTATACAAAATGTACAGAGGGACCGCCAAAACTCCTAGGTTTTGAACAACTTCAAAAATTTCCCACTATAAGGAAGTGGGAGAGGAGAACCATCCATGTAATCCAGGTAAAAAGAGTTCTCACAGAAAAATGTTTAATTTTAAAAGGACCAAGCCAAAGGGAATCAAATTTACCATGGCTGCCTCGAGGTTCATGCCTTTTATCCTAAAGAAGAACACTGTCTCCCACTTGAAAATTTATGGGTTTAGCCTTATTTTCAAGCATATATTTTACCTTGAGTTGATGAGCGTATATTCTGTCAACCACTTGTAATTTTTCTTCATTCAACTTTTGGAGGTACATAATTCTTTTGTCTAATGAATTGGTAAAATCGGCATCCTTAATGGCCTTCATAAAGTGTAAGGTTGGTAGTTCCAATGTCACTAGCAGCTGAGCTTCAACTCCATATACCACTTGAAAAGGAGACATTCTAATGGCTCTCTTAGGTGTAATCCCATCTGCCCATAAAGCATCATATAGTTTCTTATGGAAATTCCTCTGAGAGTCATTAACAAGCTTTCGAACAATGGTGACCAAGTTTTTGTTAATTGATTCTGCTTGTCCATTCCCTTGGGGATAGTAATTTTAAGAGTGAGAAAGGGAAATGACATAGCCATAGTAGAAATATATCATCTCAATAGAAGAAAAATTGGAAGCATTGTCAGTGAAAATCTTGTTTGGTATCCCAAACCTTAGTAAGATGTGCTCCTTGATGAAGTTGCATACTACTTCAAAAGTAGTACTTTTGACTGGAATGGCTTCCACCCTCTTGGTGAAATAATTAGTGGTAGTCAAAACATGAGTATGCACTTGCACTTGAAGGTGGATTGAGTGCCCCAATGAAGTCCAAACCCCATTTTTGAAAAGGTTCCTCAATCACCACCTATTTGAGAGGTAAAGTAGCCAATTTGGGTCTTCTAACAAAGGTTTTACATGCTTCACACTTGCCTAACCACTTTGATTCATATTTGAACAAGGTAGGCCAATAATATATAACACGGAGGATTTTGTGGGCTGTGATAGTAGAAGAGAAATGACCTCCACAGGCCTGGTCATGAAAAGCTAAGAACAATTTCTTTTCAAAACATTTCATCTATGCCTTGTTTGAACAATGCATTTTCCCACAACACATATTGTGTAGACCTTAATTTGATGGCTCTCTTCTCCTTGGCACTCAAATGGGATGGAAATTATCCATAATTAACAAAGTGTGCAATTCCATCATACCATTCATCAGTTGAGCTGAGGAAAAGAACAATAGGGATATCAACTTCCTCCTTGGACAATTTGGCATCAACTCCTTCAACAATGAGTTCACATAAGCCCTTTACTCAAACTAGCTTGGTGGGTTTGATGTCAAGATCATACTCGTGAAATTTTTCTACCGAATTACCTCTCTTGGTTCCAAATTCTTGTTGTGTAAGAATGGATTTAAGAGTTGTATTAGGAACAAGCACAATAAAAGCGAGAGTTGAGGATGTAAAAATGAAACTGCTTCACAGCTTTTACCACTACAAAACTATGTTTCTCCATCATGGTGTACTTCATCTCATGGGCTTTCAAAATATAACTCATGAATGTTATGGGAGTTCATGACCTTCAAGCATTCTCTGGGTTAACACACCATCTAGAGTACTTTCAATATCATAGAAATAGATAATGAAGTCTTTGTTATAATTAAGGCATGCCAATATTGGAGTCTTTGCAATAGCTCTCTTGATGTCTTCAAATGCAACCTTTCCTTCAAAGGACCAACCAAAAGTCTGCTTCCCTTTCATCATGTGGGCTATGTTCAAAGTAAGTTTAGAAAAACAGGTATAAATCTTCTTAAGAAGTTGATTTTGCCAAAGAAAGAGTGCACACCCTTCTTGCTTGTGAGGAGAGGGATCTACTAAATTTCTGGACTCTTTTTGGATCAATCTTGATTCCCTCCTTAGAGACAATGTGTCCCAATAATTTTCCCTTGATGACACAAAATACATATTTCTTGGGATTCAAGGAGATGTCATGCTCTCTACACTTTTGGAGGATTGTTTCAAGGTGTTGGAAATGATCAGCTCTGGTTTTTGAAAACATAGTCAGATCATCAAGGTATACAACTATGAATTTTCCCTTAAGGCTGCTAAAGGCCAGGTCCATTTCCCTCTAAAAGGTGGCACCAACATTGATGAGGCCAAAAGGAATTCTCTTGTAAGAAAAGGTGCCCCAAGGAGTGGTAAAGGCAATCTTATGCTGATCTGCAGCACTTACTTCTACTTGATTATATCCTGAGAATACATCAATCATGGACAACATTTTTGAACATGTAACGACTTGCAACACTTGATCCATTATGAGGAGAGAATAATTATCCTTCAAAGAGGCTTGATACAAATTCCTAAAATCAATACAAACCCAGATCTCAACATTATTCTTCCTAAAAGGCAAAATATTAGCAATCCACGTTGAATGGTGAATGGGGAAAATGATCTTAGCCTTCAATCAATTTTGGATCTCTTAAAAGATTGTATCAGCAATTTTAGGATTATACTGGTTCAACTTTGTCTGAAGGGCTTGATCCCAGGTTTTAGAGGAATGAAATGTTGCATCTCTTTTGGCTGAAAAGCCTTGAGATCATTATAAGAATATGCAAGAACATCAGCATACCTTTTCAACAAATTCACTACTTTCTCCCTCTCCTCTTGTGTGCAACACTTTCCAATGTTTACCAGCTTGGGTTCATTAAGACTCCCAATTTTTATCTTCTCACATTCAGCAGACTGTTGAGCTCCTTTGGAAGTTTTGGAATTGATGTACCTATCATGTTTATCAAATAACTCTTCCAAAATTACCAACCCTTTAGGTATCTTATTACCTTTCAGTTTTATGCAGCCATCATGATCCATTTCTTCTTTGTTATCTTCTTCATTTGGGGGCACACACTCTCTAGGAATATTTCCACTTCCTTCAAAGTATAACTAGTCAAAATTATCTCTGAGTTCAGGGAAGGAAAGTAAGTGTTGATCATCATTAAAGACCTGCCAATTGTTTGCATTGTCAGGCACACTAGGTCTATGAATCATCTCAATGGTGAATTTATCTTAGGAGAAATCTAGATGAGGGATCAGTAGAGACCCCGAGACAACCAAGGAATCAGCCCTGGTGTTTCTTTCCCTTGGCATGGATTCAATGGAAAAGGCATCAAGGAACTCAATGGAATCCCAAACCAGATTCCTGTAATGTTTCAACCTTCTATTCTTCACTTGAAAGAGATCTCTGACCTGCTTTACAATCAGCTCTACATATCCACAAGCAAGGAGATTATTGATCCCCATCTCTTTTTCCATTCTTAAACCAAGGATGAGAGCCTCATACTCAGTTGTATTATTTGTGTTTTTGAATTGGAGCTTGAAGGAGAAAGGATGAATCTTCCCTTCAGGATAAATAAGCACCACACCACCTCCAGAACCAACTAAGGAGCAGCTCCCATCAAATTCCAAAATCCAAATGCCATAAGGATCAAGAAGCACTTGCTTAGGAAGGTTAGCCTCATCTTGTGACATGATCATGTAGTTACCATGACAAATGTCCTCATAAAGTATTTGTGCCTTTGGGTCATCTATTTTTTACACAATATATTCAATTTGTTTCTCAGGAAGTAGCTTCTTCATTTTCCCATTCAATGGAATAAGAGAATGTGACCAATCCATCATGATTTCTCCTCCAACATCTTTGCAAAAATTTCTACTCAGCAGCATGCCATAGGAAGGGGAATATCAGCTACCAAAATGGTGGCTAAAACTCTCTTCTCTGGAAAAGTAGCAAAGGCTACTTGTGCATCCTTGATTCTTCCAACCAATGGCACTTCTCTACTTTCCATTGAGTAACATGAACCAAAAGTGCAGGTTAGGGTTAAGCCTAGGGCATGAGCTACCTTAGTAGGCATCACATTATCTGAAGCACCAGAATCAATAACACAATTGCTGAGTTTGTGGCCAACTATGAGGAGAGTGACATAAAATGGTTTGATCTTCTCATCAGATGAAGTGACTACTGCCACAAGGCTTGGTTGAGATGAAGGAGAAGGAGTGGGAAAGATACCTTTAGAACCATAAGATGAAGGCTTGGATTTGGAATTTACAAAGTCTACCATCTTAGCAAAGGCCTTGGGATGGGTTTGGTAGAATTCAGATTTTGAGATCTGGATCATAGTTTTCTTGAGATGGTCAATAATGTCAAAATAAATAGAGGTGGATGGATCATCATTGATAGGAGTAGCTGAAACTTTCAACTTATCAACTCTATCATTTGAAGGGCAAGAAGTTTTAGCAGCGAGTAAAGCGAGAGGAGGAATGAACATCAAAACCTACCTTAGCTGTGGAAGAAGTTAGAATAGGAGCTCCTCTCCTTGCAATCACTAGAATGGCTATAGGATGTTACTTAGATGTTTTAGTAGGCTGCACCACTTTATCCTTCTTGTTGGCTTTCTCACGAGTCATGACAACATATGATTCATTATTCATCTCTGCAAATCTTTCTTCATAATCATCCTCTTCATCTATACCTTCAGTGGTGAGAAAATGGACATGAGATCCACTCAACTCTTCTAATTCTTCATCAGCTTCCTCTTCATGTTCTTCACATATTTCATTCTCCTCCTCATCATCAAGGTCCAAGCACTTCACATGTTGCATTGACTGGAACTTTAATAGGTGGGCCTTCAATTTCCAATCTAGTCTGAGGAGAGGGAAACCAATTCCTAGGCTGAAAGTTCTTCCTAGGAACATCCTGATAAGGAGCATCATTGGGCTAACTAATTCTTAAGAGTAATGAGATCATTAGCAAGTTTTTGTACCACTGATCTGCATTAGCTCTAGGAGAAGATGTGGAGGAAGAAGATGCTTTGGATTTGGATGATTCTCTCCTTATCTTTTTAGACATGATCAGATCATCTTCAACACTGACAACAAATCTCTAATTAGCATCCAAAGTGGCAAGATTAGCTCTTCTAAGTCCATAGCTCACTTCAGGTAGTTGGGCATTAAGGAGGAAACATTTCTAAATCTGATCCATAGGGAATGTGTTTTGTGGGATCTTGTTAACCAACTGTTGAATTTTTCCACAAATTCCCTCATGGGCTCATGTGACTCTTTCTTGATTTGAGAAATCTGGGCCAAGAGGGCATACACATCCTTAGTAGGTTCGAAACATTGCTCAAATTGGGTTGTCATGGTGTTCCAATTGGTGATGGATCCAAGCAGGGAGATGATAAAACCAATCAGCAACATTATCTTGCAATGTCTCTACAAAAATTCTAACAAAGATATCCTCATGTTCAACTCCAAGAACACCACAAGCAACAATGAAGGCTGCAATATGCTCATCTAGATGAACCTTCCCATCACCTCTGAATTTAGGGAAATTATTTCTATTACTTCTAGGAAATTCATGCAATGGTCAGGAAGAGCAAGAGGCCCAACCATTTGGCCCCAATGCAAAGGAGTTTCCATACTTGGAAAGATTTTTTGGAGAGGAACTGAAACACCAGCAAGAATCAAAGCATGCAAATTAGGACTGATTTGATCTTGAGGGATGTCACTCCCAGAATTTTTGTCTCTAGTAGGAGGAGTGCTTGCAGATCTTGTTCCTCTTCTTTTTCTTGATGAAGGGAGAGAGAAACCTTGATAATCCGAAGTTAAAAATGAGGGTCTTCTTCCCGAGGGTTCTTCTACCCCTAGTGTATCTTAGAGTCGCAGATCAAAGATGATCAAGAATTTGTTATTCAAAAACTGGAATCCATTTGCAATGAATTCCCCAAAGCAGAGTCACCAAAAACTATTGGGTTTCAGAATGGAACATGGATAGAAACCACAGTCAGGGGACAAACGTGTCCCTCCTCTTTAATGGGAGAGGTTCCCTTATTGAAAGTAGGAAAAACAAATGTACAAATATACAACTCTCAATGTTTAGACCCTGATATTTTGGAATGTTTTCATACTTAAAAGATTATCAATACGAAGGATTGGAAGAGTAGAGAGATGGAGGAAGGAAGAAAACAACAATGTTTTCTAGGAGATATAGGTAGCAGAATATATCCTTACTCACATTGAACCAAGAAAATATAGAAAAAGATCAATCACTTTACCACCGATGTGAATCTGCAAACACAAAGTTCTAAATATTACACAGACAAGAACACAAAGTTTCTTTTGAATGCAAAGACAAATGATCCATTGAATCGAGCAAGGAGAGAGAGAGAGAGAGAGAGAGAGAGAGAGAGAGAGAGAGAACAAAAGAAATGAGAAAGAAAGCTTCTTTATTGAATTACTTCCAAATTTACAACATTTCAGAAAACCAAAATCCTTTCTCCATGGCCAAAACATGTTCTTATAATAATTCGTTTACATCCATAATTTTTCCCCAAGAAAGGAATATTGTTTTTTGTAGATCCTTTTTTGGAAAGTGACATGAAAAAAACACTCATGAAAACTAGAGGTTCAAAAAGGTGAATATTTCATCATTTCGAGCATGATTATTTTAGCAAGGGGCATCTAATGATTTTTATTCTTCATGTGGTCCCACCATTTCCACCTTTTAACCACTTTCATAGCACTCAAGTGCTTACTGGTAAGTTTTCCCCCTTTTTCATTGCGTATGCCCGATAAACTTTGTTTTCTGATAACCAAACTTTACATCTCTTTAAACTTATCAATTTGGCTCAACAAAAACCAAAAATGCATCTCATGAGTAAACGATAAGGAAACAGAGAGAGAAGAAGCGAATAATGGTTCACATTTGTATTCTTCAGAGCTCTGGTTCGTTAATGGCGTCAAAAGCTAGATGAGTGCATTTTGGCCACTCTTTCCCTCTGTCAGCTTTGAAATTGAACCCTTCGCGTGGCAAGATCCAAGCAACGACGGGCCTAGGGAAAAAATCCTCATTTTAAGACATTTGGGAGAAAAAGTGCAATTTCTCATTTTGCTCCACCCCTCTGCATCCCCACCAAAGGCCAGACATGTGGCTCTACATGAGTGACTAAGGAAATGCGGCTCAAATCTACTACTTAAGTCTTTTTAAGACAAAAAACTCAAATTCTCAAATTCCTCCGTCGGCCTACCTTGATTTTTTAACATGAACACGTGGCACACCCTAATTGGAAATGGGGTCGTGGCTCAATTTAAAACATTTTAACCTTTTTAGTGAAAAGGTTCACAAACTCATTTTCCTTTGCCACCCACTATCTCAATTTCATTCTTCAACACATGGCATCACCTAATTAGTTACGGGGATGTGCTTCACTTTTATACTTTATCTATTTTGAAAAGGGGAAAATTCCAACTTTTCCCCCAAAAGTTTATGCCTTCACCTTTGACTTTTCAATGTAGGACATGTGTCCCTTTCTGATTATTTGTGGGCCTCAACTCGAAATTATCCCTTCACATGAGTAGGGCCGCAGTCGGTTTGGAATCCTCTCGTCGGTCAGCCAAAGCGCATATGAACTAAAAAATGACCACGTGTCCCTTTGTGTGAGTGGGGCCGCATGTTATTTTAGAAATTTTCACCCTTTTACCATAATGTCTTAGAGAATGAAATGGATCTATTGCTCCGAACTTCTTCCAAAATTGCTCCAACCAATCGGGGACCGCTTGAGGGATATAGGGAAAATCGACATTTTTTCCAAAATCACCAAAAGTGATAAGTTCAAAAAGGAACCCGTCCAGCTGCATCCAATGAGAAGAAAACACGTAGCTTCACCTTCTGAGAAAGAATTTGACAGGGAAAAGAACGTAGAAATTTGCAGAGAACGGGAAAATGCCATTTTTTCACCCGATGAAGAATTTCTTTCTACACAAGGTTAATATGCAAAGAATGCAAGTTTCCACGTCCTTCAAATGCATAAAAGAAGATCATAAACCCCCTCCCATCCATGAGAAATAGATAGAATGTTATAATGGGTCAGAACCGAGGAAATGCATAAAACATCGTGGGGGATCAAAATGAACACTTGAGGGTTTCGAAACACAAATTCCTCCATGGCAAGACTTCAATTTTCACGAAATTGGGTTTCAAAAAAGGGGGAAAATTGAGGGGACAACACAAACTAAGTATGCTCTTGACTTGCTTGCTCATTTTAGATGTCCGATTTCAAGTCTTCTCCTACTCCTTTTCTTTCCTAAGTTAAGTTGGTTTTGATTTCTCTACTCCCTTGGTTGATGGTACCGTTTGTCGAAAATCGATGGGGAGCTTGATTTACTTGACTCACACTCGACTAGATTTATCTAATGTTTTTGGGATCATGTCTAGATTCATGCAAGAGCCACATGAGTTGCATTGGAAAGAAACTAAGTGGATCCTTTATTATGTTCACGCCACCTATATTGATGGCATTCACTATTATGGAGGGGTGGATATTGACTTGATTGGGTTCACATATTCTGATTGGACCGGTGACTTAGATCATCGAGAAATTTACCTCGCTCTGAGTTTCTCTCTTGGTTTGGGTCATATTAGTTGGTCTAGCAAGAAGTAGAATGCAATTGCAATATCTTCTATAGAGGCATAATACAGAGGAGTAGTTAGCACTCCCATAGATGTTATTTGGCTACAAGGTATTCGACAGCGAGTTTGGCATCCACTTTCAATGACCTACCATTATCTATTGTGATAACATGAGCACTATCTCAATTTGTAGAAATCTAGTTCAAAATCAACAAACGAAGCACATTGAGATCCATATGCACTTCATACAAGAGCTTATTCATGATGGTATCATCGACATTTAGTACATTCAAACAGTTGATCAGATTACAGATATATTCACCAAGCCCTTCACTGAGGTGAAGTTTCTTCACTTGCGGTCTCTTCTTGGGGTGAGGTCTTATGCAGCTGCTCATCTTCTTCGGGCTATATAGTCCTTCTCTTCTTCTTCTTCTTCTTCTTCTTCTTCTTATTCTTCTTCTTCTAGGAAGATGTTGTTTGTATATGGGCACCTTATCAAGCCTTTAGTTTTTGGGCCCCATTGACACATCTTTCTTAGTTGTTTAGGAGTGTCTTCTTATTCTATTTGACTCATCATAGCCGCTACCCCAGCTTTGATGAAGGGGGGTATTGGTGTGTGGGATCTTATATGTCCTCCAATCACATATGGAGGGTCATCTCACATGGGTTAGGTTTAGGGTTAGGTTTAGGGTTCACTTGTGTGTCGTGCACTAGGGTTACTCAGCACCCTATATGTATCCCTTCAGTTGACATTTATGAGTATGCCAAGACACTCCACTATCTTTCTCTATGTGAAATCTTTGTTCTATTATGCAAGTTCTTCCATTGATTGATTGATTCCTCCTTGTGATTATGTTGGAGCTATTACATTTCCTTTGGAGTGCAACTTCATCGTGGTGCACAATTTTTGATATGATTCTCATGAAACTCTTTCGAATGCGTACATGTTAGGATAAATTAATTATGCATTATATGATTAATTATTTAATTAATTTTATTAATTAAATAATAATATTAAATGGTTATATTATTAACCATATTATAATTTTATGTTGTTATATGGTTTTAAACCATATTTGTCTTTTTGTTTCACGGGGATAATTGTTACAATTATTATAACAATTTATATGCTTCCGGATGTATTATTGGAAGAAATTGTGAGTATGGTTTTACCTATGCAACATATTTGTTTGTATCGCACGTTGTTGTCCACTATGTATAAATATTGCAGCACTCCATTGTAATGGTTAGTCAATTTCACATTAATAAAATATACAGGCTTCGTCCCTATTTGTGAAATTACATTTGGTACCAAAGCTGGTTGAAGCTCCTGGAAAGGTTGGAGAAAGTTTACAGAGGAAGGAGAATTCATGGAAGAAGAAATTTGTAACACCGGAGAGCCGGTGATGCACATTGCGGCTTCCTAGACCTCTCTGTAGTCTCACTGACCTCCTGTGTATTCACAGGTAAGTGAGAAATCAATTTTTTTTTGCCTTGGTGCTATCTGCACCAGGAAAATTGTTTCTGGAGCTTATACATATACAGGAATTTTATTTTAAATATTTAAAAAAATCAATTTTTCCCCATTAGGGGTTTTGTCACTAAATTTGGTGACAGTGTTAGTTGTAACTAACACATGTGGTACTACCAAGCCTAGAGGACTCTATGCTAAATTTATCCTAGCTCTGCATTTGGAGGAAAATTTGTAGATCAAGCTTACATTGTGATCAGGTCTTTTGCATTAGATCGGAGGCCGAGTTATCTTCTATTGGTGGATTGTGTACCTATTTCAATTATAAAAAAGTGATCAAACTTTGTTTACATTTGATTGACATTGTTTACATTGGCCTTGTCTCATAGAGGCGTCTTTGGTATCAACGGCCTTGTATCTCACACACACTGCGACCTACAGACACGGCCACAAAACCTGCACAAATCCAAAATGTGGAGATCAACACCGAACTACTCCACTCCAACCTACCCTCCTTGCCACGCACCTACACAAGCAACCAATGTGCGAATATCAATCAGGGACTTGTGCTTGTGGTGAGTGAATTGGCCATGCCTCCTGTGACCTGCACACAAGAAAAAAAGGCCATGAAAATCTCAAATCTATGACTTGCACAAGGAAAAACAAAGTGGATCAGTGAAAAACAAAAAAATGGCAAACTATACATACAAATCGGTGGCTAAATAAATTTAAAAATGCGAGAGAGCAATATAAAGGCGTTTCAAAAGTAATATATCAGATCCAGATCTCTTGGGTGCACATGAAGCCCTAAACTTGCCACCACGCAGACCCAATCAAGCCACGTGGAACTCCAATCCTGCCAGGTCGCTATTTTTAAAAGGTGAGTCAAATTTCATGTTTAATAATTACAATTTGCTTCATTTCCATATCAAGCGCTCATAAGAGCCAAGGTGGTTAGAGTGAAAGCCTTAGAAGTGGGAGGTGCATGGTTCAAATCCCACCCCCAACTTGCTTTTTTGATTTTGGCAGAATTTTTGGCAGAACCGCTAACTTTAGTAGAAAATTTCAAATTTAGTTATAACTAACTAAATTTAGCGGGGAAATCCCTAATTTAGGGTTAAAAAAATTCCCCATTCAGCTTTTTTTCATTTTGGACAACATTTTCCAAAGGAGGACCACCCAAAAACTTCATCTTGGGCATTTTTTAACGGTTTCCGGCATTGTCGGTCGTTTTGGGCTCGGAGGCCACCAAGGCCCATGCAAAAAAAAAAAAATTCCTGCCATCAATTTTTTCATATTTTTAATGTAATTACATCTTTGTTGTATATTATACTAATTTTGAGGTTGCCATAGTCAACTAAAAAATTTGTAACCATTCTGAAGCGGCGAGAAAGTTGAATAAAAACAAGCTAAAAATTGGTTTCAGTAACACTCACGAGATCTAGATCTCATTCACGCGTTGGTATATATAGTGCCTCTGGGAAGCACTTACGGGTAAAGCCTTCATGACTACTTATGACCCTTTAAATCGATGAGGAGTAATAAGGTCACAAAGTGCACACATTATGAGCCATCCCATCCATCTATGAGCGATTGAGTGACATAAATCCAGATCGATAAATTATCCAAGTATATAGAAAAGTTACGCATGCGTATGAGGATATTTCTTTGAGCTGGTGTCAATAATCACACAGACCCCATCAGATCTTGTCTTGGTACCATGCATTGAATTATTTCACGTACGCTAATGCCTCTTTCACATATCTTCGGGTATATACAAAGCGTGAGATTCTTCCACGTACTGCCGGGTATATCGGAAGGGTGCATATATAGAAAGGTTCGGTATATCAAACGACGAGTATATAGATTGGGAGACCTTATACCTGGAGTGATAAGAGCCAAACCCTATCAGTGATCTCTACAAAATGGGCACCAATGCCCCCAAATTTTTTCTTTCGGATTCATAACTACTCAGAGGAAACAACTATGTTGCATGGAAGACAAAAATCAAGACACAACTTGAGTTTGAAGAAATATGGCCTGTTGTGAATGGTACTCTGACCAGATCAACTACTGATACAACACAACAGCGGTAGTTTGATAAAGCAAATCAGAAGGCCAAACTCATCATCTTGTTTGGAGTGTTCGACGATGTGCAACCCCACATTCGAGATGCCAAAACAGCTAAAGAAGCGTGGGATAAGTTGAGCACAATATACGAGGCCAAGAAAAAAATTGTTATCTTTGATTTGTAGAGTCGATTACACACTGCTTTGAAGTTCAAACAGAATGAAAAAATTTAAGCTTTCTTAAGAAGAGTTGCAGAATTGAGGGCTTCACTTCTAGCCTTGGGAGAACCGGTCATAGATGATGCTCTCGTTCCCATTGTTTTGAGAGCACTCCCCTCTTCTTACCACATTTTTGTCACAACACTAAACGTGTCAGATACGACAGTTGGTTTTGACAAGCTAGTAAACCTACTGCAACAAGAGGAAGCAATGCACAATAAGGATGATGAAGAGGAGTAGGCACTGTCTTCACATCAAAAATGGAAAGGAAAAGGTAAAGGAAAACCTAATTCCTATCAAAAAACCCAAAATCAAAATCAGTATCAAGGGGATAGACAACAGAAGAAGAAATGTCCAATCTACAAAAGAGGACATAACCTACAAGATTGTTGGTATAATACCTACAAGAAAGGTTCATCCAACAACTCTGGACCTCAACAACAAAAATCTTACAAGGGAAATTCTAACAACAATCATGAGTAGAAAAAGGGGAACTGGAAAAGAAGACCTCACCAGCAAGGTAATATTGTTGAGCAACAAGAACAGTCAGACAATGAAGACTTCTTGTTCACTGCTCAATCAAGTGAACCATCCACATCATCTAGTGATGTTTGGTATGTTGATTGGGGGCCACTCGACACATAACCGGCCACAGAGACTGGTTTATTTCAATGAGGGACATGCCATCAAAAAATCATGTTTCATTGGGAGATGATTCCTCATATACATTTCAAGGGATTGGGAACATTTCTCTACCCCTTTGTTCAAACAAATGTAGACTATCAGATGTCCTCTATGTCCCTGGGTTGACAAAGAATCTACTCTCAGTTAGTCAACTCCTAGATCACAACCTAAAAATTGACTTTGATAGTCAATCTGACAAGAAAATGTGTTTGATTCGAGACAAATCAAGAGGCTCAAAAATAATTGTAAAAGCCTCCGATGTGGGACACATGTTCCAACTTGATTTTTTTCACAGAGATGATCAAGCACTTGTGGCTAAGAACTCCACCTCAAAGCATAGTTTTGGCATCGAGATTTTTTCATGTAAGTTTCAAATATCTTCAAACACTTCGCCGGTGTAATATGGTACATGGGCTACCATATCTTCAAAAGGATATAGAAAAGTGTCCTCACTACCTAGCAGGAAAACAACACAGAGCTTCATTCCAGAGGATTACATTTTGAGCTCATGGTAAACTTGACCTGGTTCATACTAATCTTTGCGGTCCGATGCAGCCAAGTCATTTTGGGTTCCAGTACTTCATGCTTTGTGTTGACGACTATTCAAGAAAAATGTGGATTTTTCTGTCTTCGCAAGAAAAGTGAAGCATTTGAAACCTTCAAAAAGTTCAAAGTAGCAGTTGAGAAAGAAATTGGTCATCACATCAGAACTCTTTGCTCAAATCAAGGGGGGAATTCACCAGTGATGAGTTCAAAGACTACCTACAAAATCATGGGATTAAGTCGACAAATGCCTCCTCCACACACACACCGTAGCAAAATGGTGTTGTTGAGATAAGAAATTGTACTATCATGGAAATGGTGCGATGCATGATCGATGACTCGGACTTGCAAATACATTCTAGGTAGAAGTAAAGCAAAAACAACATTGTATTTGTTAGACATAGTGCCCACAACTGATCTTGATGGAATAACACCACAAGAAGCATGGTAAAAGCGGAAACCATGTATTGCACACCTCGAGTATTCGGGTGTAAAGCAAGCATGCACATACCCAAACATAACATAAATAAATTGGACATAAATTCACTGAAACTCATCTTCATTGGGTATAGAGAAGAGACTCTTGGGTATAGATTGATGGATCCTAAGACTAGAAAAGTTTACACCAACAGAGATGTTGAGTTTTTTGAAAAGAGGGAAGCAGAGACTCCTCCTCTGGACTCAAAAGATGTAGATTTTTCACCTGTTGTAAAAATTGAAACTGATGTTCCCTCAGAAGATGAAAGTGATGATGGGGATGATGGTGTTGATCAGATAGAACCATGACCCATGGGAACAGTTCAGCGTATGCCTAATGGTGTACCAAAGCACATTACGAGATGCAAGAGTGGATGCTCCACCGAGATACATCCACCCGTAGACCTCGAGACTCAGTAAAGTAAGAGAAGAAGTTAAATTTTCTTTGATGAGTAGAGTTATTGAAGTCGATGAGCCCTCTACAGTCCATGAAGCCCTACAGTCAAAAGCTTGGAAAGATGCCATGGATTCTAAGTATCAATAAGTGATGAAAAATAACACTTGGCAACTTGTCGATCTTCCACTAGGGAAGAAACCCATTGGATGTAGATGGATATTTAAAACAAAGTACAAAGTAGATGGGACAGTGGACAAGTACAAAGCAAGACTTGTAGCAAAGGGGTATGCAAAAAGAAGGCATTGACTATGAGGAGACATTTGCTCCCACAACTAAGATCAAAATGATCAGGATGATCTTTGCTCTAGTTGCATAGTTTGGTTGGAAAGTCCATCAGATGGACATAAAAAGTGCCTTCCTAAATGGAGATTTACAAGAAGAAGTATACATGACTCAACTTGAGGGATATGTAGTACCTGGTCAAGAAACAAAGGTATGCAGACTTAGGAAATCTCTGTATGGCCTTAAACAGGCACCCGGGCATGGTACATCAAGATTGATGAGCATCTCATATAACATGGATTTTTAGAAATCCATATGATCCCAATCTCTACCTCAAAAGCAAGGGGGAGATGGTGATTTTTGTTTTCTATGTTGATGATCTAGTCATCACTTTGGTTCAGTGAGGATGATTGATGCAACAAAGAAAGATCTTAATCGATCGTTCGACATGACTGATCTCGGGCTGATGCATTACTGTCTTGGATTGGAAGTATGGTAGAAAGAGAATCACATTTTTATTTCTCAGATGAAATATACCAAGACAATGCTTGAGAATTTTAGGATGATGGATTGCACACCAATTACTACACCCATAG
Organism: Taxus wallichiana var. yunnanensis; assembly: GCA_018340775.1. NCBI lineage: Eukaryota > Viridiplantae > Streptophyta > Pinopsida > Cupressales > Taxaceae > Taxus > Taxus wallichiana. Next base: position 330,683,641 of record CM031239.1, on the reverse strand, counting down.
AGAACAAGCTGCAGTTATCTTGTTGAGATCGATCTTCTAAGGTAAGTGCCACTCTATATCGACAAACTGATTGGGAGTCTCATTTACCTGACCTACACTAGACTAGATATCAGCTTTGCAGTGAGCTATCTATCCAGGTTCATGTAGGAACCCAAATTTTTTCATTGGAAAGCAGCAAGGCACATTTTGAGATATCTTAAAGGATCAGTGGATCTTGGTCTAGAATATAAGAAGAACAACAACTTCTTCTTGATTGGATATTTAGATTCAGATCATGCAGGTAACATTGATGATAGAAAATCCACTTTTGGATTTGTATTCTTTATGGGATCTGGACCAATATCATGGGGAAGCAAGAAACAACACTTCGTTTCTCGCTCTTCCACAGAAGTTGAGTATCGTTCTGTAGGAGAAATTTTACGTGAAGCGATTTGGCTACGTCGCATCTTTGGAAGGACTTGGAATACCGCAGGACAAACCGACCACCATGTATGTTGACAATGAAGGTATTCTCAAACTTGTTCACAATCCAATTTTTCACAAGAGAAAAAAGCACATTGAGGTACAGGTTCATTTCATACACGAACATGTGTTGAAGAACAACATCCAGCTTCAATATTGTCCAACAGCTGAACAACGGGCAAATATCTTCACAAAGTCACTTGCACGTAACAAGTTCGAGTTGTTCAGAGAGTTCCTCTCCTCATCCCTTGAGACAATGCACAATTAAGGGGGGGAATGTTAGGATAAATTAATTATGCATTATATGATTAATTATTTAATTAATTTTATTAATTAAATAATAATATTATATGGTTATATTATTAACCATATTATAATTGTATGTTGTTATATGGTTTTAAACCATATTTGTCTTTTTGTTTCACAGGGATAATTGTTACAATTATTATAACAATTTATATGCTTCCCGAATGTATTATTGGAAGCAGTTGTGAGTATGGTTTTACCTGTGCAACATATTTGTTTGTCTACACATTGCTGTCCAATATGTATAAATATTGTAGCACTCCATTGTAATGGTTAATCAATTTCACATTAATAAAATATACAAGCTTCCATCCCTGTTTGTGAAATTACTGACGCATTATTGGTGGGAATATTCCATTTACCTTCACTGATACAATGTTTCCCTTCATTACCGTTTCTGTTGTATTCATGCTTTTAATTTAGGAGTGAATGCCAACATTTCTCATATTGTGAATTTTTCTGGCATTTATAGTTAGATGCATTAGTTCATATTTTCAGTCGTTACAAAATTTGAACGCAGGTTTCTTCCTCTATATGGGTGGATGCGCCTTGTTGTTGATCAGGTACTTCGTACATAACCTTAGCCTTGTGCATTTTTGTTTATTTGCTGGTTTTGGTACTCTACCTTGCTCTATTAATCAAAAATTCTATTACATGATAGGAGTACTTCTTTGAAGAATTATGGCTACAATTTGTTGACGGAACTGAATTTGTTATCTTTTAAAAATACATTGGTCTTATCTGGTAATGCTTTGCACAAAAAACTTGGCAGACCTCTGATCCTTGTTTAATTACATCTTGCTTCAAATTTTCCTGACTTTTCAAAATATTGAATCACGCTCTGCCTATCAACAATCCTTCACATGGTCTATTTTTGTGGTGTCCTAAAAGTGATCAGCCTAACTATCACGCGTGTTAGCAATTGACGTTAAATATTTATTTTTCAAAAATAATTGCTAAAACAATACGTGGCTCAGTTGTTGGTGGGTGTACTAGGGTTGCAGAGTTCCCGGGTTCAAATTTTGGTGTGGGTTGTGCTAATGTACTTGATCGTTAGGCATAACCGACTAAAATTATATTTGTTTTATCATTCATTTTGTATCTTTGAAGCACTTATTGTCATGAATCTACTTTGACAAGTCATTGTCTTTTCAAAATGAACATATAGAACAACTCATTGGTTATAACTTCTTACTGATCTTACATGTATAGATGGAATGTGTGTTAATGAAAGGAGCGATAACCAAATCGTACCAAGTCAAGAACACGGATGCTAATCAAAAACCACGATCAATAAGATGAAAGCAATTCACCAGAATAACTTTACACAAAACCTTTGCAAACAAATGAGCAGCAATATCATATATTATTATGGAACTCAATGCAATACATTGAGAATGGGCCTTGCTTAAATAGGCAAGGAATAACAATCTCGAGAACCAGTAAGGTCATAGATCGAGCCATAAATCAAGGAAATAACTAGTCATCAAAGAACTAGTCAAGACCATAGATTTAGGAGGGAACTAGACATCAAGGAAAGAACTATACCTAACAACTAGATAATATCTCCTAATATCTAAATAAGATAAAAGAAATATCCACACACATAAGTGGGTGAGGATAAATACAATAAAGGTAAATAAAGTACCTAGGTGAACATGAGCTAAGGTAAATACCTACTCTAACACCCCCCTCAAGTGAAGCTAGGGGCCAAAATAGAAGTGGCATGTCCACAATATGAGTCCCGACAACTAGGCCTGATGAGGTACTCATGTACAATAACTGGGAAAAAAGGGACACCGCAAGGTACCCAAAACTAGTAACAACAAAGTAAAAGAGAGTAAAAACCCGCTCCAAGGCATCCCAAGAAGCTCAACTCAAAAAAATCGTACAATGCTAAAGAAGTTTGGTCTGAATCCACTGCTCGATCATAGAACTCAAAAACAACTGACACTTTGGGTTTCTTTGGGATAGCTCCACACAAGGAGACCATCAGCGGAGTGATGTCGAAATACAAAATAAACACCAAACATAATTTGATCAATCATTTGCAAATAGGTGTGCCACGATCCAAGAATAATAAACAAAGCAACAAGGCAAGGACACTAACTCCAGTGTCACGATCCAAAAAAAAAAGCCAAGGTAACAAGGCAAGGACACAAAACCGAAGAAGCAGGATCAGCACCACACCCTCCCATACTGTTGAATGGGTGGAGTGGCGCTACAAATCTGTATGAGTTGTCAAAACAACTACTCAAACACTGACAAACTAACACTGGGCTCCACCAGAATAGCTCCCCCACAAGAGAGACTGTCAACATGCCAAAAGTGTCAAAAATACAGATACAAAATCTCTCAACAAACAAGAGAGATACACTACACCTGCTAAAGAAAAATGCTCAAAACAAGAAGCATCACAATGTATAAGGTATAGAAAGTGGAGCAAGAGGCCGAATGGTGGAGGAGCCATGCCTGTAGAGTCCTCTCAATGAATGTATGTGTTGTCTCCATGAGTGATCAGATATCCACCCTAAATCAACACGGATGGATGAAGAAGATGCCTACATATGACTTGGTGCAAAATGCACAATGGGTGTATACAAAAGAATATCAGAATGTGTGTCAGGTTGATCATGTCTAACAACTGAAATCTCAGGTTTCTCAAGCCTGAGTGAAGGTGCAAAACTCATGTGTTGCTCATGATCCTAAGAAAGAGTCGAGCAAACAAAAAAAGGAGCTCTGTCAATGTTTGATCCCAATGAAGTATCTTCTCGAAAACCAATGTCATAACGAGAATTCCACTTAACATGTGAAATAGAGGAAATAATACCCTATGAATGTCTACCAATAACTCTGCTAGTGAGACCCATAGAATGGAGCATGCAAGAACTGAATGTAGTGGTATGCTTCTAAAAAAAACCATAATTTGAGTGAGTAGAAGTAGGATACACAACATGTGGTATTGTAATAGGCACAGATGTGGAAGAGCATGCAGTAATAAGCCTCATAGGTTTAGAAGCATCAAAAGCAGGTTCAGGCTCAAAGACTGGCAGATCAATGTCAGTGGGTACAAGAGCAACAACTACAAGTGGACTAGGAGCATGGATATGGTTGTCCACAATATGATGGTGATGTTGTAGGCTAGCAAGTTTGTTCTGCAGGAGTGTATTATTGTATCCTTATCGTGAATGAGTGATTGTAGAAGAGAATTTCACTTCTTGAGCGATCTATTTTCTTCCACAAATTTTACAATATCCTCTTGAAGTCCACATACTTCAGAGAAAAACATATCATTCTCAGAATCCATGATAGGTACAAACTGTAACTCCCAAAAATTTAGGACGTCGGGCTCAGCTGAAATTACGTCTACAATTGATTACAACACTCCTCCATATTTGGCACTTTATAATTATAGTGCAAGTCTTAAAATAAATAAATTCAATGGAAAGAGCACAAAAAAACAAGCACTTTTACAAAAAACGGCACTCAAAACCGAGTTACCGATCAAAAGTTACAAGCTTTTTAATGCTTTGCTCATTATTTATTTTAGTTGCCACTAAAACAAAGTAAATTGTTGTTGCCTTCACCACACAAATAAGGAGTTGAAGTTAAGCACCTACTAGTAGGAATCACAAGCTTTAAGCCCTCGTATGACCATACCATATGACCAAGGGCTAAGGATTTTAATGGGTGCAATTGTCACTTACGGTAAAAATTACTATGACAATTTGTGTGGATAGTGAGCTTCATTGCCAAAAATAGCAACTGCAGATTTTCCCGAAATAGTAAAAAACGTGCGCACCGTTCGTGGACCCCTGCTAAAATAAGAAAGATCCTGCCTCCAAAATTGGTCAAGTTTACAGTCGATCTTAGGGTTTTCACGCCTTCTGGATCTAATGGAAGCATTTGTTTTGCATAAAAATATACGCAGCAACAAAATATGACCAAATCCCAAATATATGAATACACAAATAATTTATTTGCAAAATAAAACTTACAGACGGATGTCAACAGCAATCTCTTGCTCTGATACCATGAAAGGAATGATAACCAAATCGTACCAAGCCAAGAATACATATGCTAATCAAACACCATGATCAATAAGATGAAAGCAATTCACCAGAATAACTTTACACAAAACCTTTGCAAACAAATGAGCAAAGCAATATCATATATTATTATGGAACTCAATGTAATACATTGAGAATGGGCCTTGCTTAAATAGGAAAGGAATAACAATCTAAGAACCAGTCAAGGTCATAGATCAAGCCATAAATCAAGGAAATAACTAGTCATCAAAGAACTAGTCAAGACCATAGATTTAGGAGAGAACTAAACATCAAGGATCTAGTCAATACCATAGATCAAGGAAAGAACTATACCTAACAACTAGATAATATCTCCTAATATCTAAATAAGATAAAAGAAATATCCACACACATAAGTGGGTGAGGATAAATACAATAAAGGTAAATAAAGTACCTAGGTGAACATGAGCTAAGGTAAATACCTACTCTAACAGTTAATACCTTTGTTTTTTGGTTTTGATTTATTCTATCCGAAAGGGACATGAATGAAACACCACATCAAGAAATTAATGAAAAAATAATGGTTTGAGTATGTATTTTTTCTCCATCATCTGCAAAAAACATGAAACTATAATGTGACAGGTTTGTTTTTGTTTTTTCTTTGTATTATTTCAATGATCTCTAGCTCAAATTTCTTTTTTATTATGTTAACACACTTTATATTATCATGACAATCTGAAGCTCTTTATTTTTTCTTTCGTTACATAAAAATGTAATTGAAAGAATTCAGTAGAATTCTAAAACATTTGAAATCTCAACTACATAAGCTAAGGTTAGGATCTCGTACAACTTTATTTCATCTATCGTGTTCATTTCATCCTCACCCTCTTTGCATATAATCCTGATTTATGTTATCGACCTAGGGTTTCTAATTTCTCGATGGACTGGACTGCTAGATCAGTTGTAATACTGCTTTAGTGAGATGGGTCATGGACTGTGCATAATTGATGTGCATGTCAAACTATACAATAGCCAAAGATGGTTATTTCCCTGTTGTTACATGGTGGACATTTCTATTAGACTTTACTAATAAAAAATGAATTTGTAAAGCCCTATGATATTTGATGTCTTGAAGAAAGTAACTATGTTTTTCATAATAGTATTAACGGTTGGTCGTAACTACCTTGATTGCCTACAGTTGTTTATATTTATTTGACACTTATTGACATTGTGCTTTAATTATTCACACAATTTATGCTTCATCCATTTCAAAGTAATGTTATTTTTAATGGTGTGCCTCAAGTTGGTGCTCTCAAAGATCCAAGTATTCGACATCCACCCCCATTTTAACATCAGCCACACAAAATAAAATCAAGAACCTTTGCAACTCTTGTAGGGATAATGGCTCTCTATCTTACTCGTTCCTTGCCCCATGTCCATTTCATTGATCTGCCTCCACAATTTTCATAGTGTTATTTTCTCCATTTTTCCTTGCAAATTTGTCTCGTTTCTGTTTGCAATAATTTATGTGCATAATTACCACAAGGAATGGAGGGTGTGCTTGCTAAATATGTGTTGTTCTGAGAAGGCCCTCGCTGATATATCTACGTGTTGAATGATTAGGACACAAGACCTTCATGAAGCTCAGAACAAAAAAGGTGTACTTCATGTCCCATTGCAACCAGTTTTCTAGAGATTAAAAAAAACAATCATGCACTGTGAATTTCATGGACAAACTTGTCTCATATACTCTATTGGTATCCAAATTTTTTCTCCTTTTCAAGCCGAGAAAGCGGCATCACTGATTTGACATGGAGCTTAGAGACAGATAGATCATAATTTTTTTCATTTTGTAGTCGAGGATGAGATCTAACGGCCCTTTGTCACTAAGATTTGTGGAGAGATGGATATCAACTTCAAGAGGATTTGATCTATCCTCACTACTTTAGGTTGTACCTTTCGACCGAGGGGTGAGAAGACCCTTAGTGTAACCTCTGTTTGATGAAGGAGATGGAGATATCCTTCTTTTACACAAATTTTATGAAGAAAACCTTGGGAAAGTATGATCAATACTCCATAATTTAACTCTTAAGAGTTGTCACTTCTAAAAGATGGAGATACTTTCAAAACAAGGCTAAGGTTATTGAAGACATTATGGGATCCTGATTGTTTTGCATATTTTAGTAAATAGATTTTGTTCCTTTGTGGATATACAGGGCAAATGGGGTAGTTTAGGATGGATTCATGGTTTTTGAATAATTTTTGTGGGAGATTAAGTAGGATAAAGTTGATTATACCAGATCTTTGAGAGACTTTACAACAATTGGAAAGATAAATAACAGAAAGCTTCAGAATAGTTAAGACATTCCTTCAACTAGAAGGTGTGCTTCAATGGAGGCCCAGATCAGCACGGTTTCACACAATCTTTGAGAATCTAACACGAAGGCTCAAGTTAAAAGACTCAATTAAACACCAAAATATCTTATCAATCATGCCTAAGGTACACCCAAAGACTTACAAACAATCTTTATCAACAAATGACAGTGAAGTGATTTTAAATTTGTTTATCTCATCACAGGATGAAGGATATTCTTGAAATGAAATTGAAAATGCCACTAAACTGTCATAGGGACAAGATCCTATGTGATTTCACAAAGATTTCAATGTAATATTGCAATAGGAACAAGAAAAACTACTTACAGACATTCTAAAACAAAGCAGACACTAATTTCTCCAAGATTGACACAAATTAACTCGAAATTGATTAGATTCATCAGTGGGAAAAGCTTCCAGAGAAATCTCAGTGCTCGTCAATGGCTATACATCTACAACCAACTTGACATGATAGAAAATCTAACACAAAAGAAATTAACCGGGTATCTTGGATTGGTCTCTTAAGAAGACGAGCTCTCTCAAATTTTCTCTTAAGAATTTAACCCCTAACCATTTGTAAGAGTATTCTCATTGCATTTATACATTTCACTCACTCACTCATCCCAAATTTTCCTCCCAAAAAAGAAGAATATTCAAGGGACCTTTTCTTGTTACCAATTTGCCTCAGAAAGTGACATTTAAAAATTTACAACACAAGCTGCCAAGTGGACCAATTATGAACCGATCACATTTCTCAGACCCTTGATTAATGACTAGGATGCCATTCCACAACTTTTTGGAAATCCTTCTAATCATTCTCGATTCTGTCATGTGAGAAATCCCCATTTTAATAATTTTCTGAAGGCTCTGTACAATTGGATCTGACAGGTAATCCTTTTCAATCTCGAGGCAACACCTTTTACACCTACAACCTTCATCATTTCATCATTTTCCATCTCTTTCCTCTGCAATTCTTTCCCGCATCTATCTTCTCTGGTAATTCCCATTTTTTCAAGTGCCCAAGTAATTCTAACTTTAAAATATCAACCTTAACAATCTTTAGACTCACAAATTATGTTCGAATCCATTCAATGGCACTTTGCAGATAAAAATGACAAGGAATTTCATCAAAAAATGATGAAAAATAGTGCGTATTCACATCTCCAGGAGTATTGGAGAAAAATGGCGGAAAAGCGGTTGAAATGCACAGAAACCATTGATTATGACCCTTTCCTACTATATATTATAGTCGTCCATGTGTTTCCTTGGCGCAACTGCAAAGGATAAGTACAGGGGAAAGTTTCCAAACAAGCGCGGCCTTCCACATGCCCTGGGCCCAAGAAAAACACCTTTTGGCCTTTGAAAAAGTCTCAATAAAAAGGATCTAGCAGAAGCCTCCATGTGTCTCAATGGCGCACTTTGAGATGGTCCCCAAAAGCAGAGACCCCAAACAAGCATGGGCTCACCATGTGTCTCAATCCGGTAGAGTTGTTAAAAAGTTGAAGGATCAACGGAAGGTGCCATGTGTCTAGGGTCTCGAGATAGTTTTCCTTGGCCGTTGAAAATTCCAAGCAAGGGCAGAGTGAGTGAAAGCCTCCAAGTGTCCTCTTGGCGCTTCTTCAAAATAAAAATTAGGGGCTAGTCCCCAAACAGGTGTGGTCCCTCCATGTGTCCTAGGCCTTAGAAAATTGCTTTGAAAATTTTAAGTATAGAGCGGAGCCGGTAGAAGCCTCCACATGTCTCCCTGTCGCAATTGTTAAGGTGGGACCCTGAGGCGAGATCCTCAAATGAGCATTGGCCCTCCACATGTCCATGGTCTACCAAAACTACACCAGCCACATGAAAAAAATTTCTAAGTCTAGGAAAGGTAGTGGAAACCTCCACGTGTCTCCCTGGCGCAACTCCAAGGTCAAACCAAAGGTGAATTTTCAGATGAGAAGCCGACCCTCCACATGGACAAGCTTTGAGTTGAATCGGGCCTTAGAGTTTCAAAGTTCCTCACTAAGCCACATCCAACCAGAAAGCGCCACATTTCTAGAGATCTTTGAGAAATAAATTTGACAAGGAAAATAACACCTATCAAACCGTAAAATGCAGGAAAATCACAATTTGCACCTGGAAACGAATCCTTCTTCAAGGACAAATAATTTGGAAATGATATAAGGCCCAAATATGATCCTCCGAGCTACATCCAATCAAATTTCCATAGATATTTGGGACAAAAATGACAGGGACAACAAAACGTGATTGTGGAAAATGGAAGGAAGGAAAAAACCCGAGTTTTCGGCCAAGTTACAAATCTTTTCATGTGGATAGAGGAATGAAAAACAAATTATCAACTTTAAGTGATCCTTGACCAAGGAAGGGACTGATCATGGAAACCAAATGGAGGACGAGTTTTCATGCATCAATACGGGGAGATAGAAAACACAACAGAGCCCACAAATTGAAGAATTTCAAGGAAAATGAGGCAAGACTAAATTGAGCACTAACATACTCCACGTTCATAAATTTGTAATAATTTGAAATCATCCAACTTTCATGCTCTCTCAAAGAAATTCAAACTGTCTAGAAGCAATGAAAATTCTTATGTCTAAGGAATGAACAATTTCTATTTACATTTCAATGTCTCCTCTCCTTCAAATGATCTTTACTCATTCGTAATGAAGTGCAAATTCAACTCCGCTACAAATTAACTGGAATGCTAAATGTCATTGCATCCTCGAGCATCTTTCCCTCTTGCGGTCATTGCAATTGCCCTGCCTTCATGTGCATTGCTTGCACTATTGCACTCCCAATCCATATCATCCTTCAATACCCCTACATCAAACAAAACATTATTTTGCATAATAACTCTGTGGATTAGTGAAACAACTCTCTAGACACATTGTTTCCCCTGCCAGTCCATGATCCACTAAGGGGAGGCTCCCACTCTTATGGACTATCAAAATCACTATCTCCATTCCTTTACTCGTTCCCATTGCCGGTGGCTTTATTGTCATGTCGTGGAGGCTCTGGTGGCATAGGGGGTTTATAAATATACACCATTCCTCTCTTTCTAAAAGGATGGCATAGTTTTGGTCGGAGTGCATAATATTGTGGTGGTCACTTGGTCAAGTCAAGGGGCTTACATATGCTTGTTACTACTGTTCCAAGCCGTAAGCTATTTTAGGTGTTTGGTGAACTCATGGCATCATGAAACACTTTTGCAATAGGAATGATGAGAAGTGGAACCAGAATCCTCATTCCAAGAACTATGGAACCAAAAAGTAGTGTTGCAATAGCGGCATCCTTTTCTCTAGGTAAGGAAATGAAACAACTGTTTCCAAGTGGATTTCGGCTTTGTAAGGGTTTTGCGATGTCAACATTTTTTTTGGGTTTTCTTATTCTATTAAAATATGAGAATAGTTTGTAATATGATGTTCATAAGGGATAGCTTTGTAACACATGGGGCTTTATGTCACGCTTTGGCTGAATAAAGCACCTGGAATTCAAGATACGTTCATTTACATACTCCAACACTTACATTCAGAACTCATGGTTGATATGCTCTCATTTCTATGTAAATATAAATTATTACAATGTTTCCTCTAGCGAGCCGACAACAAAAAAACAAAATATTTCTTCACTTTTCAAATCGATTGATCCTCTATTTGGTCTCCACATCAGCTCACTACATTTTCCAAATTGTCTTATCACTTACATTCACTCAAATTTCATATACCCCTTCTAACAAAGTCTTCAATAATAATGCATTTATGAGCTTCTTTCCAATTACCAACAACTCTTGTACCTTGACTAGCCAGCTCCACTTCTTTCTTTACTATTCTACTCTAGTTTTGGTTCTCCCTATTCTTCCCTTTCGGCGTTCACATTGCATTGCTCGCGTGCAATTACTAGTTAATCTAAACTAGCAATCTCACATATGTGTATTGTAATGGAGACGCCAAAAGGGATTTGATGAAGAAGTTAAATTTTATAGAGTGAAACATTGTAGGAAGAAATAAGGGCAATGAATAAAGGGGTGAGAGAGGAGGATTCCAGGTGTAGGGATAATGTTTGGAGGAATGAAAGTGAAACTATTCTTTCTTACGACAAGACATATATGAACCACATGGAATTTTTGTCAATAGTTTGATGGAGAAAGGGGTTGTGATGCAAATATTGTTGAGAGTAGTACTTTGGAGATATCTTGGAAAACACAACCATGTCAATCAATGCCCTCAATGTCAATGGTTGTTTTTTCAATGTCAATTTGTATGTTTTATGGGTAGTTAGAACACCCAATAATATCAAGGGAATTCACTTTTACGGGTCATGGAACATATTAGATCTAGTGGCATGTTGAGGGAAATTAGAATCTCATGTCAAGCCAATATAGTTGAATTGGATAACCACAAAATATGGCCATTATAGACCATCATTTTAGGCCATTCTCTATGTTGTCTCTGACAACAAAAAATATCATCCACAAGATTTTTCTTGAGGGTTTATAGTTCATAATACCTTCTCAGGGCTCTCATGATCAATGTCAATGAGGACATTGTAGGTTTCAGCTTCGAGACCCTCGTCAGTTCTCAAATGAGAGAATTTAGTTACAATCATTCTATAGTGCTATAAAATGTGGTAGCCTAGAGTAACATAAAATAAGGTACTTTTCCCGCATGGAGGTGTAGTGCCCACTCCTCTTCGACACTTTTTTATCTTGATATTTATTCTATTGGACTGATGTTCAGACATTTTATTATGATACATTGATTAATAGATGATAGATTATATTGATATGTGGATTATTGACACTATGATGTTTATGTTTTATCATGATGCACTAGATAGTGATGTTAAACAGTTAGATGCATGATGATTTTCAGGATGTATATTTTATACTGACATGTTATGTTTTTGAGATGTTGGAATATAATTGTAATCTCATGGATGTTAGGGTTAGATTTTGGCATATTGATGGATAATAGAATTGTTAAATGTTGAATGATGAATTTGGAGTTTTATATATATATATATATATATATATATATATATATATATATATATATATATATATGATTTCTTGATGTTGTTAATATAGTCGAAAGGCCAGAGATGTATTTGTTGTGTGTAAGAATTTTATCACAAACATCGAAGGGGATAGGGGACCAACCACGGAAGGATGTCGAGCATTGAGCAACGAGGCCAAATTGACAACTTGTGTAATGTTGTTTTGTGTTGTGTCTTGCTTGTCTAGTTTGGAGGTCACCCATGGGGGTGATTTCACATATGTGGCCATGGGGTGGATTGTGTCCCTTTCATTAATTTTTGTATGTGTTTATTTATGTTTTGTGTATTTAAATTTGGAAAAATTGTCACTTTATTAGCATGTGTAAATGTGTGTTTATTAGACTTAAACCTTCTTGTTTAGTTTAACCAAAGTAGAGATGTGACTTATAGTGATAATGTGATCTTGTTGTCCTTGTGTAAGAAGAATTTATGTTGATTTGGGAGTATTTTACTCCACCCCAAGTTCAAAATTAGGATTTTGACTTGGGGGATACTTTTGGAGACTTGTGGGACAAGAAAGACTTGTCCCATGCCTCTTAATTTGACCCAACAACCTTACCTATGGGTTGGGAAGCTTAATTTTGACTTCTTTGTCCATTTTTAGTGTAGGAGAAGGAAAATAATTTCACTTTCTTTCTAATCCAAATTATTTTTGTCCCTTGAAAGCATGGTGTGCAAGTTTTGAGCCATGTGGGTTGTCATAGTCCTTGCTTGTGCATTGATGTTTCTTGGTTTTGATGTTTTTGACTTGAGTGTGAGGATGGGGGATGATGAAGTGGCATCCTACATGGATCCACCTCATCATCCTCACTTCCCAATTCTATTTATTTGTGACTTTTGGTTGGAATGGGGGTTACTTGCTCATTTTGTTTCTTGTGCACTTTTGGATTTGGGAGCTTTTGGAGTGCTTGGCTTGGATTTGAAGAGGCTTGTGAAGGTTCTTCTTGGATCTTGATGGAGAGGTAGGCTCTCCACACTTTTATTATTATGTTACTTTTTTGTTGTAAGAAATGTTGTGTTTGTTAAAAGTATTTTTGTCTTGTGATGGTGTTGTGTGGGTTGGTTGAGTAGTTGGCCTTAGTTGGGTGTGTTGAGAAGGGATTATGGGACCATTGGGGAGGGAAAAGGGAGTTTATGTGAGGCATGCAAATTGGTGGGAGTGTGAATGGGAGTCTTTCCTATGGGGAGAGAAAAGGGATTCATGGATTTGTTTCTTGTTACAAGGGAGAGATAAGGAATTGTGTGATTATTTTGTGCACTTGGAGGCTTAGGGCAAGACTCCCACTTCACTTGGGAGGCATAAGGAGGTGGTATCCCATATCCCTTTCTCTACTTGGTTTGATCCTCAAACCTTTGTTTTGATGTGTATGTGTAAAATTGTTGGTTATGTGATCCTTGTGGAGTTGTTTGTCTTATATGTGTGTTTTTTGAGAAGCCTCTTTGTGATAGTTGTCAATGTTTCTCAATGTCCTTCATGGTTCCTTGGTTGGGGATCGGGGGGCATTAAGGGAATGGATTCTTCCATAAATTGATTTAAGGTTGGGTGGAGAGATTTTCCTACTCCCCCTTCCTTGTTTGTGATCCCATTGTGAAGATGAAGAATTCCTAAGTTGGAGCTACCTTTGTGGAGAAGGCATATATTTTTGAAGACTTGAAAGTTGGTTGTGGATAGCCTTGTTGTGATCCATTTTCAAATTCATACTTCCAAACTTATTGGATGCCTTGTAAAATTGTAAAATTGTGAGAAAGTTGTTGTATTCTTTGGGAGCCTTTCTATCTTGCAAACTTATTTAAGAGTGTTGTGGAAGAAAATTATCAAGATTGTATTGTTTTGAAGAAAAAGGGAGTTTTTTGAATGAGTATGGAATGGATATACCCTTCTTAATTTCCAAAATACTTTCATTTCCAAAATATTGTAATGTTGTAGGTTGATGTACTCTCATTTCCAAAGTAGTTGATATACTTTTATATCCCAAGATATTGTAATGTGTTAGATTCTATTTTGAAAGGAACAATTATTTTTGTTGATTGCCTTGTTTTTATAATGGGATGATTTCTTTGTTTCCTAAAAGGGAGTGTTATCTTTGAAAGTGCACCTGTAGAGAAATGGTTGCGGGTTTTCTAATCCTCGCACAAATGATCTCTCTCTTTCGTAGATACAATGGAAACACATCAGGTCTGTGGGTATACCTATTTCGAGGTGAGTCTCTGGTATCAAGGCCGAGTTCCTTATTGGTGTATCCTAAACTACTTTCTAGGAATTAGAGAGTAAAAGATGACTGTAAAATGACTAAAACTAAGGTTATACACCAAATTTGTATGAGGGCTTTGACTGAGTATATGCACAACTGATTTGGGAAGGATTCTTGATGCACAAACCAATAGTTTTTTTGTAGAATATCTAAAGGCAAAACACTTGATTATACTGAGGGAGGATCACAACAGTATTAATAAGTTAACATGCACATTAAAATTAAGTAGAAAGGACTGAAATTTTGTAGCAGGGTAAGGTGGTTGATCAGGGAATTTACATTCACAAGATTAATATAACATACACAAGACTGCAAAATAACTTGGAAAGGTAGATATTGCTTCACACTTAGAGGACAAGACTGGCAAAATTTTCTTCACTACTCATATATCCAAAATTCCTCCAAGAAGCTCCCTTGTGCTTTGCAAAGGCACACAATATATAGAAAAATAAATTTCACCCCCTTCCTAAAAATAGCCTAAGGCTTGTACTCGCCCATGCATCCTAATTTTATCCTTTATTTAATAATAAATAAAAGGATAAAATAATACAAACTAGAGCATGCAGTTACAAATAGGCATTAATAGCCTTGTTTACAATGTAGTCAAACTGAAGTTGACTGTTCTATTTTTAATAAGGAAAGGGTGAATAATTTGCTAGAAATAAGATTGCTTGCTAGGAAAGTCTCTCTCCATTGATCATGCAACTCTGTCTCCTTCTCTATTTTGTCCTGTTGTGGAGGCATGCAAAAATACTTCTATGCAAGAACAAAATAATTACAATAAATGTAATATTTGCAAAGTATAAACCTCCATTGTGGGGACCACCTGCCCATATGCACATGCTCTGATATTTGACATCTCATTCTAAATGGTCACATGAGTGACACTCTGCGAATCAATTCTAGCTCCTCTCTAGAGTGGGGACCACTTTTGCATTATACTTGGTTTTGCCACCTTGTGGATTTAGAAAATACAAAGGTCGACCATTTTGTTTGACCACCTTGTGAACTTTATGCATGCCATACTATAGTCTGCCACCTTTTTATATACATGTATTGTATAACTTTTGGCCTTTGCAATTTGGATAATACTTGGTGAATAAGGTTTAAACCTACCTTTTGAGTGATCATTATTGGTATGATGGTGGTCAGCTCCTTTTATTTATTTGATTACATAGACTATGGTTTCAGACTTTAGAAAGTCAATGCAATGATTTAAATTGTGGACACGTGGGTTGGCCCCTTCCCCACGGTGACTCACCCCTCATACGCTTTGTCGGTGGCATTTGTAACTTGAGTTGAGTTTGTTGGAAATTTGGTGATCATCCTGGGCCCTTGATTTGTACCTTTGTATCCGATGCCGTTGATCCTTGACTGTGATTAGGGTTTTAAACTAGCAATTAATGTGGTCGGTGGCAATCAATTGTGGTTAATCGCTTTGATCTCTGAGCTTGATTCTCAGCCATTGATCCTCATACTTGATGAAGCCTGATCGTTGATCTCAAATCATGGTTGAGTTAGGTTGAACTGCTAAGGTGAATGAATTAAAATGCTCGAACCCTTTCATTTTGATCATTTTTTGGCTTGCTCGCAGAGAGTGGCGAAGCCCTGGAAAATTTTTCTTAGACGCCATTGATGATTGATTTTGAGCTTGGTTCTTCTGTATTTGCTCGACCTTCTGAACTATGTTGTATTTACATTTTTGTGTTTCTTCTGAGGAGGTGGATGTGGTATTTTACTTGGCCGCCACTGCTAGTGAACCTAAAGTTTTGACTGTGTGTCACTCTCGGCCTTCCAAGCTCTGTTGCGAGGTTGTCTGGTATAACATCTTGGCATTCAAGATTTCCATGTGAGGCATTGTGGTCATGACCGCATTTTTGCAAACTCGAGCTTGGAACTGTATTATTCTCTGGTCTCTGTTAGTTTTCTTCAAATTGGCCGCCCTTATTATGGGTTTCAAGCTCTGTTTGGCCTCTATTGAGCTTGGTTTTGTGTTGCTGGCATCACTGTTTGATGAAGAGAATGGTAAGTTTTGATCTTCTAAGTACCACCGTTACTTGTCTTTGCCACTTCTACTTCAAAGTGTTGATAAACATTTTCTTTTGCATTTTCATGTGACACCTTGATTTCTTTGGTCATTTCGAGTTGAAAATGTGTTGGGTTGTCCCTTTTTGATGAACTTGATGGCCACTTGAGGGTTGCTCAAATTTGATTTAAATAGTAAGCACTATTTCTTACCCTGATCTTTCCTTTAATACCCATTAATGGGTGTGATGAAGAACTAGGATCTATATTTTTGAGTTTTGGGTATTTGTATTTGCTTTGATTTTGAAATTTGGGCTTGTGTATCGTTTATTCTTCTGAAATCATCACTCGGCTCTGGAGACTTTGCTATTTGTGTAGACATGTTGCCAAGAGAAAAAATCCATGGGTGAGTGTTTTCCTTTTCTACCGGGATTGTTCCCCTTTCTTTCGAGTCGTAATAATGAAAACCGTTATTGGGTTTTGAAATCGGTGGATTTCTAAATACTACTCTATTCTTGACTAAGAGTTTCTTCTTTGATTACAGTCCTAAGTTATAACCATCTTCTTTACTCGATCCATGAATTGATATACCTGTTCTAAAAAGATAGTTATACCTTAAATCTGGGTTATTATCTCTTTCTGAAGCCCTTTATAACTGTAGATGTTACTTGAATTACTTCTCACTTTTAATGGCATCATGAGATAGCTCCTTTGTTCACCTGTAATGGCTTCTGATATCCTTTCTGGTTTTGATTTTCTTTAATATTTGAACTGAACTATTTTTTTTTAATAAAGGAGGCCTGAAACATGCTTATTTTTGAAAGTTCATGGTATTTGAAGCTTTGTTTGTCATTTTCTAAAATGGTTGCTCAATCTTGCACTTTCTTGTTCTGAAAAATTATGAATCTTGTATTTAATTTTGAGCTCGAAGACATATTGTGGCATGTTGAACACTTGATACTTGCTTCATTTTGAAAAACTGTAGTTTCAAGATGGTTGTATTTGTAGGATTATCTAGCAATTTCATTTCTCAGTTGTTTAAGCTATAAAGAATGCTAAAAGTACTTCAATCTGATGAATGAAAGTACAGTCCATTTCTTTTCTGCATTATATATTGTATTTCCTTTCATTACAGACTCTGATATGTATGCTGGAAAAGTCATAAATGTCCATTTTACATGGCGAAGCCCTGTCAAATTTTTTTCAGAATCTTTTCTTTAATGCATTTCCAGAAATAGTAGTTGTATTTTCTGATCCAGAACACAGAAAGTAACACCTTTCTTGATGAACTGATATAGAAAATTGAGAGCTGAAAACATGTTAGCTGTTTATTTTGATCATGTGATGTTTTTCTACTTTCTGTATCACTTATTTGATTTGCATAGTTCCTTTAAAGCATGTAGCAATTGAAAACAACATGATGAAAAGTTGTAAATGTTCATTTTACATGGCAAAGCCCTAGAAAATTTTTCCCAGAATCTTCTCTCTCATCTTGTTTCAGCTGTAATCCCTTCTTTCCATTTAGCTTCAACTTCTTGAAATCTGATTCTTCCTCTTCTACTGCAACTAAAACAAGTGTTTATATCTTCCACTCTCTCTTTTTCACTAAAACTTCTTCCATTTCAGAACAGCTATTAGAACTTTGAGTTACATTCTTCTTTTTCTCGCATGCACTTATGACTTGTCTATTTTTATTTTGAATGCAACCTGTACCTGCACACTTAGGAAAATAGTTAGAAAATAATTAGGCTTTTTGGCCTCTCTTGTGTCCATGTTTCTTATTCTCTTTTTTATATTTCTGCTTCCTGAGTGAGCTATGCAATCTGATCTTCAAATAAATTACATCTCCTGTTGCTTAGAGATCCATATGCACGAATTAGGATAGTGTAGGAATATGGATTAACCCTGAGCTCTTTATTGATGATTTCCTTATTTTTGCTTTTCAGGTACCATGCCTTGAGGATGAAAGGAGCTGGCAAGGAGATGCTCTGCACAACGAAGAATATACAAGGCAATGATGGGTTCACTCATACTCCTTTGCTTTCTATTTCATGCATGTGTACTTCTTACTTCAGTAGATGTTCTTTCCTTTTCAGTCACATCTCATGGCTTGTGTGGGAAACATTTGACTCTCCTTGTGAATAAAACATTGAATTCTAAAAATGAGTTGTGTATTTCTTGTGCATTCTAGATTTTCTGTATGGATCGTATGATGAACTAAACAACTTAGTAACATAATTGAATGTCTTAATCATGAAGGAAAGAACATTAATAAGGGCCTGTAACATTCAGTAATGAACTCTGATTTGTGTAATCTACATTTCTGTTTGCTGCTTCAAAACTTAACACTTCACCTACTCTGTAATTCGGTGTCTTCAACAAGACAACACAGTTGTCCTTTGGGGCTTTGTGTTCTTTTGTTGAAGATGGAAAGAAATTACAGACTATGTGATCTGTTCTGTTTTGAGATAGCACACATAACTACATATTTCATTTAATCTTGTAACTAATTCAGTAGTAACAAATAACATAATGAATTCCTTAGCTTAGGTATACTTCACCCAAGACTTCTCATCATAACGATGAAGTTTCGAGTTGCCCATTTTTGCACAAGTGCAAAAATTGTCAATAGGAGTAAATAGAAGGGCTTAAACTTTGCATGTATTACTAAACTAGTTGTAGGGGACTAGTTGTTAAAAAAAAATCTAGTTTGAATGGAAGCCTTTTTTCTCCTCATTGTCACTTGCTTTGTAAGTTGTGTAAGGAAACTTAATTTTGGCCTAACCTCACATTTGGTGAATTTTTACAAAACAAAAATATACATAAATTCACAACTTCTACTTAAATACAATTGCAAGTAAGTAATTGTGTAGACTTTGTATGCAAATCTTCCCTATTCATATTAGTCTAACTTTGACCTACTTTAACTAATAAGGAAAAATTTAAATAAAATAGATTATTCTAATATTATTCTTCTTTTCACAAGTTTTTTTACTAATAATTTTACCATTCTAATAGTTTTATTAGCTTTGAAATATTAAGAATGATATATATATATATATATATATATATATATATATATATATATATATATATATATATATAATTAATATTATTATTATTTATTATTACCTATTATTAGTATTATTATTAATTATAAATATATATTGTAATACATGAAGTTTAATGAATAAAAGTTTTATAAACAAACTTTTGTTTAGCCTATGTGGTTGTGGAAGTTAGAAAGGAAATGGGATGGGGAGGGGTCGACGACCCCAGCCCCCACCCCATAGTTATATGAAGTGGGGGGTGGGGTTGCCGACCCCTCCCCACCCCCCAAATACAAGCTAAATACGGTGGGGCCAATTCCCCCACCAAAACCTGTAAACGTTCTCCTTGATGTGCACGGCTCACCGATCTGTGGGAACAAAATTATATTCCATTTGCCATGTCCTTTTTATTTATTAATATTCTTTTATATGTGTGTGTGTGTGTGTGTGTGTGTGTATGTATGTATATATGTATTTTGGGGTTTATATTAGGTTAATATATGGTATATAAATATATTTATACATATATATGTATTTTTGGGTTTATATCAAAGTTAATATATGGTATATAAATATATTTATACATATATGTATATACACACAAGTATGTATATATATATATTGTGTGTGTGTGTGTGTGTGTTTTCTTAGTGAGAGTATTCACAATAGAAAAGAAATGTAACTTTAAACAAAATGGATCAATAAAAAAAAAAAAAATACCCAAATGGGTAATTTTGGGAAATATATTGCTCTCAATAAATGAATATTAGAAATTACAACAAAACCCTTGAATAGGGTAGAATAGTCTTTGAGAAATAAAATAATATGGGTTTGGGGATGTGTATATCCATCCCCAAGCTTGCAACCTCCTTCATCCATGGCTTCCTCCTCTTCCTTCATCCTTCAACCTACAAAACAAAAACAAAGAATGAATGAAATGAACAAAAGAGAGAAGAATAAAAGACTCCCTTAAGGATTTTTAGGTTTAGTTTGAATTTCCCATCCTATGGTCCATATTGTTTTCATCCAAGGGCCAAGATTGTCCCCTACAATAGTTAGGTGGGGGTAGGTGAGGTGATCATTTGATCACATGGGTCTCCTTTTTGAAAGGGGCCACTAGTGTGTGTTGAAAGTAATTAATTTTATTGTCTTTTTATCCTTGAAGTAAATTAAATAAACTCAACCATTATTAGTTTAGTTTACTTTTGCAATGGAGAATTAATTAATTAGCTTAGTATAAATGAAAGAGCTATTTTGACTTGAACTTTAATTATTTAATTTTGCATGACCTTAGGAACCTAGGTATTAAATTTAATTAGGATTAATGGGTTAAAATATTTTAAACTCAACTATAGTTTTAATCAATTGTATTATTTAATATGATTATTTATTTAATGTTGCGACGGTTGGTAGATAACCCTGGGTTTTAGTTAAGCGTTGCATTCGACCTTTAACAAAAAAATAAAATAAAATTATCCCATAACTTTTCTATTATAATATTTGCTTGGCTTGAGTTTCGTGTGCGAAAATTTGCGAGCATCACAACAGTCTCTCTACTAAAGGTGTGTGACATGAATGGTAGTGATTGGGTTGTACATGGATAAATAAATGAATTTTATCTTGCTACTATCTATACCACTCAAAAAAATTGGCATTATATGGTGTAGTCATAAAGGAAAGGGTTTTACCCAATAGTCTCTTTATTTCCATTTTTTGGGGCCTTCAAATGATTCAAGTGAGATACTCATTTAATGGTGTTTTTTTACTTGCATGCCACTATAATTGATATTTTGTAATGTATATGATGTGTGAATTTTGTAGGTAAAGTATAAAGGCAAGATAAGGCAAATCAACCTCATGAATCCCACTATATATTTTAATGAACTCAAATGTAAAAATTACAATGTATTGGAGCTCAATTTTGATTCCCATGTGGAAACCATAAAATATACAGATGAAGATGGTGAATTTATATGTTTTGGAAAAGAATAATACCTCAATGAAGCTATTAGGCATGTGTTAAACCCTTTCTGGGTAGAGGTATCAACAAACAAAAAGGCATCCATAATTGGGGAACCCTTTCGGGTAGAGGTATCAACAGAACCAAAAGGCATCCATAATTGGGGACCCTTTTGTGGAAGCAATGTTTTACCTATGAAGCCATGTGGATGGTGAAAATTCATTTGTAATTAATGAATTCATGAATTAAATGTGTGCCAGAGAATTAAAAATTATCACGTCTAAACTGTAATCGAAGAAGCAAAAAATACTCCACTTTCTCCATATTCAAGGTGTGATGTCCACGTGACAAGAACAACATGGAAAAGACAACATGTGAGAGATTTAATGGTAGAAAATGGTGGAAGATATGATGAAAAACGTAAGGTTGATCAAACTAGACACTTATACGTTGTGGATAGAGAAGTGATGACCATTTTACAAAACATACAACTCTTGAATAATAATCCACCACATGTATGATACGATAGGGTCATGCGTAAATGACCAATTGAATCCTAATTGCTCTCATTTTTTACACATTTCAAAGTTAGTTCCCTTCAATCTGATTTGGAATACACCTCTCATCATAATAAATTTTGAATTCCTTAAAGTGTAATTTTTGTTGTTGTTGGGTGGTATCCACGATAGTCAATAGTCAAAATTATGAACTTATAAAGAGTTTTTATCATGTTTTACAAATTTTAAATATAGGTAATCAAGTGTCTATTAATGGAAGTGCACAAATTTTCATGACAAAAATCATATCTATTAAAACTAAAATATTATATCCCAACAAAACTAAATGTCAAGATTATTGTAATTTAAATGTAAAATATTAAACTCCAATCAAACAATAAAAGTTGGTTTAATAAATATTAATATTATGATATTGTGCTTATTGATATATTTACACCATTTAAATTTCTGAAAGTGCATTTTTAAAAATCAAAGATAAAGAAACCCAACTTTATGACAAGCATGATTGGTTTTATTTCAGAGTCCATATTTTGTGGCTTTCACGTGGCAAGAGATAAGTATTGATAAGAATATGTAAAAAATGTCACCAACATGTCCAACATAAGACCAATCATTCATGGGCATAGATTCTAAGGTATTAAAACTAGCAATTACACCATAAGTGTGCAACAAGAATGCCGATAGGCACACACACAAGAGAGGTTGACATTGGGGGAAGTGATGAAGAAGTGTATGTTGAAGAGAGTGAAATGTCATCTATGAAATGAAAAAATAGAGAGAAGAGAATAATAAATGGAGTGTTCCCATAAAACACATAGTGTATTCAATAGTAGAGCAGTTATACAAAAAATGAAAATGCATCTATGGAAAGAGGAAAAAAATACCTAGAAGATAATAAATTTCACCATTGCAGTGTAACTTCATTAATTGGAAACAATTATTTGAATATGTACAATATGTTATTGCAATGTGACCACAACATAGCTAAGGAAATGGGTAAGGATAATCTGAAATGATCCATGTGCTTAAAGAAGGGAATTGTCATTCAATTTGTCATTTTTGAGAAATAAAAGCAGTAAACTCTGAATCCAATGGGGAAATTTTATTGTTTAAGATCCTAAAAGATAAATTTAGTTTGTGTGACTCGTGTTTTAGATTTCCATAGAATGCAAGAAAATCAAAAAATCTTGATGTTTAGCAGATCACCTGCACAATGTTGGCATCTCTAAGGAATCATAGTTCATGATGGAAGAACCAAATGTTGATGCCAAAGAAAGAGTGATAGAAAAAATCAGAGCAATGAGCAACTCAATCTCCATAGTGTTCATTCGTGGGTAATAGATGTCCACTGCAAAAATAAAATACAAAGAAAACCACAATTGGGTGCCTTTGAAAAAGTGAAATGGTTATGCAAATATCTAAACCATTGAACAATAGATCTTTCACACAAAACTCTCCATTATTTTTGTTTAGGAAAAATCCCCACTGCACAACAAACTGATAAGAGGGATTGCAAATTGGTTTAATCTACATACTCACTTGTTAATGTTTACATCTATTAAGCGTCACTTATGATTTTTTATCTTTATTAGATGCAAATTCAATCTTTAGCAAATTTTGTAATGCACATTGTTGCATGAATATAAAAAAAATGGATTACAATGTGTCCATTTCCATAATTTCTTATTATAAAGGTAAATAATCTGGTTTGATTTGCATACTCACTTGTTTATGTTTACAACCATCAAGCACCATTTGTGATATTTGATCTTGGTGTGTCTTTGGTATAATTATATCATAATTTTCCTAGGAGTTATCCACATCCTGCCAAAATATAAAAGCACATTACATTAAACAAAGATATTATTTGTTTGAAAATCAACGGGAGTTCAAAAATTTGAATTTTTTATTTTGAAAGCCATAAGGTTTTTTTATTTAATTAGTTGCATTCTATATTGAACTTCTATACAAAAACAATTTCAAGGGAATGTAAACAATGGCCCAACAAATAGACAATAATTGTAACTATATTTGTTGACACTTTGTTATGAAATCACACGAACTCTACATTGCTGAAGCATTTATCATGCCCACACACTCCTTTCATTTGTGCTTTAAAATTTTCATGATTCAAGGGCTTTTACATCACCCAAACAATAGTGACAAATATAATGTGCAAGGTTTAAGGCAATGTGTTGTGTAATGAACTTCGAACTGGCGAATGTAGCTTATAAAACCCAAATGCATAGCTTGAAACGCTATAAGCATCAAGTTTTCTATAAGCAATTCCATAACCAAAAAATTCATGATTTTTCAACTTGTTTATGAATATAATAGGCAGATTTTGAGAACCTACCAGAGACAAAGAGATTCAAGCGTATGGAATTTCAAGCCCACGGGATAACAATGAATTGTCAGAGATAAGAAAAATTTCAATTATTCACCCTTAAAGGAGACCACGTGATGATGTCAACATGGACACATACATACCAGAAAAAGGAAAACACACAATCATATTAACAACAATGAAAAACCCATATAATAGGCACCCATACTGATATCTAAAACCCATACAACCAAATTATTTTAATGGATGGGATAACTGGGTTGTTTATGTCATCCTAGTGAAGTATTTCTACTTGAGTTTGATAAATAAAATCTCATTGAAAGATTTACAAATCCTATTGAAAGGCCATCTATAGGTAAAACTAGAAGCTCCATAAAAGAATCTTTGGTTTCTTCTAAACCAAATTTTGCAAATTTTCTAATATTTATTTTACTTTTAAGATGAAGGATTTTCTTGTGTAATTTATTTAAAGTGTGCTTATTTTGCTTTGGAGTGACTTGAATATAACATTATTAAGTTCTATATTTGTAGACTTGAGGTATTAAACAAAAAACATTGAGAAAAACACAAGATATACTCACATGGATTGCCCTCTGAATAGACTTGAGATGCTTTTTGGATTTTAATGGCAACTTTGAGCCCTTTATTGCTAGAAAATATTCCTCTATTAGGATAAGAGATAGGGTCAGATGGACTTTTGGATAAATAAAATGCTCCAAATTCAAGGCTTTGTTGTCTTCTATTGTGTTGATTTGCTCTATGTTATTGTTGCTCCTGGTGTACATGATATTATTCACTGGAAGCAACAATCTAGTACCCCTTTGTGGATGAGGTGGGGAAGAATAAAAATTATTGTTACATGGTTGCACTACCTTTTTCCCAAGCGTCGGATTCTCTTGAAGGATATCATCTTGTTATGTGGGGATTATTATAGAAGCAAATACTTATTTATATGTTCTAAAAACATGCCCATCCACACGAATGGTGGATTTCTTCTCTTTAACTGTATCTTCTGCTTTAGTTATGGCTTGCTCATTCACTTGCGAATTCCCCATTGTGGTAAAAAAATTCTACATGAAATTGGATTACACTCTACTTCTATTAGCATCTCCATTTTAAAGAAACCGCTGAATGTGAAAGTAAAAGCTTTTAAATTCTTGGATTAAAAACAAAAACAGAGAGCTTAATGACAAACAAGTCTTGAATCCTTGGGCTTGTTGTATAAACTAATAAATTTATTCAAATTACACAATAAATTCCTCAATATTAAGGCTTAGAGCATATACTAACAAAAATACCCCTAAATCGTTGTGAAATCCTCATATTTGTGCTCAAATTATAATTTTTATTACAAGATTTCATATGGTCCTCTTGAAAAATGTTCCGTGAAAACCAAAGATGATGTCAAAATCATCAATTTTTACCCTTCCAGCCAAATGTTTTGGCTATAAATAAATATATTCTAGTCAGATAATTCCTAATTTCATCAACAAGAATTCACTCATCAAAATGGAGGAAAATAGACATCTCCCCATGCACAAAAGCTATCAAACCTTCAGAGCTCCAAAAATAAAATAATTTTTTTGCCAAAAACTACAACTATTAAATATTCTAGCCATTTTTGTACAAAATTGAAGCAAATTGCATGAAAATATATATGGAAAATGGAAACGAACAATAATTTTTCGTGGGTGGGTGAATTCTTATAAAACAAATTCAAATAGTGGGACAAATGATCCAAGATTTAGCTTGCATGAATCCTCATAATCCATAGAAGACCATCCCTCCTCTTTTCCTCAAGTGGTGCATTTGTTTATTCGAACTTCCACCTCTTTTAGATGTGCCACCCAAAATGTCCTTCATTTCACATGATTGGGCCCGCCCTTTGGACACCTAGCTTCTTAAACAGATTTACACTATTAATTTGCTCAACCGTTGAAGTAGTATAGTATCTACAATGTTTTAGATCAAACAGAGGATATTGTTGCAATGATTGTCATGTGTACAACATTATTTTTAACCGTTGATCTACATATGACAAGTGAATGCATTCCGTAGTGAAACACCTATCGACCTAAAAATAAAAAACCATAGCTTCTACTACATATCCAATTCTAGTTTAGTGCATGGCATCAAGATGACACCTATTAGCCATATAATAAGATAATAGTCATATTTTAGCCCAAGATGAAGGGAATCAACTTATTTTCACTATGCTTGTAAATGGAATGAGCTTTGTTTCTGTCAAAATGCAATTCTTTTATGTCATTATTCTATCAGTCCTGAAATGACATTTTAAATGGCATATTTCGGGAATATAATAGAAATTTATAAAATTGTTGGATAATTTTAATAAGTTGACTCAATTTTTGTTCAAACCCTAAGCGATACCCTAAAATGATAAAATACATGGATGAAGATCCAAGCAAGTGCAAAATCATGTTGATAGGGGACTATCATGGGAATAATTAATATACTTGCAAGATATGCATGAAATGAATCCTAACTTGAAATTGACGATTAACATGGATTCCAAGTCATAGAAAATGGAAATCAATGACAAAGAAATCAAAGTGTAGATACAAGGAAGGATGACCACTATATAAAATAAATGAATTTCCAATAATGACATGTCACGTGTACGACAAGGATAAAGTCTTGTGTCAACTACCAAATTAATCCTACATATTGTTGTCTCTAGTGCATGTTAGAGTTAACACCTTCTATCCATTTAGAATACGCCTTTTGATGTATTTAATTGTGATGAAAGGTATTTTCCAAATTAGAGCAAAACCCCACGGTGGACAACTATTAATGGGATTAAAAGTTCAAAGGAGGTTGTAGGTTGTGTTGATTGCTAGAAAAACCTAATTACAAACCCTAAAAATAAAAATAAAAAATAAAAAATAACCATTAAAATTCACTTTCTTTGAGTTGGGAGTTGCATGCCTCTACAAATGCGTGAAAGATAAGCAATAAAATTTAGTGGGGTGCAGGTTATTGAAGATTTTGGTTTATTTGATCGAGCTTATCCATCCCCTACACCATGGCATATTGTATAAAATTTAATGGGGTACAAATTCTTATAGATGTTTTTTTGATTTGGTTGGAGCTTATCCATCCCCTCAATCATAGCGTAATGTGCTAATAATATTGACTTTTCTAATTTCAACTATCATGTTTACCCTGTGTTCGAGAAGCCTATGAGAATCATTACCGATGGAAACATCATACAAGAAAGCACATGGTGTACTACATAGGAATAATTATTAACAGAACTATTTTTAAAAATCAAAGAAGACATATTCGTCATTATCTTCCTTTAAGACTATATTTGGAGCAAAACCATCTAAATAAAGAAATATGAATATGCAAAAACATGTACCTTTTAAGGTTATGAAGTTAGGATTCAAACCCTCATCATTTATTGACCTTTTTATGTCAAAAGGTGTTGCAAAATCAGAGTGGAGCTTGCCACCACTCACATGTGTCATAGAATGAACAATGGATATTTTAGAAGAATGGACGTTGGCCTTACGGATGATTCAGAATCATCGATGTTGAGAAACCTTAATCATATGTTTACTCAAACTACTAAGGTTTTGTTTAATATTGATTAGTGTTTTGTGGCATCCAATGTTGACAGAGGTGGCCAAGTCAGTGTACTCGTAGGTTTGTTGTAAGAACCAACACTTCACTTGGTTTTCCCTAAGTTATCTAATAGTATTTGATACACCAAAGGAGATTGAAGCTAAGGGTGTCTAAATTACATGTAAATAGATCAGATGCATTGTGAAGGGTAGGATTGAGCTAGTATGAAAGTTGAGGAAGGAGTTATTTTTCAATCAAAACATGGGAAATCAAATAAAGGAGAACTTAATAATGAAACTAACAAACCAAAGACACAAAGTTCTATTGATTCATTCATGAAAAGTACAAAGTCCTTTCTTAGTTTTTCAAGGTCAACATGCTTATAGAAATGGGTATGCAAGAAGTATAGGAAACATAAACAAGAGGGAATAGAAAAAAGTAATATTTTTCTTGTATCTAGTAGAGAAAAATCTATCCACTATCAACTCACAATCAACAACCCTTTGGAATGAAGAAGTGATTCCAATTTATAGATTACAAAAATGACTCTTCATCTCCCCCACATGAATTTTCACCTTTCACATCACTTGTGACCTTTCATATTAACACGGGATAAAAGTGAGTCTTTTTCTTATTAATGAAAAGAACTGATTACAATGTCAAATTGAAGGTCACTTAATTGAATAAGACAAAATAATGAAAATGTACATTCTTAATCAAGAATTAGAATATGGAGAGAGAAGAAAGAGGAGAGAGAGACATGAGGGTTTATTAATCGATCAAGAGAAAGCCTCACAATGAAGAAATAACTAGTAGATAATAATTAGGAAATAATCTGGAATAATTTCCTCACCTTTGAACTCTTTACCAAAATGGTTTGACGCATGTGCTACAATGTCTACTTGTGGAATACAAATAAAACTCAAAGCATTGATCCAAGTTTCAGGAATGCTTCCAAGGGTCTTGGATTGGTTGAACCAGACTTTATGATCTCTTGTAGTATTAGATATTAAACCTCTAATCTCCACAAGAGATACCAAAGTATCCTTATTGGATGAGAAGGGATATCCTACCTCTTTCTTTACCAAATGTTAGAAGGACTCAAGGAGATCTTCCATAGATGAATGTTCATTAAGTGGAGGTGAATTGAGTTTTATACACTATTGCTAACACCTCAAAGATCTATTATGCATGTTCTCCACAAGAATAAAGCTCAGAGATATCATCATTCATCATGTCACTCCTACAGTCATCTAATGAGACCATATGGAAGATAAGTTGTCGAGATGGAGGTTAATACGTTTTTTTCTCAATAAGGAGTGAGAATCAAAATTATCATTTCAGATACCAATAGAAACACAATATCCTAGTGGAATATTTCTTTCTCAATCTGCTCCTTGATCACTTTCATTTTAGAAGCAATGGATCCTTGCTCACGATGGGATGAATCCACTATAGAGGAAGATACACTTGGATATCATTGGTGGATAAGAGACTGTGAAGGAATAATTTTACCTTATTTGAGGGGATCAATGGGATATTTAATGATCTTATCCTTCTTATAGATCCTCCTAGGATGGAAATATTTAGTTTGTTCTTCTTCCATGATCTTTCTCTTTAAATATATTTTCTGAGTGAGTGGAACTCATGGCCTTTTCGGATGCCCTTAGAGAGGAAGTGTGAGATACATGTCTAGATAGAGTCAATAGACCACCAAACTTGATAAAAATGGTTCTCTTTCTTTTGAACCATTCCCTTGATATTTGGATTAATATCGTAGGCCTCTCCTAAATATCACATAATTCTTTGACGTTCCACGAAGTCGGAGAGAAAGGCGTAAATATTTTAATGCTTGGTACTTGGAGGGATCAAACAAGTCCAGCCCATAATATTTTATCCCTTGAATGAAATAATAAAATTTTAGATCCCTCATCTAGTCTACTATCATCCACATATAGTCCCTTTTTGTGCATCGAAATCACCAGCGTAATTGGCCCGATAGTCTTCATTTGGGGCATATGGTGCAAACCTAGAAAGGTGAAAGTCTTTGGATTTCTCCTTATATCAAATTCAAACGTGGATGTGTAGGAGTAGAGACTAAGGGAAGTAAATGATACTTTGGTTTTTTCCGTATTTTGGATTTTCTTACATGAATAGAATCCCAAGAAGATGGTAAATGACGCACCTTTATTTTTTTTATTCTTACACTTGAGATAAACACGAGCCAATTATCTATGAAACTTGTAACGCCCACTAAAATGCTCGAACGAGATCCAAGAGTAACCTAGGTTTAGTTAGAAAATTACAGAATAGTTTTTTTTTTTTTTTTAAATGGAACAACAATAACATTCACCTAAATTAAATTAAATTCTTGATAATAACGCTTTAAAAAATTTCAAGGCAATAAAAAAATGACAACTGAACAACATTGACCCAATTTCAAAAGTTAAATGAGGAATTAAATTCACTTACTAAGCTTCAATAATTATTTTAATATTTCTCATTTTTATTTTCAAGTCATAGCCCCATTAATTCCCTCTAAATTTATTATAAAACAAGATTAAATATCCTTTAGTCTTAAATCTTGCTCCTTAATATCTAGATTATTTCTTTAAAAAGGTAAGGGGTGCACAACTTAGTCTAACCCCTTAGCCCCCTTCAAAACATTACACCCATCATTTAATTATTTCACTCCCACCTAAATACCCCATCACTTAAGTGATGTAGGGTTCATCCTCCACCATTGGATCTATTCTATTTGAGCCATTAGATCTAGGTTGCACTAAAGTAACCCTAGAAATCCTTATGGGCTTTCTTATACTTATTTCTTAACCTATCCTCTCATTTCTCTTGTTTATTTTGCAGGTTAAGGATGAAGGAAGGCCATGGAAGGAAGTTCAAGCTCTTGGGAGAAGGCACACAAGAAGGGGAGCTAATTTTAACATCCCTCTCCTAGGGTTTTCTCTATTTCTAAATACCATTTTACCCATTGTTGCATTTCATTTGAGAGAAATTTCTCTTACCTAGGTTATGGCCTTTGCCCATTGTTAATCTAGTTTTAAAGGAGGGAAAAATAAAACAAGAACTTTGATATCTATATGTGTATAAATAGAAAAAAAGAAATCAATTATTTTATCAAAACCCAAAAACTTCATTTTTTTGTTGACAATATTATTTGAATTATGGGTTTATTTTTTTTTGCCATTTTATTATGATATATATATATATATATATATATATATATATATATATATATATATATCTTTAATGGATAAACCCCAAACCCAAAATAAATATTTTATAAGAGATTATTATATATATATATATGCCCGAATGAGGTTCAGCCGTAAAAACAACATATACAGTTCAGTGTAAAACTAGCCGCAGATTTTTTTATGTTAAAATGAGGAGGGGGTGTAAATAAAATTTAATTATTCAAATACTATGGGGGTGGGGTCGGCCCCACCACCATTTTATTTGACCTCCACAAAGGCCACGGTTATAAGCCCACTTCAATGCATATTTTTTT
Source organism: Taxus wallichiana var. yunnanensis (assembly GCA_018340775.1). Lineage (NCBI taxonomy): Eukaryota > Viridiplantae > Streptophyta > Pinopsida > Cupressales > Taxaceae > Taxus > Taxus wallichiana. Next base: position 330,652,145 of record CM031239.1, on the reverse strand, counting down.
AAAACAAAAGTTTAACTTTATATATAAAAAAAAATCTACACTTTTGATTTTAAAGCTTCACCTTTAAAGTTTTGTCTTATTAGTACTTTTTACTTATATTACCCATGTATTCAAATAACCTACTTTTATATATTAATTTACATCTAAATTTTATAAATGTGTATAATCTAATATATAAGAGTAATAAAATTTTAAGATGTTAATATTAATTTATCATTAATATTAATAAGTTGATTAGTAATAATAATATTTTAATGTTGATAAAAATACAAGGTATCAAGATTACTATCAATAAGTAATAATAAATTTATGTGAGTTATTGATAGCAAGAAAAAATCTTGAGAAAGGATTTTTTTTTTTAAATTTTGTAGACTTACAATTTGATACTATAGTGAGAAGTAGGAGAAAGTAGATTACGTTACCCTTACCCATTTTGTAGATTTGCAATAATTTCTAAATAATAATTACAAGTTAACCTTAGAAATTAACTTTCTTTCTTAACCAAATAAAATAAAGACAAATGAAATTTGTGTTCTAGGAGATGATCTACTTTGGTTAACAAGTAAGAGATTACTAACACTTAAGCTCTTTCCATTTCCACATACATTGCAACAAAACTAATTCTACAAGGACAAATATTTCCTTCCCCTTTTCACATATAATACAACTTTCAAATAAAGGAAATGAACTTTCTTTTCTATTTCAAACTAATTCACACAAATCTTTCTTCTTTCCTTTCAATGTATAATACACTTCCATACCCACAATGGAATGCAATATTTTCATCACAAAAATCAATACAATGTTCTCCACTTGATGTGGGAAGTCATACAAAATGTAAATATAAGAATGAAATACATTATTACAATTTCTTCCACTCTAGGTGGGTAAAAATACAATAAGTTCACAAGGTCATAAAAAAAAACTCTAATGCTCCAAACACCAACAAGGTAGCTCTTCCAAAAGTTTGCTTGATTCACAACAAGATAGGGAAGATGCAACACTCTCCACCCAACCAAGATATCCAAAGGAGAAGAGAAGCTATCCTCTACTTTGGCCCCGAGCCCCAACCACATTACAATGGAAGAAGATTTCAACTCATGGAAACTACTAGGTTCCACACCACTTAAGATAAAATTTCACATTCATTCCATATTCATTCAAAACACAATCAACAACTCAACAAGAGGAAAACAATCAAACAACAAAGTCACAAGGCTTATCAAGAAAGCCAAAAGAGTAAGACCTATGGGGAGGCCACTTATGCCTCCCAATGAGAATGGGTGCCACCTAAAAAGCCTCCAATGAAAAACACAATACCCCTAACAACTCTTATGCCTCCCTCAAGTACCCCTTATCCCTCCATCCACTCTTATGCCTCCCTCAACTCTTATGGCTCCCTCAAAGTAAGAACAAGAAGAAAATGCAAGAATTTCTCATACTAGGTGGGCACCCAACCCAAACTCCCTCCTCAAGAACATGATCTCTTATGCCTCCCTCAAATAAACTCCCCATAGTCTCCTCCCACTCCCAACTTAGGCATTCTACCCATACCCAACAAGCATTTCAAAGAAACAACAACATTCAACAAACATATACACACATACATGTAACAATAACATAATATAAACAAAGGTGAAGCTCCTACCTTTCCATGGTAAAGCTTGTTCCAAGTATGAAGTTCCAAACTCCTCCAAAGATCAAGCAAGCATCCACAAGCTCCAAAAATCAACAAGTATCCACGAGCTCCAAAGAAAATCCACAAACTCCTAAAAATCCTCTCACTCTCCAAAATTTCAAGAGACTAAAAATGATCATCCAACCCCAAAACAAGCAACAAGAATTCAATAAATAGAGAAAGGAGAGGGAGGGGTGATGTGGCTCCAAGTAGGATGCCACCTCATTTCCTCTCCACTCCACATCACTTGGTCAACCTCATATTCCAATGCACAATTAATGAGTGGTTGGAGGAATGACAAGCACCTTACACACTCCATCTAAGCCCACTCCCCCAAAGGACAAAATTAAATTTTTGAAAGAAAGTGCAATTAATATTTTACCTTTTCATCCCCCCAAAACACCTAAAAGACCCTAAATTTGAACTCCCAACCCATAGGTAGGGTTGGCATGGGCTTTTAAGAGGTGTGGGACAAGTTTGACTTGTCCCACAAGCTTCCAAATTTGGCCTCTAAGGCCAAATTCGAGTTTCCCATGTGGGGTAGAGTGTGCTACACTCAAAACTCAAACACACATCACTCAACACAAAATCCAAAGTAAATCAAGCCTAATAAATGAACTCCTTTTGGTCACATCTTTTAATTAGTTTAAAACAAATTCAAATTAACTTAATTAAGACACTACAACCCATGACTAAAAAAAAGGGTAAACACAATTCCAAGAATCTAAATAATAAACCAAGTAAAAATTCACTACTAAAATAAAACACATACTAACATAATAGAAAGGGAAAATTAAAACAAAACAACACATGACCCCTAGGTCACAATTTTCTCCTAACCAAATAATTCTAACACACACACAATTACATGTTGCCATGGTGACCCTAGTTGGATTCTTCTCGAATTCCGATGTGGTTGGTCTCCACTCCCCCAATGTTGTTGTGAATATAATATACCTGAAAATAGAGAATACCTCCTTCGGCCTCGTGGCCGCATTAAAACATTCATGCCAAAATATGCGATATAAATCTAAAATCAACTATATATGAATTATTATCATCTATGTAAATACGATATCACTTACAATTTCTAGCACATTTCTATTACACATTTCATTCATGTCAAAACGATCATCACATTAATCCAATTATCAAGATCTACTCAGTATGACTTAAACATATCACATGTCAGAATTACAGATAAATAACCATGTCAAAAGTGTATCAATATCAACAAAAAAAGTCTCCAGTAGTCCATATGCATCATATAAGAATCAAATCAATAATAGTTCAGTATCTCTGATATCTACTAACATGCTATATCAAAACTATAATATATCCATAAGTGCATATGACAATATCGAAAAAATAATAATAATCAAAAGGTGTCGAAGGAAAGTGGGCACTACATCCCCCTCCCCTTAGACTCGACTTCCTCCTGGAAGTCACTGGAAAAGGTGTGGAAACTATCCTCATAGTAAAGTAGCATCCTCCCAAGTAGTTGAAGTCTCGTCATATCTGTCCCATTGGACCCGAACCTAATCAATCTCTATCGCGAAGGCCCAGGGTCATGCGGTCTATAATGCGTACAGGCTCCACCATCACCTTCCCCTGATCCTGCACCTATAATGCGGTCTAATCTAGCACGTGAGAAGGATCAGAAATATATCTCCTAAGCACAGAAATGTGAAACACATCATGGATGCGAGACAAGCTAGGTGGCAATGCTAGACGATAGGCTAGGGGACCGAGGCGCTCCAAGATCTCGAAGGGACCCACAAACCTAGGAGCAAGCTTAGAACCTTTTCCGTAATGGATAGGGCTCTTATGCGGTCTAACATGAAGAAACACCTTCGTGCCCACCTCAAAACTATGATATGTCCTATGTTGGTCCACATACTTCTTCTGTCTATCCTGTGCCTCCTGTAATCTCTGTCTGATCAAGGTAACTTGCTGCTCCATGTCCTATAATAATGCTAGCCCAAGGGAAACCCTGTCCTCAATCCTATCCCAACTAAGAGGTGTCCTGCACTCTCTGCCATATAATGCCTGAAAAGGAGCCATGCCTATCGAACTCTAGAAACTATTATTGTATGAAAACTCCACCAGGTACAGGTACTCCTCCCATCTCACCTGATGATCCATCACGTACATCCTGAGCATATCCTCTAAAATTTGATTCACCCTCTCTGTCTGTCCATCTGTCTCAGGGTGATAAGTCATGTTGAAATTAATCCTCGTCCCAGGGCATACTACATGGTGGTCAGAAATGGGATGTGTAAATAGGATCGCGGTCACAAATTATCTTCCACAAAATCCCATGTAATCGACAATCTCATCAAGATATACTCCACAAAGACACTATTTGCTGTATATAGGTGGTCTTCACCGGAGAAAAATGAGCTACTTTCGTCAATTTATCCACCGTGACCATGATGGCGTCATGGTGGTATCTCGACGTAGGTAACCCAATGATGAAGTCCATAGAAATGGTGTCCCACTTCCACTCCGGTATGGCGTGAGGATAGAGAAGGCCAACTGGATGTTGATGCTCGGCCTTCACCCTCTGGCACTCTAAACAGTGTGACACAAACAAAGCCACATCTCTCGAAGTCCTCTCCAAAAATACAACTGTCTCAAGGTGGCGTGCATCTTCTTCACCCCGGGATGGGATGAATAAGGTGCACGATGGGCCTCTGTCAAAATGTCCTATCTCAAGCCTCCATCTCTAGGAACATATATCCGACCTCTATGCGAGAAGACCATCTCGCCTCTAATGAAAATCCATCAAATCTCCCTCGAGGGGTCTGCGAGACTCAATCTCTGCTCTGGCTGCAAGGTAGAAACTATCCCGAGGAAGAAGATCCTACTCTGGCCCTGGCCAGGTGCCATAGCCACATGTCTCCGTCTACTCAAGGCATCTGCAACCACATTCTCCTTCCCCTTCACATGCTCTATCTCCATGTCATACTCACAAAGTAACTCCATCCAACGCTGCTGACGAGCGTTGAGATTGGGCTGCGTGAAGAGGTGGCGAAGACTCAAGTGATCAGTCCTGAGTGTAAATCTCGGCCAAGAAGAAAATGTCTCCACCGCACTAAGGCATGTACAACTGCTGCAAGCTCAAGATCATGGGTCGGATAATTGAGCTCATAATCTTTGAGTTTGTGAGACTCAAAGGCAACTACTCTACCCTCCTGCATCAACACACCTCCAAGTCCTGCCAAGGAAGCATCTGTGCAAACGTAGAACTCACCCTGAGGATCTGGCATTGCAAGAATAGGTGTTTTCGTGAGGCATTTATTTAGTGTACTGAAGGCCTGCTCACATCTATCTGACCATAAAAACTTTTTCCCTTTCCGTTGAAGGGAAGTGATGGGGTGCGTAATCCGAGAAAAGTCTAAACAAACCTCCTGTAATATCCTGCTAGACCCATGAAGCTACGCACCTCGGTCACACTAGTGGGTACTAGCCAATCCATGATGGCTCGAATCTTGGAAGGATCGACTGCGATACCTTCCCTAGAAATGATGTGGCCCAAATACTGCACCTCTGTCTGAAAGAACGCACACTTCTCCAAGTTCCCATAAAGGTGCTACTCACAGAACACCGAAGAACTTGGTGAAGGTGCTCCTCATGCTCCTCATGCGTGCATGAGTAAACCAGAATGTCATCAAGGAATATGAGCATGAAGTGATCAAGGAAATTCTGAATACCCCATTCATCAAACTCATAAACACTACGGGGGCATTCATCAAACCGAAAGGTACCACTGTGAACTCGTAGTGGCCATATCTCGTACGGAATGCGGTCTTATGAATATATGTCTCGTAATCCTGAGTTGATGGTACCCTGACTTAAGATCTATCTTGGAGAAAATGGTAGCCCCCTTCATCTGATCAAATAAATCATCAATGCGTGGAAGGGGGTAACGATTCTTGATCGTTACTTTATTCAGCTGACGGTAGTCAATACACAACCGAAGAGATCCATCCTTCTTCTTCACGAAGATCACTGGTGCACCCCAAGGGGATACACTAGGGTGGATTAGGCCCTTCTCTAGAAGGCCCTCGAGCTGTAACTTGAGCTCACATAGCTCAGGAGTAGTCATCCGATAGGGTGCTCGTGAGATAGGCTCTGCACCTGGAACTAGATCTATATGGAAATCTATCTCATGGGGAGGTAACCCCGGTAGCTCCCTAGAAACACATCAAAAACTCTGTCAAGATGGGATGGTCATCGAGGGATGGTCCACTCGACTCATCCTCTGATCTATCACTAACCGTAACAGCAAACAATTGACAACCCCATCGCGCACACCGCTTAAGTTGCATAGCGGAGATGGTGTGAATGGAAATGGTCTCCTAACCCCTGATATCACTAACTCCACTCCAAGATCATCTATGCAAGTAATAGTCTTATGGTAACAGTCCACTCTAGCTCTATGAGCAGACAACCAGTCCATACCCAAAATGACACCATAAGATCCTAATGGAAGGATTCGAAGATCCGAAGTAGTGGTGAAGGGTCCCAAATCCACTACACACTCCTTAACTAAGGAGTCTACTAGAAATTTTGGCTCCAGAAGCCATCTCAACGTCCCAACTACGGCCCCTAACTGCCACCAACCTGCAATGCTCTACTAAGGATGGTGTAATAAATGAATCAGAAGAACTAGAATCAAATAATATAGAGGTGGAAATACCACCAATACTACCTGTCGTCTCAATCACGGTACTCTGGTGCTCAGCTTGGCGGTTCTCGACCACTGCGTAGATCCGATGACTCGTGCCATATCTCCAACATGATAGCTCTCGAGATTGCATCTTACCCTTGTTAGGGTTCTATGGGAAATCTCTCCAATGATGTCCAACAACACCACAACCATAACAACTACCTGGTCCTCTCCAGTGGGAAGCAGCTCAGATGGTACTCTAGATGTCTGAGCTATAGATCCTGATGATCCGGCTATGGACTCTGCGAGGTCTCTCGCCGATGAGCTCCTGCCGACCGAGCTCTGGTACACCCGTGCGTCTGGATGGGACCCCTGGGAGGAGGCCCCATACTCCGTCCTCTCTGTGCATCAAATATCTGAGGAGGTCTGTAAGGTGGGCGGGTCTGCTGCTGCTTATTATTGCTCTTGTGGTGGCACGAATGATGCCTACTGAACTCTATCCACCCGTGGGAGGAGAATCGACCCCTTCGACCTACCATCCTACATCTGCTGGATACGGCTCGAACTCTATCTCTAGCCTTGCGTCTTCCCCGTGTCTCCTCTGTAATATAGGCCTTCTCCATGCCTCTGCTAATGTCTATGGGAAGTGAATGCGCACCGCGCCACCCAAATCCAAGTTCAGGCCTCGGATGAACCTGTGAATCTGTACCTTCTCATCCTGCATATAGTTGACATACTGGAGTAGGTCCAGAAATCAACTCTCATACTCGGCTACAGTCATCGATGCCTGACGGAGGTCATGAAACTCATCTATCCGTTGTTGTATAAACCTCCTAGGTAAATACCTGCTCCTGAAACGCTCCTCAAATAGCTCCCAGGTAATTGTCTCTCGAGTCAACATGGAGCTTCTGCTCCTCGGTCCTCCACCAAACTCCTGCTCCATCCCTCAGAAGATGGATCGCAACACGAGCTTTCGTGTTGCTAGTATAAGGACAGAGCTTGAAGCATCCGCTCAAGCTCACCAACCAGGCCTCTACCTAAAAACCACCTGTATCACTTGAATAGTGAGATGGTCGTAGCTTTAAGATCTCCCTGATATGGTCTGCAGCTTACATCTGACGAATCCTAGGTCTATATATATGCTCCTCCCTCTGTCTAGGGCTCGAGACCTATCCCTATGTCCTGAGATCCTGTCCCCATGTCCTCTCTGTGGTGACTCTGCCCTAGCCGACTCTCCGCATGGAAGTTCTCTACCCTATGCTCCTCGCTATGTCGAGGGGATACCTAGGCATCTACTGATGGCTCCAAACCATGTCTAGCAAATCATCCTCCCAAGGGCTCTCCGCGTATAGTGGCATTGACGTCCTGAAGCGTCTGTAAGATCTGAGGTAGAATGGCCGCTACAGCCTACTCTGGCGGTGGTATATCTAGGTCTATATGAAAAGACCCCTCGCCTAATCTGCGCCTCCTGCACAGATCAAGGCGAGAGTTAGTTCATTGTTCTAGGTCTTGTGCCAGTTTTCTAAGTTTGTTGTTTCATATAATTATCAACATTGTGGTTTTATAGATTTAAAAGAATCAACTTGCACTAGGTTAAATGTTTATGTTTCATGTTTTCTAGGTGTGCCCAAGGGTCCAAGCTTTGAACCCACGGCTCTGATACCAAGTGTAACACCCACTAAAATGCTCGCACGAGATCCAAGAGCAACCTAGGTTTAGTTAGAAAATTATGGAATAATTTTTTTTTTTTTTTTTTGAAATGGAATGACAATAACATTCACTGGAATTAAATTAAATTCTTGATAATAACGCTTTATAAAATTTTCAAGGCAAAAAAAAAAAATGACAACTGAACAACATTGACCCAATTTCGAAAGTTAAATGAGGAATTAAATTCACTTACTAAGCTTCAATAATTATTTTAATATTTCTCATTTTTATTTTCAAGTCATAGCCCCATTAATTCCCTCTAAATTTATTATAAAACAAGATTAAATATCCTTTAGTCTTAAATCATGCTCCTTAATATCTAGATTATTTCTTTAAAAAGGTAAGGGGTGCACAACTTAGTCTAACCCCTTAGGCCCCCTTCAAAACATTACACCCATCATTTAATTATTTCACTCCCACCTAAATACCCCATCACTTAAGTGATGTAGGGTTCATCCTCCACCATTGGATCTATTCTATTTGAGCCATTAGATCTAGGTTGCACTAAAGTAACCCTAGAAATCCTTATGGGCTTTCTTATACTTATTTCTTAACCTATCCTCTCATTTCTCTTGTTTGTTTTGCAGGTTAAGGAAGAAGGGAGGCCATGGAAGGAAGTTCAAGCTCTTGGGAGAAGGCACACAAGAAGGGGAGCTAATTTTAACATCCCTCTCCTAGGGTTTGCTCTATTTCTAAATACCATTTTACCCATTGTTGCATTTCATTTGAGAGAGATTTCTCTTACCTAGGTTATGGCCTTTGCCCATTGTTAATCTGGTTTTGAAGGAGGGAAAAATACAACAAGAACTTTGATATCTATATGTGTATAAACACAAAAAAAAAAAAAAAAAAAATCAATTATTTTATCAAAACCCAAAAACTTCATTTTTTTGTTGACAATATTATTTGAGTTGTGGGTTTATTTTTATTTTTTTGCCATTTTATTATGATATATATATATAAATTTCTTTAATGGATAAACCCCAAACCCATAATAAATATTTTATATATATATATATATATAATGAGGTTCGGATAAAAACAACATATACAGTTCATAAAACTAGCCGCAGATTTTTATGTTAAAATGAGGAGGGGGTGTAAATAAAATTTAATTATTCAAAGACTATGGGGGTGAGGTCGGCCCCACCACCATTTTATTTGACCTCCACAAAGGCCACGGTTATAAGCCCACTTCAATGCATATTTTTTTAAAACAAAGTTCAACAATATATTATATATATATATATATATGCCCGAATGAGGTTCAGCCGTAAAAACAACATATACAGTTCACTGTAAAACTAGCCGCAGATTTTTTTATGTTAAAATGAGGAGGAGGGTGTAAATAAAATTTAATTATTCAAAGACTATGGGGGTGGGGTCGGCCCCACCACCATTTTATTTGACCTCCACAAAGGCCATGGTTATAAGCCCACTTCAATGCATATTTTTTTAAAACAAAAGTTTAACTTTAAAAAAAAAAATCTGCACTTTTGATTTTAAAGCTTCACCTTTAAAGTTTTGTCTTATTAGTACTTTTTACTTATATTACCCATGTATTCAAATAACCCACTTTTATATATTAATTTACATCTAAATTTTATAAATGTGTATAATCTAATATATAAGAGTAATAAAATTTTAAGATGTTAATATTAATTTATCATTAATATTAATAAGTTGATTAGTATTAATAATATTTTAATGTTGATAAAAATACAAGGTATCAAGATTACTATCAATAAGTAATAATAAATTTATGTGAGTTATTGATAGCAAGCAAAAATCTTGAGAAAGGATTTTTTTTTTTTTTTGTAGACTTACAATTTGATACTATAGTGAGAAGTAGGAGAAAGTAGATTACGTTTCCCTTACCCATTTTGTAGATTTGCAATAATTTCTAAATAAGAATTACAAGCTAACCTTAGAAATTAACTTTCTTTCTTAACCAAATAAAATAAAGACAAATGAAATTTGTGTTCTAGGAGATGATCTACTTTGGTTAACAAGTAAGAGATTACTAACACTTAAGCTCTTTCCATTTCCACATACATTGCAACAAAACTAATTCTACAAGGACAAATATTTACTTCCCCTTTTCACATATAATACAACTTTCAAACAAAGGAAATGAACTTTCTTTTCTATTTCAAACTAATTCACACAAATCTTTCTTCTTTCCTTTCAATGTATAATACACTTCCATAGCCACAATGGAATGCAATATTTTCATCACAAAAATCAATACAATGTTCTCCACTTGATGTGGGAAGTCATACAAAATGTAAATATAAGAATGAAATACATTATTACAATTTCTTCCACTCTAGGTGGGTAAAAATACAATAAGTTCACAAGGTCATCAACAAAACTCTAATGCTCCAAACACCAACAAGGTAGCTCTTCCAAAAGTTTTCTTGATTCACAACAAGATAGGGGAAGAGGCAACGCTCTCCACCCAACCAAGATATCCAAAGGAGAAGAGAAGCTATCCTCTCCTTTGGCCCCCGAGCCCCAACCACATTACAATGGAAGAAGATTTCAACTCATGGCAACTACTAGCTTCCACACCACTTAACATAAAATTTCACATTCATTCCATATTCATTCAAAACACAATCAACAACTCAACAAGAGGAAAACAATCAAACAACAAAGTCACAATGCTTATCAAGAAAGCCAAAAGAGTAAGACCTATGGGGAGGCCACTTATGCCTCCCAATGAGTATGGGTGCCACCTAAAAAGCCTCCAATGAAAAAACACAATACCCCTAACAACTCTTATACCTCCCTCAAGTATCCCTTATCCCTCCATCCACTCTTATGCCTCCCTCAACTCTTATGGCTCCCTCAAAGTAAGAACAAGAAGAAAATGCAAGCATTTCTCATACTAGGTGGGCACCCAACCCAAACTCCCTCCTCAAGAACATGATCTCTTATGCCTCCCTCAAATAAACTCCCCATAGTCTCCTCCCACTCCTAACTTAGGCATTCTACCCATACCCAACAAGCATTTCAAAGAAACAACAACATTCAACAAACATATACACACATACATGTAACAATAACATAATATAAACAAAGGTGAAGCTCCTACCTTTCCATGGTAGAGCTTGTTCCAAGTATGAAGTTCCAAACTCCTCCAAAGATCAAGCAAGCATCCACAAGCTCCAAAAATCAACAAGTATCCACAAGCTCCAAAGAAAATCCACAAACTCCCTCAAAAATCCTCCCACTCTCCAAAAATTCAAGAGACTAAAAATGATCATCCAACCCCAAAACAAGCAACAAGAATTCAATAAATAGAGAAAGGAGAGGGAGGGGTGATGTGGCTCCAAGTAGGATGCCACCTCATTTCCTCTCCACTCCACATCACTTGGTCAACCTCATATTCCAATGCACAATTAATGAGTGGTTGGAGGAATGACAAGCACCTTACACACTCCATCTAAGCCCACTCCCCCAAAGGAAAAATTAAATATTTGAAAGAAAGTGCAATTAATATTTTACCTTTTCATCCCCCAAAACACCTAAAAGACCCTAAATTTGACCTCCCAACCCATAGGTAGGGTTGGCATGGGCTTTTAAGAGGTGTGGGACAAGTTTGACTTGTCCCACAAGCTTCCAAATTTGGCCTCTAAGGCCAAATTCGAGTTTCCCATGTGGGGTAGAGTGTGCTACACTCAAAACTCAAACACACATCACTCAACACAAAATCCAAAGTAAATCAAGCCTAATAAATGAACTCCTTTTGGTCACATCTTTTAATTAGTTTAAAACAAATTCAAATTAACTTAATTAAGACACTACAACCCATGACTAAAAAAAGGGTAAACACAATTCCAAGAATCTAAATAATAAACCAAGTAAAAATTCACTACTAAAAGAAAACACATACTAACATAATAGAAAGGAAAATTAAAACAAAACAACACATGACCCCTAGGTCACAATTTTCCCCTAACCAAATAATTCTAACACACACACAATTACATGTTGCCATGGTGACCCTAGTTGGATTCTTCTCGAATTCCGATGTGGTTGGTCTCCACTCCCCGATGTTGTTGTGAATATAATATACCTGCAAAATAGAGAATACCTCCTTCGGCCTCGTGGCCGCATTAAAACATTCATGCCAAAATATGCGATATAAATCTAAAATCAACTATATATGAATTATTATCATCTATGCAAATACGATATCACTTACAATTTCTAGCACATTTCTATTACACATTTCATTCATGTCAAAACGATCATCACATTAATCCAATTATCAAGATCTACTCAGTATGACTTAAACATATCACATGTCAGAATTACAGATAAATAACCATGTCAAAAGTGTATCAATATCAACAAAAAAAGTCTCTAGTAGTCCATATGCATCATATAAGAATCAAATCAATAACAGTTCAGTATCTCTGATATCTACTAACATGCTATATCAAAAACTATAATATATCCATAAGTGCATATGACAATATCGAAAAAATAATAATAATCAAAAGGTGTCGAAGGAAAGTGGGCACTACAAAACTTGAAAATTATAATTTTTTCACCAGTCTTGTTGATGCAAAATCACAACACCCCGAATGTCCCGAGTCCGAAATGGGGCATCGGTGTGATTGCACAACGTTAGACCATCTCTCAGGTTGTGGGACTTGCGGACTTGGGATGGACCTCTAAAGAAGGTTGGTTCCTGCTTCCTAAACTACCTACCACAAGCTACTCCAGTGCAGGCAAAACTAATCTATCCTAATCTAACCATTCCAAGGAGACAGAGAGAGAGAGAGAGGGTGAAAGAGATCCTACACTAAGTGGTGATACACCAGAAAAGGAAGTGGTTGATCACAAATCCAATTGCTGAAGTGGAGAGAGGTGAGAAAAGGAGGGGGTGGACAAGATGCACCACAGACCAGAGATGAATTTCACATGGAACACCACTTCAAAACCCATTAAACACACCTCTCAGAACCTGCAATAGACATTAGAGTATGCACGGTATACCCTACAACAATGAGAGGCAAGAAGAGACAAAAATAAGCAAAGGATGGACAAATGCATCACGAAATAGATTTCATTGCTCCATAAGTTCACATAGTACATCATCAGTGGGCAAGAGGCAAGAAAATTCCATTACAGAGCCATGAGAAGAGGCTTAAACTCCACATTCTACCCTAAGGAAGAAAGAGAGAGGGGGCGGAGAGAAATAATGACCAACCTTTTAGAAAATGCCCCTCCTTTACAATATATAGAAAGAATAAGAGAGAAAGGAGGGAAGAATTCGAACCCTACTCCAACCACCCCTGGAAGAGTATTAAATCCACCTACCACAATGAAGAGTCTCACTGCAACACCCATGCCCCCATCATTTTCCCTTACTGGGAAAGAAAGAAGCCCATTCTTCATCATGGCGGCAGGTGGGAGACTTGACAGCCTCGAAAATGGCGGGCCAAAAACATTAATGGAGGCAGGTGAGAATCTAGCACCAAGAGCTTTCTAAAATGTCCTTTCTCGCTCAAAACTGAGCTTCCAGTCAAAAGATATGGTCATCTGAAGGTCAGGGTCAGGTGTTTAATGTGGGCTCTCAATATTTAAAAGAGTTTGTCCATACAAGACCCACGTGGTAGCCTCGCACATCTTGAAGATTCAACCCTTTCCTTTCACTTTTGAAATTGCGTCGGCGAACCGACATATGACGGCTTCGCAGCTCCTCGGTTTCCTTTGTATTCTTCCTGAGTCCCTCCTATTAGCGCAAAGACATTGTGTCTGACCCAAGAGACGTGGAGGCTTCACGGTTATTTGGAAACTACCCTCAAATTTTTCTTCTAAAGTTGCATGGATAAGACATGTAGAGGCCTCCACAGGCTTTTGGACTTTTCAATGGCCGGCCTTACCTTTTCAGACTCTAACCACGTGGCGGGTTGGCACTCATTTAGGGACTGCCTTTTGGGCCACGCCTTTGAAATTGTGTCGATGAGGCACGTGGCACCCTCCGCGGCCCTGCCCTATTTCTTTGTGTTTTGGCTAAGTCCCTTTTGTTTGGCGGGGCCATATGTTTGACCCTGGACACGTGGAGGCTCAACGCACATTTGGGAACCCGCTCCGAATTTTACTTTTGAAGTTACGTCGTGTTGACACATGGCACCTTCCGCTGGATCTTCCCTATTTAGACTTTTCAACAACCAATTTTACCTTTTTGGGATCTTAACACGTTGCATCGTCCTTTGGCTCTCCATACTTAGCCGATTCGGGCTTGCTACCCATTTGACTTCTATTGGACCCTAGACACATGGAGAGTTGGCACTTATTTGAGTCTTTGCTTTGGGTCGTGCCCCTTGAATTTATGTTGATGAGACACATGGAGGCTTCGTGCTCATTTAGGGTCTCCATTTTGGATTTTATCCTTGGATTTGTGCCGATGAGGCACATGGCACCCTCTCGCGGGTCTATGACTTTTCAACGGCCGATGAGACCCCGCGGGCTAAGCATGGCCCGCACACTGAAAATTGTGCCATTTTGTGAAAATTAAAAAAGTTCTAAAATGCCCATGAGACCCGCCCGGCCTGAGTTTACACTTGGGAAAAAGTTCTCCCGCGGCCTCGCAAACCCAATTTCGGAAAAATAAATTATTCCGGGCCGCGCCCGCATTTTCCACGTTTGGCGAAAAGACATCTCCGGGCCCGTTGGCCCGCATTTTCCACTTAGCAAAGAAATCCTTCCCAAGCTCGTGGGCCTGCAATTATAACTTGTGCCCCTTTGCGAAAAGTGCAAAAATGTCAAAATATCTCCCGCCACCCCGTTGGTCCACAATTTTCCCATTTGGTGAAAAGTCTTCCCTAGGCCCGTCGGCCCGCTTTTGGTAAAAAATCCTTCCCAGGCCCATCGGCCCGCCATTTACAAAATATGAGGAGTTAGAAGGACTTCTTTATATTTCTAGAAAGGGGAAGAAATTTCCTATCTGATGGAAATGCTTTCAGGGGACCTTAAGTGCTTAAAATATACAAAAATTTATATTGAAGCACAAAAAGGGGGAAAATGGTGTTAGTTGACCAAAAATAAGTGTGAGCTTATTTTGGTTATGAGTACATCGATAGTATGCAAGGAGCGAGATTGTAGCCTACAAAATTGATGTAGGTGAAGGTAGGGAATTAGATGAAGTGTCTCTCATACTTTTCAATCAAGTCACAATTGCACGAGAATATATCCTCTATTCCAAATTGACCTTGAGGACCACGATGATGAACATGGTGAATGCATCATTTGCCCTAGCATAGTGAAAATTGCTCTCCTTATGAGTCAACTACAGATACATCTCATATGTAGGTAATTTTTGAGGCATGTGGGGAGCCATGGAAAATCCTTTGAATGGTCTTGTGAAGGGCATATACTAGGTAAGAAGTCATGTTGAATTTCTTAGTGGTGGGAAACTGCAACAACTTCCAATAGATGTAGTCACTGATGATTTCCCCCAATCTATCACCTAGTTTCCTTCAGTAGCCACAAGTATGAACTAAGCCATCCACTCTTAGACATATTTCATTGTTTCTTCCCCTAGGAATCACTCTCCTCATTAGAATAATAGTATTAAAATAGACTTCATGAAATTCACTCTTGGATAATTTCTTGGGAGTACATGAAGGACTTCTTCCTTGTTTAAGCCACAAATTGAGTGTTAGGCCTTACAGATATGTATAAGTATTTTTCCCACTCCTATGAAGAAAATTACTTGGTTATGATGACCATGTTTCTACTGGTGGGAATCTGTATGCACTAAGAAATTCCCTTTGGAGTGATAACCATGGGGAGTGAGTTGTTATTTGTTTGAATTGTTCTAGAATCAACCTCGTAGCATTGTGCATTGGCCATGACTAATTCAGTTCTCTGAATAGATAGCAGGTGACCACCTACTCTGAGTATCACACTCAAGAATATTTTCTCCTCCACTAGTTCATGAGGTCTACCAAGCATTCTATATTTCAAGTCTTCTAGGTCCATGTGGATGACATCAATATCCCCCATACTAGGGTATTTAATGATCAAAGTGGAAATTAGCTAAAGACCTAAATACTTGAACTTCATGATGTCAAAAAGTAGTGGGATAGGCTGAATGTGAGTTCACACAAGTGACTTGAGCTCAATTACAAGATTTTCTCTTTTTAAAACTTTTGTCTAGGACATCTATTTTTAGTAAGTTTTCACAATTTTCACCTTATGATGTTTGTTACTTATTTGGAGTATCATGGGTGCTCATAATTTTTATTTTTAAAAAATGACTATATTTGGAAATGCAAATCCTTACACACTTAGTATTTTTAGGCGAGGTCTTTTGGATGTTGGATTGCAATGAAATTGGTCTCAAAATTTCAGGTTTTACTTCATGACATTCTACTCCAATTTTAAAGGTTTTTCGTTTGCCAAGACTCTGTAGATCTAAAAGGAAACTTTTGACTCTGTAAATATTAGATAGATGTTGTAAATTATACATAAAATGAATGGAAATTCTATTATAGCCATCTTAACGACATTTTTGGGATGAGTGCACAAGTAAAATTGGTTTAAGATAGTGTGCACGATTAGTGACTTATGATTTTTTCATTTTGGAGCATGGATGTCGGTGAAATTTCAGTAGCATGTCTGGTCAAAATGGAGGTTTGGGAGGGAAACAAAACAACACTATGAGGAGGAGAGTCATTCAATTTTTTTAAGTTTTAACTCACCTATTTTACCCAAAAACTTAACCTTGGGGCTAGGATATAGTTGAAGTGGAGTTACACCTGGTGCAAGAGGGACAAAGGAGATGTAAGAGATACAAACGTATGACTTGTACCATATGGGTACAAGTTCCAAATTTTACTTCCTTGTGGATGAGATTTAGGGAGCTAGAAATGGTCGTTAGGAGCTAAAATGGATGGACGAGGGTCAATTGTTTTTGTCTCCCTTATCCCCTTCACACCTAGTGTAATACAAGAGAACAACATGGGTGATAAAGTGTAACTTTGGTCCAAGTACATGAAAGGAGGACAAGGCAAAATGGAAGTTTGTGAAACCTAGGTGCAAAAGTGGCAAGGGTGACTTACAAGAAGTTTACTTTGATGGGGGTCCCACATTTATGTCCCCCTTGTCCCCTTTAAACCTTGGGAACAATCCAATGGGACAAAAATGATGAAAAATTATGACCAAGGGGTTCCTCCATCACGAAAGGTGGGCTTGTAGACTTAACTCTCTCATTTCCTCCCTCTAACACCTTAAGTCATGTCTTTAAGTTACGAAACTTCAAAAATGATGAGGGTCACACTCAAGTATCCCCCTTGTCCCCTTTTCAACTTAGGGACAATCCAAAGGGACACAAAGGTTGGATAAGTGTGCCAAAGGGGTTTTAGAATGCAGATGTCACCCGCCAAGAGCAAATCGGGACATATGGAGTGATTTTTCAACCCTAGGAGCATGAAAGAGTGTTTTAGGGTCAAACATTATATGATTTTGACTTCAAATATCATTTGATATCATCTAAGCCATTATTAGGAGCCAATTATTTATGATATTCTATTTTTAGGTCCTATTCCATTCTTGACTCGAAGGAGCAGCTGTAATGTCCTAGATTATGATAGAATATTTTTAGATCTTAGAGAAAAAGTGATATATCCATCATGTAGATAGTTACAAGATATTTTATTATTATTTGTTTGCATCCTAACTCTTTTTATAACTCATGAAATCATTCAAACTAGTTAGCTTTTACTGTTGGAGTCTTCATTCCCTTGTGCCCAAAATGATATGATGTTGCTTGATTGATTCCTGACAAAAATTTCTTCCACCAATATTTCCTAAACTACCTTGGATGACTTCATTGTCTCCTATAAAACTCTAAAATGATTCAAATCTTCCCTGTAAGCTTTCAAAGGGTGTTTACCAGTTACAAAATGGCCAAAATGGCCCTTTCTAGGCCTATGAGGGTAGTTTTCTTCTTTAAATCTCAGTAACTTCATAAATCACTTTGTGAATATAGCCATTCACATAAAAACACATAAAAACTTATTATCACATTCCTATGAGCCATAGTGAGGGTGAAACTGATGATATGTTAGCTATAAGAAGGTTCACAATACCGGGAGAGGAAAATTTCAAGTGGGGGATTAGTTTTCATGCCTAGATTTTACAATTTTTCATGGTAGACATTTAGTATGAAAACAAGAACAAAGAAAAATGAAATATTTAGAAGAATTATAGACAAAATAACCTATAAATAAAGTCTCCCAATTCACTTTGATACCATAAAAGGATAATACACATATGTAAATTATCCACAAGATCCACTTGAAGGACAAGAATAAAAATAAGTGCCTCAAAATAATTTTTCAAAACCAACTCAAAATGTTCCTAAAACAAATAAAATGTAATTATTATTTATTCAAAAAAATGCTATATTTCTATCTCTTTACAATCTAATACAATGCAAATATATATAATGTAAATAGTTTGTTTTGTGTAAAATAAACTATTTCTCATATTGTAATAATGCACTCGGGCATGGACGCGGGCATGGATGATAATTTGAGGCGTAACGGAAGGAAGAGTAGAAGGAAGAAGATGAGATGAAATTGCATGATTCATGGGCTTCAAAATTGTTTAAAAAGTAGTCCCAAGAACCCTTGCAGAGGATAGATCATGTTTTGGAAAATAATTTGGTAGGTTAAAGTTTCCTTTGATGGGAAGAGTTTTTTTGGGATGGGATCAGGCCAAAAATTGATCAAGTAAGAAGTTGGACTAGGAAGAAGTGGAGGATTTTGGGGCAAGTTTCCACATTTGCCTTGTCTAAAAAGAGTTTCTATTTGTTTTCTCTCTTGAGGAAGATCTTGTCCATGTTCTACAAGGAGGGCCATGGTTTTTTAGGAGAAATACTCTCTCCATTTTCATATGGAAGCCAGGATCCAAGAATCATATCTCGTCTGCATGTCCAGTTTGGGTTAGGCTTCCTGGATTGCCTCTAGAGTTCTGGGAACTTTATGTGCTAGTAGGAATAACAAAGTCTCTTGGGGATTTGATAGCTTTAGACCTGACTATAGTTGTCAAATCATGCTTCCTTGAAACCAGAATGTGTGTTAACGTTCCTATAGACTCCTCTCCTCCAAAGATAATAAATTTGGTGTCTCGTGATGGGGTTTGGAGACAAAAATAAATATTTGAAGAATCACATGTCTTTCGTGGCAAGTGATGGAGAGTGATACATGAAGTGTTTGGATGTAAAGATAAAAAACCTCCCCATTTTTGGATAAAAATATGCATTAAAAATGATTTTCTGAATGCCCGGGTGGAAGAAGAGTGACCTAATGGTCAAAACTTCAATGCAAACATAACCAACACAAGACGAGGAGTTGGTCATCAAGTTACATTTTTATAGTGAATCGAAAAAGGAAAATAATGAGGGATTTTCAAAGACCCCTGTATGCATTCAAGATAATATGGATAATAGTTCAAATTTTCTCAAGGCGAGAAGACATTCCAGTAGACAGTTGTTCGACGGTTGTGGTGGATGAAATCCCACTTAGGGAAATTTCAAATTTGTTGTCTAATCAGACTTTGAATGAAACAGTTCAAAGACACATTAAGGCACATGGTAAAGCCTTGGATGGTGGACATGTGGGGCAGATCTAGCTATTAAATGCAAATAAACAGCTCTCGGTGGTAGAGTACTTCATTGACAATCAAGCTATTAATGACGGTGTCACAGAAGGAATAAAGCATGGTTTGAATGGAATGGTAACCAAATATCTTGAAAAAGTATATTTGGTGGATAGAAACATTAATGACTACATTTCTTAGTAATCACATCAAGCTTTGATTGGAACGATGTTGAAAAAGGGCCCCCTTGTTAAGCTAGGTAAAATTAACATAACATTAATGGTCTCTAATAAAGTAGAGATTACAACATGCAAATGAGGGGATGAAGGATCGATTAATGTCATGAAGAAAGCGTCGCGATCTTTATGTCACCCTCGAGTGACGAGGAGTCATGAAACTAATACAAAATCCTAGGCATCTTTTCTCTTTTGTTCTAGTTCAGGCTTTGTAGTGGTTTTATGTTGGTTTTAGGCCATCCCTAGACTGAATTTCTTAGAGGTTTGGAATTTGGTCTCATGTTGATCCAATGTTAATTGCTTCATCTGGATTGTAGATCCTGGTATGTAATAGGGAGGGGACCCTAACAAAACCCCCTATTTATCAATTATCAAAAAAATAATGGAGAAAACTGAAAATAATTAGTTTTCAAACATTAAGTGCAAAGTATTATTGATAAAATCTCAACAATAAAACAACTAAACTATCTTAGGTAAGAAACAAACTAACCTAGGTTAATAAAATTAACCCTAGGTAAATATAATTAACCTAAGGTAAATGTAGTTAACTAATAATAAATATAAGTAACCCTAGGTAAGATTACACACAAAATTCCAACACCCTCCCGTAAGTGAAACATAGGGAGTGCAAAAAATAAGAAAAATATGAGTCTCGAATATTATCCGATAAGGTACTCATGTATAATCTAAACATAAAAGAAGGAAGGGTGACCTCACTCAGAATCCCCAAGGATAATTTCCTTCACCCCAATCATTTCTCGTAACTGAAGATAATGAGGAAAAGCCAAGTTATTATTGAAGATGTCGGCAATCTACTTAGTTATAGCCACAAATTTCAAAGAAAGAACTCCATCCTAAATAAACTAATGTTTTCATTACCTTTTTCATTATTTTCTAATTAATATTCAAGAGAGGAAATTAATTCTATTCCAATTATGCAAATAATAAAACTTGACTTAGATCCAACCTCTTTTTGTAATTGGAATGAGGTTGATATGAACCTTGTATGTTTATACCCTCAACAAACTACTTCATTTGAGCTCATTAAGACTAGTTTTGTAATTGATGTATTCGGTTTGGGAGAAAAAAGGCTTGATGCACTTTGGAAGATGAACAAATAACTTATATATAGCTGGTTCAAGGGGATGCATAAGTTTGATATGGTGGCCCTTGTGTTCTCTTTTGGGTAACAAACAATAATACACAATCCTCAGGGTTATTAGTATTGGAAGAAGACACCTTTGGGCTTGGTTTCTCTCTATGAATCAACAATACAACAAAAAAATAGTCTCTGGAAAATATAGCTTCAAAAATTTGGGGGAGCAAATGAACATTCAATTTTTGAATAGCCAACCTCTAAGTGTTTTCAATCCTAACTAGAGATCGAAACTAAATATATGGCTTAGATTGAATCACTTGGGAGTAAAATCAAGTGCTAGGGGGTAGGAGGAGTGAATTGGGAATCAAAACTAAGTTGAAACACATGTTTTCCAATTTCATCCCCAAGTGAAATTGGACAACAGGACATGGTAGCACTTATCAAGAGAATCTCATAGCCAACTCGGTGGATACGGGTAGATTTCGAGTGTCTACAGGCTAGAATCAAGGTCTTTGAGATAATTAAAGGTTACAAGAGGAATTTTCCTCTTCTTTGTCTTCATTGAGTTCAAATTTTTGATAAGACAAGAAGCATGAACAATTTGGGCCCACTTACGGGTAAAAGGGAGTATAAAATATGATACAAGCATCTCAAGCCCTCCATTAAGCTCCTCGAGTAGTAAGGAAACCCATTTTTGTCCAAAGAGTTTGAGGGGAACTTATAAGACAAAATGCATTACAAGGAAGAAGTTCTTATGACCAAGCTAACCCATAGAATACCAAGCTAAAGGTATGTAGGGGTGAGTTGTAGAATTGGCACCATCGAGCTAGAAGAGCCCCAAGTGAGCTGTTTTTAAAGACTAAGTTGTATTGGTATAGAACCGTGTTGTTTACATCATGAAACAAGTTATCTTATAGGTGGATGAGTGTTGTGTTTGTACCGAGCTCCTTTGGTGCTGCATCAAGATTGGTTAATTACGGCGAGATGTGTGTTAAAAGACCAAGTTGTTGTGACAAAGACAAGTTCATTGAGCTCATCATTGAGATCAAGCCGAGCCAATTTATGGTTGCATAAATCAAGGTGAACCGAGCCCACACAAGATTATAGCGAGTTGGATCGAGCTTTGTAAGGAAATATGTTTTTAATGAGCCAGAAACTCACTGGTGGAGGAACCGAGTTGATCTCATGTAAAGTGCCCTGACGTGTTGTTTTGTAAGGGACTCGGGACGAGTTCAATGTTTTTTACCGAGAGTTAGCGAACCAATATTAGTGTTAGGCTCACACAAAAGATGGCCGAGATGGTCCAGGACCTCTAATAATGGCGATACTTTGGCAAAGGCATGGAAATACAAATATATAAAGCATAGCTCATGATCATGGCATCAATATCGTGATGAGCCGATGCGAGGCAAACTTAGTATGGTGAGCTATGTCAAAGGACAAGCTCTTAGTTTGAGAGGCCGAGCCCAAACACAAAAGGTGAGCTCAAGAAATCATAGCACAATCCTGCAGAGTGAAGTCCCAATGAAGTTCATCGATCCCATTTTCTGCATCAAGCAAACTCTCAAATTGAGCTCCAAGGATTAGGCTGAGTTATTTTTGCAAAGGCATAAGCTTGTAGGTCGTAAGGGCCAATGTAATGGAGACTAGGCTAGACTTAGGTAAAATTTGATGAAGAAGTTTTAAGGTTGGCTTGCTGAGCCAACTTATTGATCCCTTGTAATGTATTTTGGAAAATGCGAAAATCATGTCTGGGAAGCCCAAAAAAAATGTGTAGGACGTGTAAACCCAAAAATACCGAGGGAAATTGGAACTTGGAAAAAACGGTGAAGAAGTGTGGAAGGAATCGAATGGCGAGTTAGGATGTGGAGTGACCATTTCAGCTGATGCATAAGGATGGAACCCGAAGAGCCGAGACGACCCTTGGAACGTTCATGTGCCAAAAATGTGAAATTGAAGGAATAAAGGGTCGGGATGCGGTCGCGATGGAAAGAATTGGTCCTGCATGTCTCACATGAACTCGGGAGATGTAGGTGAAAAAAACCTAAACACCCGACACCCATTCGATGTGAAGAAGGTGAGCTCACCGAGCCCTCAAGGCACTTGGGACATGCGAGCTCACAAAACCTTATTTGACCACGAATAATGAGTTACAAGAGAAAGGCGATTCAACGGCCATGCGGGTGAAAAGGGGGACAAAGGAACTAACGTGGGGCTCTATGCAAAATAGGTAACTCCCACATGGATGCAAGGTAGGTCATAAACATTAAAACAATGCAATGTTAGTTAGGGGGTCTCCACATAACACCGAGTTAGAATATGGGGAGTCAGTGGTATGCATGATCATAGAGTTAGCCGTGTATTGACGAGGAGATTTAAGGAGTAAGGAATCATGTCAACTTGTCCAAGTTGGCCAAGTTGGCCAATATAATGCATTAAAACATTCACTTTACCTCCCTTCTAATTCAGATGCAAATGATGGTAAATATGTGGCCCACCAAGATTTTAAATGCCCCCAAAATATTTAAATGGTTTCAAAACATTAGGAGAAGGAGAAAATATTTTTAAAATGTATTTTCCCACAAAGAATTAATTCTTAGTCCCATGAGATGCAAGTAAGCCCGAAAAAACACAAAAGGGTGCGATTACTCAAAAGCTCATAACTTGAGCATTTATCAACGAAATTACACAAAATTAGTCTCGTTGGAATCATGGTTCTACGAGACCAATGCATAGAGATCAATAAATTTTTTGAAGATTTGATGGTAAATTTCATAAAAACAGCCCAGTTCATTTTGGCAATTACTATGTGGTTGGGATTGTAATTAATGAGCATGGGAAGCCAATTTCTTGTGTTGCAAGTTTCAAATCAACATGGGGAAGATTTTGCAAGTTATATATAATCATCTACCCTAATTTATGGAAGCTTGTAAGTGGTTGGAAAGTGAATTTGGGAGGTTACATCCTCTCTCGTTTTAATTTTATAAATTTTAACATGGGGCTCATTATAAAAGGAGAGTTAGTCATTTTCCTTTCTCTTCCCTCTCTTTTTTTTCTGTTGGGTTGAATGTGGAGTTTAAGTCTTCTTATTAAGCTATGTAATGGAATTTTATTTCCTCTTACCCACTAATGTTGTACTATGTTCAAACTTAATGGAGAAATAAATTATGTTTCATGATGCATTTTCCCATCCTTTGCATGTTTTATTGTCTCTACTTGCCTCTCTTCATTACAGGGTATATTGTGCATATTTTTATGTTTATTATAGGTTTTGAGATTTATGCTTACTAGGAAATAAATAGTGTTCACGTGTGAGTCTTTCTCGGTTTTGGTGCATCTTGTCCACCCTCTCCATTGCTCACCTCTCTCCATTTCAGGCAATTGGATTGTGTCTAACAACCTCTTTTCTGGTGTATCACCGCTCTTAGTGTAGGTTTATTTTCATGCAATCTCTCTCCATGTCTCCTTGGAAGGTTAGAATAGGATTAGGTAGTTTGATTTCCTGCATTAGGAGTAGTTTGTGGTAGGTAGGTTTAGGAGAAAGAACCAACTTTCTCTGGAGGGTTATCTCAAGCCCACAAGTCCCACAACTTGAGAGATAACCCAATGTTACACAAATTACACTAAATGCCCCAGTCCACCAAATTGTCTTTTTCAGGGGGTGCTGTAATTCGATGATAACAACATGCACATGATCCAAATAAAATGTGGAAAATCTCACATGGTAAGTGTGAGTATGATTCAAATTGCAAGTGCGATAGAGACACCAATTCCTATAGAAAAGGTTATGAAACTACCACGGTTGATTGATCCAACCACTAGTAAATGTGAAAACACCTCCACGGTGGAGGATGAAACCTTTATGGCGATAGTATCCTAGATTATCAAAAGGTGGTAAGAAGAATAAGAAGAAAGAAAATAAAGCTATAGGAGATCCTGAAAGGGCCAAAGATGCATAAAGAGGGATGAAGGGTCAAAAAGAACTAGGTAGTAGTCTCAAGCATTTTAACACATCTCATCAGGTTTTTGGAGATCCTTGTCATCATCATTGGGTATTTTTACTTTGGAACTATGAAAAATGGGGAGCATATACTAACCATGATATTGGTAAACTTCAACGTCTGCATTGATAAATTTGACTACTATTCCTATCATTATTATGTCGAAGGAATCCAACTTGAGGATCCATTCACTAGTAATTTCTAGCATGGGCATCCCAATGGAACCTCGATGTTATTTAATGAAATATAACCATCAAGTTTCTAATTTAATCATTTCACCTTCTCTAGCATAGTACCAACTTGTGCAAAAATAGGATCTTCAAAATAGGGTGTGGACATGTGTTGAAGTGTTATGAAGAATAGACTTTTTATATATGTTTTAGTTGTAAGTGTCCTTGAAAAAAAAATTAAATATGGAAGCATGTGAACTATTTGAAAAAATACTTGAAAGATATGTGGTCTCATGAACTGTAATGATTGTGGAATATGTAAAAAAGATGGTTTTTTTCACAAGACCTTAGAAAATTTTATGCAAATGAAATAAGTAGGTGTAAAGGAAGAGTCCACAACCTTTTCTAACATCCTCTTAGCCTCTATTACAATGGTAGATTTAGAACAAGACATTTTCCTCCTCCTCAAGAGCTAGTATCTACTTTTCTTGTGAAATTCACAACAATGCCTAAAATGACAGAATTGGAGAGTTTTTTGTTTCTTATTGGGTTTTAGTGGCATCCCAAATTGTTTTTTGAAATGAAAAAGAAAAAAAATCCACAGGAAACTACTTTTTAATTATGGCCAAATGATGTTTAATCAAATATAAAGGAAAATAAAAGTGAAGTTGAAAATATTTAATAATTATTAATAGGCTTGATATTATTTCGAGAGTAATAGCTCCACATAGCCTCTTACATGTTTTCATCTCCATCCAAACCAAAATTCACATTTCAATGGAATGATATGAAAATTTGCATTCAAAGGAGAAATTAATTTTCCTTTTTCTAATGTTCCATGTTCTTATTTTTTTAATTAATCAATCCTAATAAGATGTATTTGTATTGTTTCTAGATTAGAGAGATCCTATGAAGGTGAAATAAATTTGTGGCATATTTTTTGGTGGGAAATTTGTTGATGTCTTTCCATAACCTTGTTGGTGGAAAAATTCATGACTTTTTGGATTCCTTGTTTGATATGTCCAAGGTGAGGGGGACTTTATGGTCATGATTCCAACCTTTGTTTAACATTGATGTTTTTTGTACATGTGTTTATGTGTTTTAAATATAAATAATTAATAATTTAATAGCTTTATTTTTAAGTTTCTTATTGATTGGTCACTAATGATGTCAAGGATATTTAGACATGGTCATCCTTATGAGTCAAGATCCATTGAGACTGTTTCACTAAAATCAATGAATAGATATTCAATACGATTAAATCACCTCTATTAGCATACTCAAAGCCCATGGAAAAATAAGATCTTTACAACAGGGTATTGACATTCATCGAGATATAACAATATTTTTTGTTAGATGTTTTTATTGTAGGTGCCCTAGTTTATATGTATGTAAAATGTGGTGAAAAGGCATTGGAAACTCATAAATGCCAAAATGGGAGCTTTAGTAGATGGATGCTACATGTTTGACCAAATGAAATGAACATAATATTTTTCATGGAATATCAAACTTACATCTCCTCAAAACCATTGAGACTACTTCACTGAGTACAACAAAAATAGATTCCCAACTCGATCAGTTCACCTTTGCCAATATATTCACAATAATGAGTTTTTGGAAAGGCCTTACAAACTTGTAACTGAATGCATTGTAGACACAAAATCATGCACATATTACTATTTTACTATGTCATCAGTATGTTGTTATATACATGGATCTTAAGTAAGAAAAGTATTCACTGGTGACACTATCTCTTGTCCATTTGTGTCTTTGATTGCTTTTTAATGTAATTATCTTCCACATCTGTCATTTTATATCCGCTTCTAGTAAGAAAAGATCACAAGTATCCCTTTTGGTCTATATTTTCACATATGTCATTATTTATCTAGGACACTAGCACCCATGTGCTTGTGTCCATTCTAGGTGCTTCTATCCTCTTTGTTCATTTTACATATTTTGACATTTGTGGTCTATCTTTTCTCCTTTTTTTCTTTATCTCGCTCATAGTCAACCATTTTGTGTCACTAGTGTTAAAATTCAAACAAGAGATTCATATATATACACAACATATGCACTATTATTCTAGTTGGAAATTAAATAGGCAATCACATCTACATATTATAACTAACATCAACAGGATTGCATTTTTAGGATGCATACACTACATAGGAAGGGGAGTGGTGAATTTCATATCACACATTTTGCATCTAATCTAGTTATAGCCCACTATCTTGGTGTCATCGCGTGAGGGAAACCAAAGGACACTATTTCACACATAATCACACAAAACTACATGGAGTCTAAAATGTAGTGCAACTCATGGTAATAAGTTCACTCTTCGGGTGACCAACGGGTCGATTGACTTCACATTTTACATATTTTATTCAAATTTAATGTGTTTGAGAGCTTGTGTAGGTAGCTAGGGTTTGTTTTGTAGGTTATAGGTGTGATCAAAACCCTAACAACGAAGGTAATGTGATAAAGCAAAGATCAAAGTGAAAGTCTTTAGACTTAGAAAATAAATAGATCTTGAGTATTAACACAAACACCAGTACCCAAAAATAGACAACAACACTCAGTCACTCATACCCTCTTATCTGTGTTCTTGTCCCGCATAGAACAGAGTTCCAGAACTACCAGTCAACCATTATCATGTATTTTCCAACTAGATCCATAGATAGTGCAGTTTGACTCCCTCGAGGTTGCAGGAACCAACTAAGTCATATATCCTCATCATTTCCTTAGGGTTTTACATTGCTTGAGTACTTAACATTTGTATATTGATTATATATTTTCATTTGTTACATTAATTACTCTAAAATATATATTTAATTCAATTAAATATTAAATCATGCATGTGGTTGGTATAAAGCAAGAATCATGTCTAACATCCTCCCAACTTGCACATAAATGGGAGATTTAAAGTTGGATGTCGACATACATCAAAGAATTATGGGAAATGGTTTTGTACATATGTTACCATTGTGAATACCCCATTAGATATTCATAAAAAAATTGGATACGTACACAAGTCACAAAAACTTTACTTCATTATGCTTTTGGTTTGTCAAAGTTTTATTTGGATTTTTGGGTGTTCCTTGTTGGGATAGTTGACATTGAAATTAAAATCATAGTAAAATCAAACCATATTACTAAATGAGA
This sequence comes from Taxus wallichiana var. yunnanensis, assembly GCA_018340775.1. Classification (NCBI taxonomy): domain Eukaryota; kingdom Viridiplantae; phylum Streptophyta; class Pinopsida; order Cupressales; family Taxaceae; genus Taxus; species Taxus wallichiana. Next base: position 330,623,786 of record CM031239.1, on the reverse strand, counting down.
TTATTCCATTTTCATTCCATGTGGCACATCTTGAAACTCATGTGTAATTGCTAGTATGTATATAATACTAAAAAAATAGTTCATGTAATGGATCAATAGTTATTGCATTGAATTTTGCTAAATTCTTTACATTTTTTGAGAAGTTAGACCTCTCTCATATTTTTAACCTATTTCCTCATACTACAAATCGACACAATCTCAATATTTAAAAATAACAAACATAATAATATACACATGAAAATTCTTTAAAATTAATGAGTATTAAGAATATGCACTCGAATGTTGAGGATGTAATGCCAAATACAAACCTAGAAGGAAAACTCTTGCAACTACTATATGTTGTTGTCTTGAGTTATAAGTGTGATAATAAATTGAGCAATATAATTACAAACAAACTAGATAATAACAAAACTAAGTTAGGAATCAACATCCAAAGGCTTGTTAATCAAAGGCTCAAATTCTCAATATTTTCCCAACTTTTTTGTTGTTTTTAGATGTAAAATGTCATAATAAGTTTGTATTCCTAGATTAGGGAAATATTACATCATCAACACTATCAAATATGCACTCACATCACCTAATGATTTTCCTCACTCTAATGGGTGTTGTTTCTTTCAACATCTCCACATCCACCATATGTGCTTGCCTTCTAATGCCTATTAAGGGAATGGAACCCCTTAAGGGGGAATATCTTACAACTTTCCAAGAAACTCTCGAAATGTTTACTATATTATCATCGAAGACATGAGATTTGTAGAGGAAAAATTAACTTCCCTTATTAATATGCACCTCTAAGAGGCATCCCCTTGCTAAATATTGGCCCCATTTGGCGAGAGGTCGATCATTCTTGTTATTGAATTTTCCCAACTGCCCCTTGTCAAGGAATTCCCAATGTATGCTGGAAAATCTTATGGTTCTACCTTGTTGAGAAACTTTCTAATATTGGGCACCTTGTTTAAAATATTCCATAAAAAGGAAGTGACCCATTCCAAGTCTCTTTCTGGTAACTTATGCTAAGAATATGAAACATAAAGGCTCATTTTAATGACTACAATACCTCATGTCTCATACAATTTTTTTCTTCTAGAAGATGTAATACTTGCATTTTTCATTTCTCAATGCATATGTTGCTAGGAAACAAATTGGTGGACCATCGCTAGAAGGAAGTGTTAAATTCATCGAATGTTCCTATGACAAGGTGCAATGTAAAAATACAAGACATTGATATTAATCATAGCCTGATGGATATCAAATTCAATTAACCATTATTTTCCATGGGAAAAAGGTTATCTTTATTGCCAACTTGTAGATCAAAGCTAACTGATTCAATGACGCAATTGGGGATTTCATCTCTATCATCTAAAAAAAGGTACAAAACCTCCATAACTACCTTGCTTTGTGGTTATCAAGTCCGATAACATTTTTGGTCCACTTGGAATATCCACTCACCCTTGTGGGTTCCATGCTCCCTGGTTACCAAAGGAGACCTCAGTCAACTAACTTTCTAAAGGGCTTGGTCTCTCACTATCCACAAAGTGCAAGTGTTAACATTTCCCACATTGACTATACACATTGGAGGTTTTTAAGATCAATGTCTTACTTTCACAACTATTTTTCATGCTCACCGACTCAAATACTATTGCATATCCCATCCTTTCTCTTTCCAATGTTACACCAAATTAATTGTTGGCCCTTTGGTTCTTATAAAAAATAATGATGAAGGGTGTCTTTAGTCAATTCAACATTTCCATTATTCGTGCTAAATCAAGAGTACTCAATTCTCTTTATGCCGAAAGGCGTATGCACTATGGGGAAACCCCTCCTCCCTTCTAACATAGATGGAGACAACAACGATCCAAATCAATCAGTTGACTATGTACAAAAATATCTGAGCTTTATACTTGGCGTTCAATGGTTACTTGTGAGGGAACAAAATATACAACAGATGGATGTTGACTGTGCACATAAATTACTGAAGTTGGCTAAGATGAAAGATTGACTTCTGGACAACGAAGGAACATGTACCTTGCATGGTAAAGAAACACAACATATGGTAGGAGATCATTGGTTCGAGTCTAGTGTGATCCATGGAAAATATAAAAACAAAAAAATTAATAATTCTGAAATTTCAGACGCAGTTTAGAAAAGAGGATGAAAAGGTAGGGAATATGATTTACTAGGCTTTGGAAAATCTGGCACAACTTGAATTGCCACCGCGATCCAACATAATCTTTCATCACCATCCAAATAAGCCCACAACATTGTGTATGCTCCACAATAATGTGGTTAACAAAGTGAAGATGGATTATTCAACGATTGGGGGAAGCAAAATAACAGGGTGGGTAAAGGAGGCAAAGTGACACTGGTGGGGATTTGAACCCTTGACCCTGAAGCCAATCTGTCTTTTCATGTTTAAACAAATATAATGGACAAATTTTACTGTGAAATTTAAATTTATTCTGGCTTTCACGACAACTACCGCACTCTTAGATTTTTGACCTTGAAGTTGAATCATGAGACGGAGTAAGGACACAACTGTCATTTTCCAGCAAGGCTCGTCAAGATTGGGAAAATAATTTTTAATTTTGGCCAATCCTTCACTTTTAAGTTTATCCATAAGTCATTCTCCTTCCTTAATCCATTGGAGATCAAACTGGTTAAATTTTGAAAAGAAAAGAATATCACATTCTGACCCTTATCACACCCTTTTTTCAAAAGAAGCTCTATTTGATTGATAGAGTTTTGGTTGAAAGTCCACAAAGAAGATGGATCTTCTCAAAGATGATAATCACATTTTTAGTACAAATGAGAAATATGATAATATCCAAAAGTAAAAAAACCCAAAAATTTTGAAAGAAATTATGATTCTTGGCTTATAAATCATAATCTGATATACACAAAAGTAGTAAACCCAGGACACCAATCTCCAAAGACCGCTTTGAAGCCACTTTCCAGTGTGTTCTGTTGTGGCTTCAAAACATGTCTCTGACATTCAATAGAAAGTTGTCTGCATGCCGGTGTTATGTGTACATATTCAGACACATACCATTTTCCAATATGTTGAAACATGTCTTCTCCAAACTACCAGATTTGAGACCACCTGCTGAAATGCTTTCAGATTCCATATATTTAAAAATACAAATACTCATACAAAATATAAAACTATATATTTTGCATATATTTAATGATATTTTATAATATTATATAATAATTATTAATATGATATACTAATACTATATGTTTGTCTCCCTAAAACTATCACAAACAAGAGGTCATAGATTTTAACCCTGATATAATCAATGCAAAATCCATGAAGTAGGAACCAACTGGCATGATGTTCCTAGACGGACCTTACTAACGAAACCGTCACAGTAATTGATGCTTTCATGTGCTCATGGATGCGTTTGTGGTCCTTTGCATTGAAACCATGCTCGTTTTCAATGCTGGCACATTGGAACCAATCACGCCAAAGCCATCATCCCTCACCTCTCCCACTCTGCACTGCTACTAATACGCCCTTTGGCCGACACATATAAGGCATTCATCAACCAAAGAGGGTTCAAATAATTTTTTGCAATATGTTGAAAGGCATTTTCACTCTAGGGAAACCCCTCCTCCCTTCTGACGTGGATAAAGACAATGACGATTCAGATTAGTTATTTGTGAGGGAACAAATATACAATGGATGGATGTTGACTGTGCACAAATTATGGATGTTGACTAAGACGACAAATTATTTTTTGCTATGGCTTTTTTGACCTAAACGGAAACAATTTTTCTATGCTACTTACTATGTGCTATGAAAATTCGAACCATTGGGGAAGGTCAATTATGTTTCGATAGACCAAATCATTATCCTCAAAATTATGCAAGGAAACTGGCATGAAAGTTACAGGTCTGAAACACCATTTAGGATGTATTGCTCTCTACGTTCTGTTGTGGGTTTTGAGGAGAACCTAATCGTTGTTGTGGGTTTGTTTGACACGGGTCTATTTTTCCCATTCAACTTTTATCTTGTTGTTAAATACATGGAGATTATAGTTATAAATAGTAACAAAAATGCTAGTTATAAACAATAATGTTAATTATCTTTGACAAAAATAAAAGCGTCACTTTTCTTTTAAATTATCTGCATAAATTTTTTAATTTATAATATATTAAACTTATGTAGATGTAGAAAGTGGTCTTACATTAAAATGCACTTGAGTGATTTTCATATATTTTATTTCCAAAATTAAGGAATATCTATATCGAATGCCCACCGACCAAGTCGTATCACGTACATAAGATCGATCGATGATACTTTTGAAGCTCTTCAATCCATATAATATATTTTCAACTGCAATATTATCAAACTAAGGAATATCTATATCGAATACCCTTAAAAATAAATCTAAAATGTGTACTAACTCTGCATACTACAATTTTCCTAGAGCAAACTTGTTCTATTAAGAAAATAATGATAATGGCGCACAACATGATGATAAATCTAAAGAATCTATAACTTGGAAAGCCTAAAATTCAATTTCACCGAAAGGCGTTTACACATGTGGAACGGTCCACCCCATCGATAGCTAATGAGACATGAATATGAGAGATGAATTAGGCAACGAAGCATAGACTCGCATATGCGCCCCTTCACGTGTCACCTATAATAGATACATGGAGATTGCAGTTATAAATAGTAACAAAAATAAATAAATGTTTGTTATAAAGAATAATGTTAATTTTCTTCAACAAAAATAAAAGTGTCACTTTTCTTTTAAATTATTTGCATAAAACAAAATTTAATTTATAATATATTAAAATTACGTAGATGTAGAAAGTGGTTTTACATTAAAATGCACTTGAGCGATTTCCATATATTTTATTTCCAAAATTAAGGAATATCTATATCAAATGCCCAACGACCAAGTCATATCACGTACATAAGATCGATCGACGATACTTTTGAAGCTCTTCGATTCATATATTATATTTTCAATTGCAATATTATCGAACTAAGGAATATCCATATCGAATGCCCTTAAAAAAATCTAAAATGTGTACTAACTCCGCATACCCCAAATTTACTAGAGTAAACTTGTTCTATTAAGAAAATAATGATATTGGCGCACAACATGACGATAAATCTAAAGAATCTGTAACTTGGAAAGCCTAAAATTCCATTACGTTGAAAGGCGTTTGCACATGTGGAACCATCCAAAGCTAGAGTAGCTTATATCAAAAGGGAAAAGTTCAAAAATTATAAATTTAAGATCCAATTACTTTCATCGAGCCTCACAGAAAACTTCCACGCTATATCAACTCTTATAATTCCCCCAACATTGTTTCCATGTTGTAAAAATCATTCAAAATAATTTCACTTCTACAACCGTAGAAAACAAGTTGGCCATCCATGAAGGCCTGAACTGTAGGGTGCGATGCAAAAAAGAGAGCGAGCAAAAGGAGGAGTAAGAGCGTCAGAGTGATGTAAAGAAGAAAAATAAAACACAAAATAAATAAATCATGTATTTTCCTAGCAAGTATGAGTACTGATACCAAATGATGATCAACTCGACAACCACAACCTTCAATTGTTGAAAGCCCTTTACTCTCCCGTTGCCAATTCCACCGGGCATACCGACTCATGGTAGGTTGATTATGGTTCGCTTCCAACAAATTTTTCTCTACATCGACTTGAAAGTCATGCTTTGCACAAATTTGTAGGTTGTAACGCTTAAAAAGACGATGACGCTACGCTCAGCGAGCAGACAACCCGAAATGCGACAATTTTTTTTTGCAAGGTAGTGGTTCTTGTTTGATTTATTTTATCCGCAAGTTTTGTGACCTGCTTGATATAGGAAACTGATAAGCTTCAATCTTTTACTTTGTATTCCGATCGCAATACTAGAAGCGCATGATTTCCACAATTCCGCACACTCGAGATCTACTTCAATATTTGTCATATTCGCCTCTTCCTTAGCGGATAATTTCGAGTTTCAAACATGGCAATACTAAATCGAATATGTTTTTTTTTTTTTTTGATATATTTTAATATACATATTTGTAGATATGTGTTACAAGAATACACTTGTATTGCTATTTTGTTGACTTTTCATAAATCTGCAAATGTATGTTCCTAGATGTCTCACAAAAAGGATAGGCACTTTTTAAATTAAGTGATATAAATTTGAATAAAGAAAGGTCTCAATCTTGCTCGCTATTCCTTCGTGTGTAAAACTATAGATTATACAAAATACTTTAAGAAGCAAATAACAAGGTATTAGTTAGTCTTTTGAGCAAGGGTCGAACCTAGAGAACCTATGTTTCCTTTGCACTTGCCCACACCTAACCTCATTCAAATGCTATGCTAGCCCTTTCACACTTACAATTTTGGATGGAAAAATTAAGTTTGGGAGGCGTGGTAGGCCAACCACCGCTGCCTTAACAAATCATCCTGTCCCTTTTGCGTGTTGACCAAAACCCCAACCGCCGCATCAATAATAATCACTTAGATTTTTTTAAACTCCATATCTTTTCTGCCAGCCTATTGTGCTTAAATGTTTGGCCGCGCGGGCAAGAGTGGTAGTTGAGAGTGGAGTTTTCGACCGGGTAGCAAGCGTAGACATTGGTAAAATTACCCAGGCCGCATGAAAGTGACAGCCCCTTGGGCGTTTTCAACAAACAGGTTACCAACTATATTGTTATCTGTTCAGAGTTAAATGCATCCTTAAAATAATAGTTCTGCCATCAAGTATTCGTAGCAAAAATGCCTAAGGGACCGAGAAGGGTGTTTGACAATGGCCCTGCCCATCTAAGCTATTATCTGTTCCAAACGAGTCCATCTACGGATTCGGGATTCTTCTTCGAGATTTTTTTTTTTAATTCAAAACGATCCAGAGACAGAGAACGCAGATCAAAATCGATTAAGGAAATAGTGGGGGGGGGTGTATCAAATTCGATTTGGTTGCTTTGCTGTCCCAGGGCGCGTGAGGAGGCAAAACGTGGAAGAGGAGGAGCCTCGGCGCGAGGACAGGCATGCAACAAGCAATCTGTCCAGCATCGTATACATCTTCTTTTTTCCAGTTTGCCTTCAAGTATATTTTTAACAAACGGATAGAGGGACGAGAGGAGGTGCACATAGGAAAGAAATCAAAATCGATTAGGGGGCAGTGAAGGGCGTTTTGGACAGCGCCCTGTCCAGCCATGTTGTTATCTGTCAACTATGGATCTCTTATACCAACAACTATTGCTTGTCTATTGCAACACTCTTAAATAGACGACCACAAAACTCACTTTTGCAAGCATTGCAACAATTTAAATATTCTCTGTGACAGTCAGTGCTTTGTGTATCAAGTTGTCTATCAGGCATATCTACTGAAACGTATCATCATTTTTTTATTAGCAGTTATTCTCTTAGACACGATTTAAGGGTGATTGACTGGTCTTGATTTTGAGACTAACTTTACATTTGTTTGGGCAGTTGCGAGGCCTGCCATGCAGCTTGATATTTGTGAAGCTAAGACCACTCGCAGTGTCCTAATCAAAAAAAAACGTTTAAAATATTTGTATATATTACTAATCGCATACTCTTGTTCACATATGTAAAAAGGCAATTAAAAGTACATTGATATTATTAAATATAATATTAATAAATTTCTTAGTTTTAATGTTACTTAAATGAGAAAAATATTCAAACTATTAATACCTCTATTAGGCATCATGGGGTACTTGGGTATTGCTCTTAATGAATTTAAAGTCTTTGCATTAAAATTTATTTCTACACCATTAAATAAACATTGCTTGAGATTTTGAATAGGTTTGGTTTCATTTCTTCTTTTTTTTTTTTTTTTTTTTGCAATAAGATTTACATTAAATTCTGAAATGAAGCAAAGCATAGTAGAACTAGAGCATAGCTTTCTTTATTGACACATTTAAAACTATTAAAAGACTTGAGTATTTTATCAACAAAACAAGAATGGTAATGTTCTAGTATTCCAACTTTGTAATTCATCTCCTTTGAGTAACAAAATGAGGTTCAATACATATATATATATATATATATATATATATCCCTTTTTTTTTTAATGAAAACAAGATGATACAACTTTCTTTCACATACAAATTTTACAACCAAATAATACATATAAAGGAAAAAGGAAGAAGTCTTCACAAGCTCCAAGTTCCAAGTAGCTCAAATCACAACCAAGATAGGGGGAGAGGCAACACTCTCCTCCCAACCAAAACTCAATGGAGAAGAGAAGCAATCTCCTCCATTGACCCCCGAGCCCCAAACACAACACAATGAAGGGTGGTCTCCAACTCAAGGCAACAACACTTGCTTCCACAATACAATTTTCTTCACAACATTCAAAGTTAAAAAGAAGAAGCAAAAAGGAAACACAAACAACACAATACTTTTCACAACAAGGCTTTCATCCAAGCCAACAAGAGAAGGAACTATGGGAAAGTTTTCCTTATGCCTCCCCATTGAGATGAGATGCCCATCCAAACCCTCCACAATAAAACTCAAGCCCCTATGACTCTTATGCCTCCCTCAAGTACCCCTTTTTCCTCCTATACTCTTATGCCTCCCTCCTCTTATGGCTCCCTCAAGGACAAGGTAAGAATGTGAACATTCTTACCCAAGATGGGCATCCCTCTCAAACTCCCTCCACAATTTCCTATTCTACTCTTATGCCTCCCTCATGAGTTTTCCCATAGACCTCTCCTACACTACACATTAAGCATTCTATCCATTTTTCACAATACACAAAGTAAACATACATTATCCACAAATTTAGCATAGAAGCAACAACAATAGGAAAGCAACAAAAAGAGAAGGTTTCCTACCTCTCCATTGAAGAAGCCTAAACCAAGAAGCTTTGTCCAAGCTCCTCCAAAACAATCCAAAGCATGCAAGTCCAAGCTCCTTCCTTTTTTTTCTCTTTCTCCCAATTCTTCCCTCTCCCAAAAGAAAAAAATAAAAGAAAAGAATTTCTCAACAAAAATCTCCAACCCCCTCAACAAGAGAGGAAATTTCCATAAATAGACAAAAGGAAAGGGTGAGGGTGATGTGGCTCCATGTAGGATGCCACATCACACATCCTCAAACCACCTCCCAAAGTCAACTCAAATCCCAAAACACCATAAATGGGTGGTTGGGTTGAATGACAACTCTTTTCCACATCCATCCCTTCCCATGTGTCCTAAGGCACAATTAAATGCAAAAGGAAGACAAGTGCACTCCAAAGTCACATTTCCCATCCCAAAACAATAAATAATCCCCTTTTTGGATTCCCAACCCATAGATATGGTTGGTAAGGGGTTTTGGGAAGTGTGGGACAAGTTCAACTTGTCCCACAAGTCCCCCAAAATTGCCCTAAATCTCAAATTCGAGATTCAAAGGATTTGGAGTGGTCAACACTCAAAACCAAGCATTCAATACATGAGGAAACACAAGGCTCAAGGAGCCAACCATCAAAATTAATTACATCCACTAGACTTCCCTCCAAAACTTAAAATTTAAAACAAGGTGTTAAATTAATTCTAAACATACTTAGCAAAAGAAATTTTAAAAAGATATCACAAATAAAATCACCTACTAAAGTAAGTTAAAACAAGTAAATAAAATTCTTACCCCCTTGGTCACATTAGAAAATTTCCCCCTCATGGAAATTTTTCTTAACACATAGAAGAACAAAGGTAACACAATACAATTCACTAGTTGCCTTGACGACCAAAAGTTGTAACCACCCGACATCCTGTTGTGTTTGGTTCCCAATCCCCCTCATGGTTGTGATCATGCTGTGTTTCCTGCAAAATACAAAATACCTCCTTCGGCCTTGCGGCCATGTCAAAATATCCAAAATAACCATATGCATGAAATTTATTAACATCTATACGTAATTCAATCAATCATTATTTCTAGGTCTAAATCACAACTTAATTATGCATTTCATCATTATCTAAAATTATAGTAATGTAAATTCAACAACTACATTCTACTTATCATGGCGAAGAAATCCAATGTTAGAACACATGCAATATATCCATATAAAAATCATATCGGTATCCAATAGTCTGTCCATGAGTCAGTGTAGATCAAACTGAAAGCAAAATCCACTCATAACCCAAATGCATCTAGGCACAAAACATCATGCTAATCAACGTGAGTCTAAGTCATGTCCATATCCAAAAGTCTGCATAACTCAAAATGATAATCAACTAAGTGTCGTAGGAAGTGGGCATTACATCCCCCTCCCTTAGACTAGACTTCCTCCTGGAAGTCATTGAAATAAGTGTGGAAACCGAGCTTGCAATGATGTAGCATCCTCCCAAGTAGCACCAATCTCATCGCACTGTCCCATTGGACCCGAACACGATCAATCTCTCTGCCGCGAAGGCCTGTGGTCCTGCGATCTAGAATGCGCACGGGCTCCACCATCACCGCCCACGATCCTGCACTGCCGCAATGCGGTCCAATCTAGCACATGAGAAGGATCGAAACATATCTCCTAAGCACGAAACGTGAAATACATCATGGACGTGCGATAAGCTAGTGGCGATGCTGAGGCGATAGGCCAAGGGACCAAGGCACTCCAAGATCTCAAAGGGACCCACAAACCTAGGAGCAAGCTTAGAACCTTTTCCATAACGGATAGGGCTCTTATGCGGTCTGACATGAAGAAACACCTTCGTGCCTACCTCAAAACTGCGATCTGTCCTATGCTGGTCTGCATACTTCTTCTGTCTATCCTGCGCCTCCTCCTGCATCTCTCTGCGCTCGATCAATGTAACCTGCTGCTCCATGTCCTGTAATAATGCTGGCCCAAGGGAAACCCTGTCCTCAATCCTATCCCAGCTAAGAGGTGTCCTGCACTCTCTACCATATAATGCCTAAAAAGGAGCCATGCCTATAGAACTCTGGAAACTATTATTGTAGGCAAACTCCACCAAATACAGATACTCCTCCCATCTCGACTGATGATCCATCACGTACATCCTGAGCATATCCTCCAAAATCTGATTCACCCTCTCTATCTGTCCATCGGTCTCAGGGTGATAAGTTGTGCTGAAATTAATCCTCGTCCCAAGAGCATATTGCATGGTGGTCCAGAAATGGGAAGTGTATAAAGGGTCGTGTCATGAAATGATCTTGGCGGAATCCCATGTAATCTGACAATCTCATCAAGGTATACTCATGCCACAAAGCACTTGCTGTATAGGTGGTCTTCACTGGAGAAAAATGAGCTACTTTCGTTAATTTATCCACCGTGACCATGATGGCGTTGTGGTGGTATCTCGACGTCGGCAACCCAACAATGAAATCCATAGAAATGGTGTCCCACTTCCACTCCGGTATGGCGTGAGGATAGAGGAGGCCATCTGGATGTTGGTGTTCGGCCTTTACCCTCTGGCACTCTAAACAGAGGGATACAAATGAAGCTATGTCTCTCCGAAGTCCTCTCCAAAAGTACAACTATCTCGGGGTGGCGTGCATCTTCTTCACCCGGGATGGGTGAATACGGTGCACGATGAGCCTCTGTCAAAATGTCATGTCTCAAGCCTCCATCTCTAGGAACATATATCCGACCTCTGTGTCTGAGAAGACCATCTGCCTCTAGTGAAAATCCATCAAACCTCCCCTCAAGAGGTCTCTGAGACTCAATCTCTGCTCTGGCTGCAAGGTAGAAACTATCCTGAGGAAGCTGCTGCAAGATCCTACTCTCGTAAATCTGTGCCCACTGAGGTGGCCATAGCCACATGTCTCTGTCTACTCAAGGCATCTGCAACCACATTCTCCTTCCCTTTCACATGCTTTATCTCCATGTCATACTCACAGAGTAACTCCATCCAACGCCGCTGACGAGCGTTGAGATTGGGTTGCGTGAAGAGGTGGCGAAGACTCAAGTGATCAGTCCTGAGTGTAAATCTTTGGCCAAGAAGAAAATGTCTCCACCGCACTAAGGCATGTACTACTGATGCAAGCTCAAGGTCATGGGTCGGGTAATTGAGCTCATAATCTTTGAGTTTGCGAGACTCAAAGGCAACTACTCTACCCTCCTGCATTAGCACTCCTCCAAGTCCTGCCAAGGAAGCATCTGTGCAAACGTAAAACTCTCCATGAGGATCTGGCACTGCAAGAATAGGTGCTCTCGTGAGGCACTCCTTCAATGTACTGAAAGCTTACTCACATCTATCTGACCAAAGAAACTTCTTCCCTTTCCTTTGAAGAGAAGTGATAGGGTGCGCAATCCGAGAAAAGTCCTGAACAAACCTCCTGTAGTACCCTGCTAGACCCATGAAACTACGCACCTCGGTCACACTAGTGGGTGCTGGCCAATCCATGATGGCTCGAATCTTGGAAGGATCGACTGTGATACCTTCCCCAGAAATGATGTGGCCCAAATACTGCACCTCAAGCTGAAAGAATGCACACTTCTCCAAGTTCCCGTAAAGGCGCTGCTCGCGAAGACACTGAAGAACCTGGCGAAGGTGCTCCTCGTGCTCCTCACGTGTGCGTGAGTAAATTAGAATGTCATCAAGGAAGATGAGCACGAAGTGATCAAGGAAGGTCCTGAATACCCCATTCATCAAACTCATAAACACTGCGGGGGCATTCGTCAAACCGAAAGGTACCACTGTGAACTCGTAGTGGCCATATCTCGTACGGAAAGCTGTCTTGTGAATATCTGTCTCCGCAATCCTGAGCTGATGGTACCCTGAATTAAGATTTATCTTAGAGAAAATTGTAGCCTCCTTCATCTGATCAAATAAATCATCAATGCGTGGAAGGGGGTAACGATTCTTGATCGTTACTTTATTCAGCTGACGGTAGTCAATACACAACCGAAGAGATCCATCCTTCTTCTTCATGAAGATAACTAGTGCACCCCAAGGGGATATGCTAGGACGGATTAGTCCTTTCTCCAGAAGGTCCTCAAGCTGCAACTTGAGCTCACATAACTCAGGAGTAGTCATCCGATAGGGTGCTCGTGAGATAGGCTCTGCACCTGGAACTAGATCTATATGGAAGTCGATCTCACATGGGGGAGGTAATCCTGGTAGCTCCCTTGGGAACACATCGGCAAACTCTGACAAGATAGGATGATCATCGAGGGAAGGTCCTCTCGACTCATCCTCTGATTTCATCCGACCGCAATAGCAAACATCTGACAACCCTGTCGCGCACACCACTTAAGCTGCATAGCGGAGATGGTGCGAATGGATACGGCCCTCCTAACTCCTGATATCACTGACTCTACTCCAAGATCATCTATGCAAGCAATAGTCTTATGGTAACAATCCACTCTAGCTCTGTGAGCGGACAACCAATCCATGCCTAAAATGATGCCATAAGACCTAATAGAAGGATCCGAAGATCGAAGTAGTGGTGAAGGGTCCCAAATCCACTACACACTACTTAACTAAGGAGTCTGCAGAAATTTTGGCTCCAGAAGCCATCTCAACATCCCAACTACGGCCCTGCCTAACTGTCACTAGCCTACAACGCTCTACTAAGGATGGTGCAATGAATGAATCGGAAGAACCAGAATCAAATAATATAAGGTGGAAATACCACCAATACTACTGTCGTCTCAATCACGGACTCGATGCTCGGCTGGCGGTTCTCGACCGCTACGTAGATCCGATGACTCGTGCCATATCTCCAACAGTAGGCTCTGAGCTCTGTGTCTTACCCTTGGTAGGGTTATGTGGGCAATCTCTCCAAAGATGTCCAACAACACACTGCAACCATAACAAATTGCTGGTCCTCTCAAGTGGGAAGTAGCTCCGGTGGTATTCTAGATGATCGAGATACGAGATCCCGACGATCGGCTATGGACTGCTTGAGGTCTCTGGCGATTTGAGCTCCTACTCGACCGAGCTCTCGGTGCACTCTGTGTCTTGATGGGACCCATAGGAGGAGGCCCCATACTCCGTCCTCTCTGTGCATCAAATCTCTGAGGAGGTCGGTAAGGTGGGCGGGTGCACTGCTGCTCTCTTCGCTGCGATGGTGGCTCGAATGAAGCTTGCCTGAATTCTGTCCACCCCGTGGAGGAGGCCCGACCCCTTCGACCTACTATCACGCATCTGCTGGATTCGGCCCGAACTTTGTCTCTAGCCCGCCTTGCGTCTTTCCCCATGTCTCCTCTGCAATATAGGCCTTCTCCACGACCTCTGCTAATGTTTGTGGGCGGTGAATGCGCACCGCGCCTCCTAAATCCAAATTCAGGCCCTGGATGAACCGTGAATCCGCACCGCTCATCCCGCATATAGTCAATATCTTGGAGTAGGTCCAGTAAATCAACTCTCATACTAGCTCTGTCATCGATGCTCGACGGAGGTCATGAAATTCGCCTACATGCGCTCTTTGTATAAATCTCTGGTAAATACCTGCTCTAAAACGCTCCTCAAACAGCTCCCTGTAATCGTCTCCGAGTCAACATGGAGCTTCGCTCCTCGGTCCTCCACTGACTCTGCTCCATCCTTGAGAAGATGGATTGCAACACGAGCTTTCGTGTTGCTACTATAAGAGGCAGAGCTTGAAGCATCCGCTCAAGCTCACCAACCAAGCCTCTGCCTGAAAACCGCCTATATCACCCGAATAGTGAGATGGTCGTAGCTTCAGGATCTCCCTGATATGGTCTGCAGCTGACGTATGGTGACTCCTAGGTCTATCTGAATGATCCTCCCTCGGTCTAGGGCTCCGAGACCTGTCCCTATGTCCTGAGATCCTGTCCCCATGTCCTCTCTGTGGTGACTCTGCCCTAGCCGACTCTGCACGGAAATTCTCTGCTCTGTGCTCCTCGCTGTGTCGAGGGGATGCCTGAGCATCTACTGATGGCTCCAAACTATGTCTAGCAAGTCGTCCTCCCAAGGGCTCTCCGCGTATAGCGGCATTGACATCCTGGAGTGTCTGCAAGATCTGAGGCAGAAGGGCTGCTACGGCCTGCTCTGGCGGTGGTATGTCTAGGTCTATATGAAGAGACCCCTCGCCCAATCCGCGCCTCCTGCACAGATCAAGGCGAGAGTTAGTTCATTGTTCTAGGTCTTGAGCCAGTTTTCTAAATTTGTTGTTTACTATAATTATCAACATTATGGCTTTATATTTTAAAGGTATTAGCTCTGTACTAAGTTGAATGTTCCTGTTTTGCGTTTTCCTGCGTGTGCCCAAGGGTCCCAGCTTCGAACCCCTGGCTCTGATACCAAAATGTAACGCCGCTAAAGACGACGACTATTACGCAGCAACGAATGACAACCCGAAATGCGACAAAAATTTTTTTGCAAGGTAGTGGTTCTTGTTTGATTTATTTTATCCGCAAGTTTTGTGACCTGCTTGATATTGGGAACTGATAAGCTTCAATCTTTTACTTTGTATTCGATCGCAATACTAGAAGCGCATGATTTCCACAATTCCGCACACTCGAGATCTACTTCAATATTTGTCGTATTCGCCTCTTCCTTAGCGGATAATTTCGAGTTTCAAACATGGCAATACTAAATCGAATATGTTTTTTTTTTTGATATATTTTAACATACATATTTGTAGAGATGTGTTACAAGAATACACTTGTATTGCTATTTTGTTGACTTTTCAGAAATCTGCAAATGTATGTTCGTAGATGTCTCACAAAAAGGATAGGCACTTTTTAAATTAAGTGATATAAATTTGAATAAAGAAAGGTCTCAATCTTGCTCGCTATTCCTTCTGTGTGTAAAACTATAGATTATACAAAATACTTTAAGAAGCAAATAACAAGGTATTAGTTAGTCTTTTTGAGCAAGGGTCGAACCTAGAGAACCTATGTTTCCTTTGCCTACCCACACCTAACCTCATTCAAATGCTATGCTAGCCCTTTCACACTTACAAGTTTTGGATGGAAAAATTAAGTTTGGGAGGCGTGGTAGGCCAACCAGCTAATGCCTTAACAAATCATCCTGTCCCTTTTTGCGTGTTGACCAAAACCCCAACCGCCGCATCAATAATAATCACTTAGATTTTTTTTTAAACTCCATATCTTTTCTGCCAGCCTGTTGTGCTTAACTGTCTGGCCGCGCGGGCAAGAGTGGTAGTTGAGAGTGGAGTTTCAGACCGGGCAGCAAGCGTAGACATTGGTAAAATCACCCAGGCCGCGTGAAAGTGACAGCCCCTTGGGCGTTTTCAACAAACAGGTTACCAACTATGTTGTTATCTGTTCAGAGTTAAATGCATCCTTAAAATCGAAGTTCGCCATCAAGTATTCGTGAGAGCAAAAACGCCTAAGGGACCGAGAAGGGCGTTTTGTAAATGCCGCCCGCCCATCTAAGCTATTATCTGCATTCCAAAGGAGTCCATCTACGGATTCAGGATTCTTCTTCGAGATTTTTTTTTTTTTAATTCAAAACGATCCAGAGACAAAGAACGCAGATCAAAATCAATTAAGGAAATAGTGGGGGTGTATCAAATTCGATTTGGTTGCTTTGCTTTGTCCTGGGCGCGTGAGGAGGCAAAACGTGGAAGAGGAGGAGCCTCGACGCGAGGACATGCGTGCGGCAACAAGCAATCTTTCCAAAGATCGTATACATCTTCTTTTTCCGGTTTGCCTTGATATATTTTTAACAAACGGATAGAGGGACCGAGGAGGCACACACGGAAAGAAATCAAAATCGATTAGGGGGCGGTGAAGGCGTTTTGGACAAAGACTGTCGGGCCAAACCATGTCATTATCTATCAACTATGGATCTCTTATACCAACAACTATTGCTTGTCTATTGCAACACTCTTAAATAGGCGACCACAAAACTCACTTTTACAAGCATTGCAACAATTTAAATATTCTGTGATGATCAGTGCTTTGTGTATCAAGTTGTCTATCAGGCATATCTACTGAAACGTATCATCATTTTTTTATATTAGCAGTTATTCTCTTAGACACGATTTAAGGGTGATTGACTGGTCTTGATTTTGAGACTAACTTTACATTTGTTTGGGCAGTTGCGAGGCCTGGCATGCAGCTTGATATTTGTGAAGCTAAGACCACTCGCAAAGTGTCCTAAATAAAAAAAAAACGTTTAAAATATTTGTATATATTACTAATCGCATAATCTTGTTCACATATGTAAAAAGGCAATTAAAAGTACATTGATATTATTAAATATAATATTAAAAAATTCTTAGTTTTAATGTTACTTAAATGAGAAAAATATTCAAACTATTAATACCTCTATTAGGCATCATGGGGTACTTGGGTATTGCTCTTAATGAATTTAAATTCTTTGCATTAAAATTTATTTCTACACCATTAAATAAACATTGCTTGAGATTTTGAATAGGTTTGGTTTCATTTCTTTTTTTTTTTCTTTTTTTTGCAATAAGATTTACAATAAATTCTGAAATGAAGCAAAGCATAGTAGAACTAGAGCATAGCTTTCTTTATTGACACATTTAAAACTATTAAAAGACTTGAGTATTTTATCAACAAAACAAGAATGGTAATGTTCTAGTATTCCAACTTTGTAATTCATCTCCTTTGAGTAACAAAATGAGGTTCAATACATATATATATATATCCCTTTTTTTTTTTAAATGAAAACAAGATGATACAACTTTCTTTCACATACAAATTTTACAACCAAATAATACATATAAAGGAAAAAGGAAGAAGTCTTCACAAGCTCCAAGTTCCAAGTAGCTCAAATCACAACCAAGATAGGGGAGAGGCAACACTCTCCTCCCAACCAAAACTCAATGGAAAAGAGAAGCAATCTCCTCCATTGACCCCGAGCCCCAAACACAACACAATGAAGGGTGGTCTCAACTCAAGGCAACAACACTTGCTTCCACAATACAATTTTCTTCACAACATTCAAGGTTAAAAAGAAGAAGCAAAAAGGAAACACAAACAACACAATACTTTTCACAACAAGGCTTTCATCCAAGCCAACAAGAGAAGGAACTATGGGAAAGTTTTCCTTATGCCTCCCCATTGAGATGAGATGTCCATCCAAACCCTCCATAATAAAACTCAAGCCCCTATGACTCTTATGCCTCCCTCAAGTACCCCTTTTTCCTCCTATACTCTTATGCCTCCCTCCTCTTATGGCTCCTCAAGGACAAGGTAAGAATGTGAACATTCTTACCCAAGATGGGCATCCCTCTCAAACTCCCTCCACAATTTCCTATTCTACTCTTATGCCTCCCTCATGAGTTTTCCCATAGACCTCTCCTACACTACACATTAAGCATTCTATCCATTTTTCACAATACACAAAGTAAACATACATTATCCACAAATTTAGCATAGAAGCAACAACAATATGAAAGCAACAAAAAAAGAGAAGGTTTCCTACCTCTCCATTGGAGAAGCCTAAACCAAGAAGCTTTGTCCAAGCTCCCTCCAAAACAATCCAAGCATGCAAGTCCAAGCTCCTTCCTTTTTTTTTTTTCTCCCAATTCTTCCCTCTCCCAAAAAAAAAAAATAAAAGAAAAGAATTTCTCAACAAAAACCTCTTACCCCCTCAACAAGAGAGGAAATTTCCATAAATAGACAAAAGGAAAGGGTGAGGGTGATGTGGCTCCATGTAGGATGCCACATCACACATCTTCAAACCACCTCCCAAAGTCAACTCAAATCCCAAAACACCATAAATGGGTGGTTGGGTTGAATGAAAACTCTTTTCCACGTCCATCCCTTCCCATGTGTCCTAAGGCACAATTAAATGCAAAAGGAAGACAAGTGCACTCCAAAGTCACATTTCCCATCCCAAAACAATAAATAATCTCCTTTTTGGATTCCCAACCCATAGATATGGTTGGTAAGGGGTTTGGGAAGTGTGGGACAAGTTCAACTTGTCCCACAAGTCCCCCAAAATTGCCCTAAATCTCAAATTCGAGATTCAAAGGATTTGGAGTGGTCAACACTCAAAACCAAGCATTCAATACATGAGGAAACACAAGGCTCAAGGAGCCAACCATCAAAATTAATTACATCCACTAGACTTCCCTCCAAAACTTAAAATTTAAAACAAGGTGTTAAATTAATTCTAAACATACTTAGCAAAAGAAATTTTAAAAAGATATCACAAATAAAATCACCTACTAAAGTAAGTTAAAACAAGTAAATAAAATTCTTACCCCCTTGGTCACATTAGAAAATTTCCCCCTCATGGAAATTTTTCTTAACACATAAAAGAACAAAGGTAACACAATACAATTCACTAGTTGCCTTGACGACCAAAAAGTCAGTAACCACCCGACATCTGTTGTGTTTGGTTCCCAATCCCCCTCATGGTTGTGATCATGCTTGTGTTTCTGCAAAATACAAAATACCTCCTTCGGCCTTGCGGCCATGTCAAAATATCCAAAATAACCATATGCATGAAATTTATTAACATCTATACGAAATTCAATCAATCATTATTTCTAGGTCTAAATCACAACTTAATTATGCATTTCGTCATTATCTAAAATTATAGTAATGTAAATTCAACAACTACATTCTACTTATCATGGCGAAGAAATTCAATGTTAGAACACATGCAATATATCCATATAAAAATCATATCGGTATCAATAGTCTCGTCCATGAGTCAGTGTAGATCATACTGAAAGAAAAATCCAATCATAACCCAAATGCATCTAGTCACAAAACATCATGCTAATCAACGTGAGTCTAAGTCATGTCCATATCCAAAAGTCTACATAACTCAAAATGATAATCAACTAAGTGTCGTAGGGAAGTGGGCATTACATAGGTTGAAAAATGACTTCCGAATGGTCTTAGTGGCTCTATCGTTGACATTATTTATGACAACTCTTTCCATCCACATCGTTTGCTTTTATTTCCCATCGTTAACTTTGATCAGTAGACACAATGGTTTGTTGTCTTTTACTATTTGATTTTCTGCTTATCATTTTTTCACTTTATGCGTTAACATCACATACCTAGAGTGTGATTGCTAGTTCTTAGCACCTCTTTTTCTTCTCGATTCTTCACCTTTTTGATCTTCAAATATTAGGTTTCTCTTTACTTCCCTAATAACATATACATTGCATCCCTCATATACAACTGCTAGTAAATATTCAAATTAGGAAAAACAATAATTTAAACAATGTAAAATTATTATAGAGTAAAAAGATCAAGAGGGAAAAAAATAAAATAAAAAAAACTTAAACCTTTGCATAAACTATAAAAGGTAAACATAACACATATTTTTTCTCTTTCAAAGAGTTGTTTATGATAAGAGAATTTAATAAATGAGGATAAGATATAAAACACCTGCCTTAAATGTACCGGATCCAATGTTAGAGAATATGTATAACGGGCATAAACATGAGTAGTCTTTGCTATGCTAAACAGCTAGAAAGCATATCTGTCCGTTGGCAGGGAAAAAAGGTTTCACTCGCCTCCTGTACTTACATTTAATAAATGCGGATAAGATTTAAAATATTCGTCTTAAAAGTACAACGGGCAAAAACATGAGATAGGTAGCCTTAGACCGTAGTAGGTAGGAAAGCTTATTTATAAGAATACGATTTTTGGTATATATTTGTTTAACACGCAAAAGATTAATTAGAAGCTTCCGGACAGTAGACAGCTGGAAAGCATATCTGGCCGTTGGCAGAGCCCTTGATACGGGCTCTATAAAAAAGCTTTCACTCTTCTCACGAAGAATGATTCCAGTTCCCAATGTGTCTTTCTTTTTTATTTTTCTGCTGTGGCTTTTGGAGGTCCGATCTCATTTTTATTGCCTGGTCTTCTTTTTGTTGTTGTTTGTGGAGGTCTGATGTGTTCAAAGCATGGCCATGCCTGTGTCTTTCTTCTGTTCTGTCTGTTTGAGTCCTTTGATGAATGTATTGTCGTCTGCCTGTGTGTTTTTTTGTGAGTCGGATCCTCCACAAGAATAGCGGTGGGAGCTTAGCGATGGAGTGAAGTGTCGGTTCAGACCAGACCACGGGTAAGCCCTTCTGTTCCATAACTTATTTTATGTAATCATTTGTATATTTTCGCTGAAACAGAGTAAATATTAGTGATATGTGTAGGGTTTCATTTGTATATGCTTAAACAGAGTAAATATCATACCACGGGAAGCCATTCTGGAACATCCTTTTGCAGATTTAGTTTGAACTTGTCTAATGTAATCATTTGTATATGCGTAGGGTTTCATTATGTAACAGAGTAAATATTAGTGATATGTGTGTATGACATTATGCGTAGGGTTTCATTCTGCACCCTAGGGCTTCGATGTTTTTTCCTATTATTTAGGACAGTGTAGTAATTGGTGGATCATACATGTTCGGATTATATGCAGAGCACAGTTTGTTAGATCTTGTGCAGACAAATGAATGACGGTCTGTAGCGTTTATTATTTATTTAGGGCTTTGATTTTTTTTTCTGTTATTCATTTAGAGCTAAGTCTGATTTTTATTTATCAGTGAATAGCATTGCAATTTATCATCGAACATTCAAATAATTGATGGCGAATCGTATATTCGCATCTTGTGCAGTCCAAGGTTTATATGATTTCAGATTTTTAATACTTAAAACGTCCTGCTTTTTCTTTAATTTTGTATTTGTAGGAACAGGGCAGTTTTATGTGTGTTTGTTTATATCGATGTACAGGATAGTAAGGCAGTCTTTACCTCATGTTTGTCAATGCAGAGTAGATATTTATAATATATTGTGTACGATCCATTTATTATGTGTGCAGGGTTGATGTTGGGTCAAGGGTTTAATTTTACACTATAGGGTTTAATTTTGTAGGGTTGGTTTTATTATGACATTTATTTAGGGCTTTCATTTTCTGATATATTCTTTCCATTGCACTTGTGTTCTTTTACTCAATTTTTCTTTAAAATAGCCACATCTATTTCGTCTTTAATCTCGTAGTGTAGGTATAGGCCATCTGTTGTTTTACTTATGAATTTTCTGTCTAACCAATCCAGAGTGAATGTTACCAATTATTTGTTAATAACTTAATACGTGGTAGATACTTCTTAAGCATTTAATTAACATGGTTAATGATCTGTACAGGTTTTAATTATTGTAGTTTAATGCTGTGAAGTTTTGTTGCGCCTTGTATTCGGCCTACTGATTTACTTTTAACATAGTTTGTAAGTACAGTGTAATGTGATTTTTCAATGTTATATAGATTACAGTTGAAGTCGCTGTTCATGATTTAGTAATGTTATAAGTTATTGTCTAGATGCCTGATCTTACAATTAGTTAGATCATATATTTTCTTACACTTGTCTAGCTTATTATTGTGAAAAATCTCAAGTTAAAATCTCAAGTTAAATTATACATTTGACTGTGTTCCATCTTTGTACAAATGTGCTATTGTTTACAGTGTTTAGAAATTTGTTGATTTGAAAAATTATTTCAAGATTTTTCAATATTTTAATTTTAGAACTTCAATTTAATTATTAAGTGGGGGTTTGATATTGAAACCAGTGATGAATTGATGATAATAACTTTTTTTTCCATAAAAATATTAATTGTATGTTAATTTTAGGGTGTTAATTTTTAATTAGAACCTTTAAAACATCGTGATTCTTTCATAAAATTAATTAGTGTAATGATAGTCTTGCTGCTTGAACTTTAATTGTTTATTTGTTAATTTACATAAAAACATGTAACAATAACGAATATGCAGCATTTATTTGTTGATTCAATCACTAATTTAAAAACATGACTGCGTTTAATTACTTAAAAGCATGAATGATGTTATTCTATTTTATTCATATCCCTCCCCGTGCGGAATAACGAACTTATTTTAAGGACTTATGTTTTATTTAAGCCCACTATGCCATTTTTTTGTCTACTTTTATTAGATTCTATTGTTGAGGTGATATATCAACTATAATTTTGTTTTTAAACAGTTATTTTCTGTAATGTTATCTTGTGTTCTATGAGTTGTGACAGTTTTAGCAATGAGCACTTAAATGCATGCACTGTAGAAGAAGACTGCTTTTATGCGTAATATTATCATGTTTAATAAATTATATCATGTATAAGTTTTTTATTTATGATGTAATAAATCTTTAACAAGCTTTAATTTTTTCATGATGTAGTATATTCTTCTTTTCCAAAAAACAAATTCATATTAAAATAGGGTGTAGAATATAAATAAATTTTGCAATTATAAATTTAAATAATAGATTTTTTTAATTTAAGTGAAAATGGGCGGCTAATATTTGTTGAAAGAGAAAATATATGTAATATAATATCAATTATCATTTATTACGAATTTAATGTCACAAAGTAATAATAATTAAAAATATTAAAAAGTTGAATTAATAAAAGACGATAAATATTTTCAATACATTGATTAAAAATAAAATAATTAATTAAGAAAATTTAAGTCGAAAGTAATTAAAATTTAAAATAATAATTAAACAGATAATTATTTAATTAAAATTAAAATTTATAATAAACAAAGATCATTAAAATAAGGGCGTTATTCCGTACGGGGAGGGATAGGAATAAAATAGAATAACATCATTCATATTTTTAAAGATTATTGATAAAAACAAAAATTAGGATTAAAATTATTATTATTATTAGGATTTAAATTTTATAAAAACTAGTAAAAATTTATTAGTAAGAATAAACAATTAATAAATTTTTTAAAAGTCAAATATAATATTGTTAATAAAAGAAATTCAAATATAAAAATATTTTCTTAGAAATTATTAAAAATAAATACTTAATTATAAATAATTAATAAATTCAAAATAAAAATAATAATAAAAATAGAATAACAATCTAAAAAAATTAAATTAAATTTAGAATTGTATAAAAATTAATTAAAAAAATAATAAATAAAAATCACAAAATTAAATATTTAAATTTTTTTAGTAAAAGTAACAAAGATAATTTTAATTTTAAATTTTCAAAAATATCCAAAAACAAAATAAAAAGTAAATTAAATTTTTACAAAATTGAATTAAAATATGATAGTATAATAATACATAAATTTATGTTATGTGATATAATTATGTATATTACAATAATATATTGTAATAGTCTTTAATTAATAATGTATGATACATACATACTAGTCAACACACATGAATAATATGATATTATATTATAATATTTTATAATATAACTCTACTTTATTTACACTACTATAATTTATAGTGTAATATTAATTTTGTTGATTTTAATATTTATTATACAATATAAATTTATTTTTACATTATAATTATGTATATTACAATAATGTAAATAATCTATTGTAATAGATTGTTACGCCGAAGGCGTTTCCCTATGGGAAAGACCTTTGCGGACGTTTTCATGCGACTGAGTTAAATTTGACGGTTTTACTACGTCTAGACGTTTTCACATTTTTAACTGATTTTTTTGGGCATTTTCTCATTTTATCATGCGGCTTCAATCTTGTCTAATTTGCTCGCCTTAGAAGTTAGGATCCAATCATTTTGCTTCTGTGATCATGAAAGTATCCTCAAAAAGGGTTTTTCCTCGGCTTTTGGAGAGCTGCGAATGAGTTTGACACGGGAATGTTTGCTTTGTCGAAGTTTTAAGATCTCTGTCGTAGTTTTTAAGTTCCCATTTCTCGACCGTATGGAGTCCACCTAGATTTTATTTTATTTTAACGCCTGCTCTCCTTTGCTTTGTTTCTATAGATTGACCATAGTAACGTTGTGCTTTGGGGCATGTCTTCAATAGGTGACCAGAGGCCTGGCATTTGCAGGTAATGTTTTAGCCTTCCACTTCTTCATTTTTTACAATAGAATAGAAATTATCTGATTTACAATCTTATTCTCTAGAACTAGATTCCCAAACCATACATTCAACAAGGAGAAACGAAATTGTGTATCAATTTTCCTGCATCCATATAGTTTATAGCAAGGTGCTCACTCACCTCAATGAACACTAGTAGAGCTCCAAACTTCGGTGCATTCTCAAACAAAAAACTAGTGTTATTTGCAGAAAGTCGATTGTCACCCCATTACCAATATAAACAAAAATGGGAGCCTTCTTCTTTGCCACACCCCAATGCTTGTCATTGATAAGGTATCTTTGCTGAAAAACTTTATATCCTTGGGGTCTGTATGTGAAGTGATCTAGAATCTGAGAAAAGTAGTGGGTCTCATATTCCACCAGGGGATGTTTTGCTTTTTTTCTAGCATAGAATTTGATCTTGTTCTACTCTTGCTGAAAATACTTCTTCCATGAATACCCAATAGAGGAGGAGGTAGCACAAAAACAATACAAGGAGCCCTGCATGAATACTAGCTATTTAAGATTTTAAGATTTTATCCAATCATATATTAACATTTTCTAATATCTTAATAACTCTTAAGAATTTCTTCGTGGGTTCTTTCCACAAGATTTATGGACTTAAAAAATTGTAAAAATCAATATGACAACAAAATGGAATATATCTAGAGAATTTTTGCAGAATATTTATTTATCATATTAAAATCTTATAATATGAATAGACAAAGTATATGTATCAACATTTTATCCTTCTGACTAATATTTTTATTATATATTAAAAAGGCTTATCGATAAATTGTGTACATAATTTTTTATCTTATCAACCTACCACAACATTATAATATGAAATTACATAAAACAAATATTTTAAAAATTAATAATCTCATACCAATAATTTACAAGAATTGTGAAAATACAACAAGTTTGTAGGATACAATAAAGAAACGTTTATTCAATAACAACATAATACAATGAGGTATTGAATTACTTCACACATTAACATTTAATTTATGAAATTATAAGAAATATATCATGCTAAATAAATCAATTGATAAAAAATGGCAACAATATTGAGAACATGACTTATTGTAGTGCCCAACTCATTAAAATTAAAAAAACAAATAAATAAGTTAGAATTTAAAATAGTAACTTTAAAGCACTATTGTATTTAACTTGGGAGTGTGAAATCTTAAATTCCAAGCTATGTATTTGAACGATTAATATTATTTATTGAAATTAAAAACAATTTAAAAGAATAAAATATATTGGTAATAATATTGTTGCATGTTCTGGATAACACGTTAGGCTTTCTTTTCATGATCACATTCGAAGAACATTATAATAATAATCAAATTTTCGCAAGTGTCACGCGTAATACCTGGTTTAGGGTTGAAAGAGGGAGTCACTATAATCCATAGAGTAACTGTTTTTTTATAATAATAACGACGATAGTTAAAATATCAAACAAGTTTTTAAAATTTTAAGATTAATAACGAAAATTTAATGATAATTACGGGGAACGAAGGCGTTCCCCCTATGGTAAAGGACCTCCAGACGTTTCTAACCGCGGCCAAAGCATGGTCATGCGGAACTTGATCATGGGAAAACGGACCCGAGGGAGATTTCGTTTGCTCAAAACCTGTCCAACATCATACGCCTGACGGCTCTATAGATGTACGGCGGTATCTACATTGAGCTTTTTATTTTATTTTGTAAAAACCAAAGCAACTTTTCTTGATTGTAATGCTTTACAATTTTGGGCATTTCCTTGGTTTGTCAGGCACTAACATGGGGATTTTGATACTAACTTTGGCTATTTGGCCATTTATTTTGCTTAATTTTAGGTCTTCTTTTAAATTTGGAATTTTTACCGCCTTGCCCAAGGTTTGTACTTTGCCACTTGGCACTTTGATTGGATTGTGTGCTCATTCTAATGTCGTGATGTGTGGAATAGGGTCATGGGATGCACCATGGAATGGTTGGACCTATGGACCCGCTTTGTTGTATAGGGGTACGCCCCAAGGAGTACATATAACTAGCGGGTTGTTGAACCACGCGTTATTATGTCACTTGGGTTAGGAGTGTTCGAACTCTACGTGTCTTAGACCATAGGGTCAACCGGCCTCCTTGAGGGAGGCATAAGAGACTTGAGGGAGGCATATGATATTTGCCTATATGGTTGATGTTCTGGGATATATGTTGAGTTATTGTGATGTTTGGTAGTGGTCTTTTGATGTATGTGTTACTCATGTCAGATGGATATGTGTTGTGATGTTATGGGTATGTCATTGACTCGACTTGTGGACACTATGTACTGTAGCATGGTGTGGTGTTATGTGAATTTTTTTTTTTTTTCCATTGATGCAAATTGAGGAAATGTCTGGTGGATTGTAGTACCCTTTTGTTTGAGTATTTTATATGTCAGTCATAGATGTGTGACGTGTACTATGTGGACTGTGCCTAATCCATTCCGTATTTAAGTAACCTTTTTTTGTGTAATACAATCATGAAGTATATACTTGTGTACTTGTGAATCTGTAGTGTCTTGTGAACCTGATAGGGTGTTGTGGTAGCAGTTCATGTTGGGCACCCACAATAAGGAATAAATCAAAACTCTTCAATGATGATATTTTATTTTAAAAGAAACTAAAATTAGAAATAATGATAATGGAAAGAGACTAATGAAATGATGAACAAGAAAGAACTCTGTCAATCTTCACAGTAAATTTAAAAGTTAAAAATTCTACCAAATGTTCCTAAGGCTACCTTGTGACCATGTTTTAATCAACTAAAATTTTAAACCATAGGGTGTGTTTTCTTCTTTATCTATCCCTTGTTGCGTACCTTTTCCTTTCCTCTGTGTAATGTCGCATCGAGGACGATGCTTTCTTAAGGGGAGGAGAATGTAATGCCCCCAACCTACCTTGCCTCGGTTAGCATTATCTCCTGACTGCGTGGAGGATGGAGACATTAATTTCTGACGTGATGGAATCCTTGCTGGTGGCCGCACCCACTGATTTTCCTGATTTGCAAATCTTTTTGTTTTCTTGTTTGACCTGCTTGCTTATCCTCTCGGACCGCGTGAGATCTCCCTTGGATAGCCTGCATGTGGAGTGGTTGAGAAGGCATCAAAATCTTGTGCGCAAGTTCCTTTTCTCACGGTTTCTCCTAGACGCCTCCTTCTTCCTGCCCTGAACCACGAATGCTTGTTTGCGCTCCATCAGATGCTGCAACAGATGAATTGCTACATCGTGTTCTGGATAGTGGATTCATTGATGATGAAATGAAGGTCTATCACCCTGATGTTGCATGGGTGGGTGTGGACTCTCAAAATCGTGTTGTACAGGCAGTTTCAGTGGAGCGTAGAACCAAAATTTTCTCCTAGGAAAGTGCCGTGAGGAAGTGATTCGCTATATGCAGCAGCTACAGGGTAGAGAAGTAAACTTATCCCAGAAAATAAGTGGCCTCCAGAGAGAGTTAAAGTGCGATAGCTGCTGCAAGGCGATCCCAAGGAACCGTTGGTGTTGAACCTAATGTTCTAGTTGCACGCGACCACAGTCGAGATCAGTTGTTGCAAAATCTTGCAGCTGTAGTAGAAGAACGAGATAAAGTTTTAGTTGAGCTGTCTTGCCTTTTCATTTTGGAGAGTCGCAACAATTGATCTGGAGCTGAACAAGATTTTTCACTGTTATTCTGACTTTACAAGATCCCATCAGCAGGATATTGAAATTGATCAGTTCGCTATCTCTCCGTTTCAAGCAAGCAAATTGGTGGCTCACTTGGATGAATGAGGGATGTTATCTGGATTGAAGAAACTGATTACTTCGTGTTGGCGGCCTGCTGTTCAGCACCATGTTCATACAACTGCCGACATTGTGGGGCATCAAGATGGTCTTCTGTGGTTTAAGGACATTGTGGGGCGTCATGATGCTGGGGAATTTTCAATGGTTGTTGTTCAAGCAAATCACCTATTAGAGGATCAGAGTCAGCTGGAATCTGGTCCACTCACCTCAACGGAGTCAGACCCTCATGGCACATTTATTGGGATATATGATGGCCATGGAGGCCCTGAAACTGCTCGTTACATCAATGAGCATATTTTTCAGCATCTTCAGAGATGTGCATCAGAGCAACCGGGGATGTCTGCCGATGTGATTCGAAAAGCATTTTTGGCAACAGAAGAGGGGTTTCTGTCTGTTGTTACAAAGGCTTGGCCTATAAAGCCACAGACTGCAGCAGTTGGGTCATGTTGTTTAGTAGGGGTTGTTGTAGTGGAGTTCTGTATGTTGCCAATCTAGGAGATTCCCGTGTTGTTATGGGAAAGTTGGTCAAGGCTACAGGAGAAGTTATTGCAATGCAGTTGTCAACAGAGTATAATGCACGTATTGAAAATATTAGGCAGGAGTTACAGTCTTTGCATCCAGATGACTCGCATATCGTGGTTCTAAAGCATGGAGTTTGGCGGGTGAAGGGAATTATTCAGGTTTCTAGATCCATTGGCGATGTATACTTGAAAAAGTCTGAATTCAACCGAGAACCTCATAGAGGCCGATCTGTTTCATATCAGAATATTCATGAAAGCACAATTTACTTTGCAATTATTGAACCTGTTGGAAAACGTGACAGCTGTGTAGCTTCGACTTTTGTTGGGGATTGAAGAGCATAGACAAGGCATTTTAGTTGTTTTATTGAAAGCCTGAAGAATGTGACCGGCATACCTTTGCTGTTTGGAATTGTGAACCTGCAAGGCAGAGTATCTTGCCGTTTGTTCTTATATTCAGAAGATATTACGCAGGAGACCTTTTCTAATCAAGAATCTTGAAAATGTTATGCGAAAGTATTTGCAGTCCCTTGAGCTTTTGAGGAAAATGAAAGAAAGAAGCTGCTATTTTCACCGCACTCACTTTCTCTCAGAAACTGTCTGGGCTTCCACCAGAAACGGTTTTTCAACCTCTGCTTAAAGACAATCTTGTGGCCAAGGGCATCGTGCTTTTATTCATCACAGACTTTTTCAAGGAGTACTTGGTTGATAATAGCCTTGATGATCTCATAGGACTGCTGAAGCGAGGGAAGATGGAAGACAATCTCCTCGAGTTGTTTCCAGTGCAGAAGCGTACTACGAGGCGGTGTGAGGTGGATTTGCGAAAGGACTCAACTGTTAAATTTTCTGCCCCATCTGTCTATCCAGTTATCACATTTGGCCCATTGACATCGCCAGCAGCAGTACTCACATCCTTGTCTCATGCTATTGTTTTTATGCTAGCCCGTGTGGAGTCTGTACGACTGTTGAAGCTGGAGAAACAGGAAAGATATTTCTACACTTTTCTACTGTTATTTTATTTTAAAATATTGTGAAATCGAACCACTTTTCCTTGCATTGATTTGTCAGTTGGATGTCATGATGGAAGATTTCCCTTTCGCTTGTTTCTTCTTGTTTTAGCTTTTATCGTGATGTATGTGGGTCGAAAGGATGCGTGTGCCTCTCCTCTCGAACGTTATGTTTCTCTTACTCGAATGATAGACCTTCGTCTGTTTGTTTATGTATTAATTCTTCTCGGCGATTGAGTTGCAAGTTATTATGTTGATCAAGCTAGTATTTTCGATATCATGGAAGTAAGTTTACGATAACTATGAAACCCCCTTCCTAGCACCCAAGTTTGTCCTTGACGTTCTTTGTTAGCTCCTTCGCAAGTCCCTTTGATAACCTTTTGGCATCGAGAAAGAAAGGTTGTAGGATTGTGTGAGCAATGCGTGGGCTAGTCAGCTTAGAGTTTTGGTATTAAAACTGGTAGAATGAAAAGGTTTGTTTGCAACGTGTTTTGCCGTCTCACGTGTTTAGACTCTTATACTATCTTTCATCTTGTTTCTAGGCTTTTAAGGCCATCCTCAGGAAGTGCCTTGACCATCCCTATCAACTTGAACCATAACTAGCTTTTCGGATCAACTAAGCTGGAGGTTTCATTGTGCGAATCATGTACCTCGTTGACACTAGAATAGTTGGTCTAATCCCCTCTCAGAATCATTGTTGATGGCACTCTTCTATTTTTCCTAACTTGCATTATTTGCTCCCTTGTAATGTTAACGCTATTAATTAATATTGGTCGGTTTTTATGCACGTAATTACCGTAATAGTTTGTGATGGAAATTTCCTTAAATGTGATTAACCTTCGGGAAAAACTCAGCTTTCATTTGATAGTCTTATGGATTCATAGCGGAAGGTTTTGTTTTGATAATGTCACTTTGAAGTTATGTTTGTATCTTTGTGCGACGGTTGACTGTGTTACCAAGGGTTGCATAAATTATGGTTGTTTTGGGATGTGGGCAATTTATTTTAAATTAACCAAACACTAGAATTGTTGTGGAGGTTTGCAAATCTTAGTGTTATAAAATTTGTTGATGATATTATTGTATACCCTTGTTTGATGGAACTCTCTTCTTCTCTCGCGTGTTTGCTACTAGCCTGTAAGACATTGCCCCTTTTTGAATGGTTGGAAAATCTTGTAGTTAATGGTCAAAAACTAATATACTTTGCTTTCACCTCGAAACTTATGTTGTGTGTATACTTTAATTGATTTCCGGTTTGAAACTCATTTATACATGACTTTTTGTGTTAAATTTTGGAACCCGTGTTTCCCCTTTCTTGGGCCGATCAACTTTTGTTCTTTTAGAAATATATTAATTTAGTCTATGCGTTTAGTACCTTTGATAAATTTCTAGATGGTTGGTGTGTATATCAAATCTTGATCTTGTAATTATGGTTTAATTACTTACTTGATGGGAATTCTGTTGTTTGCTAGATTATTTGTTTTCTCCTTATAGGGCCAAAGGCCATTCTCTTACGATTGCTATACTTTCGTTGCTTTTACTCTTAACTGAAGTACAAGGTCTTCTCCTTCTTTGATTGGCATGATGAAGACTTCATTTTAACTTGATGTGTTAATAGTGTTTAGAGGTTTGAACCAATTCTTGTAATAAAGTGTTTCCTTTTCGTGGTATTGTTAGATAATAGTTATGGTGGTTTTGTGTAGCCTTATCTTGCTCAGTTCTCGTGAACTGACTCTTGTAGAAAATTTGCTGCAGATGGATTTTGCGTGTAGATGAGGGATAGATTTGTAGACTTTTGTCATCAACCTCAGTTGAGAAGATTCTTTGCTCGAAACCTTTTTATGTTGTTCAACTTTTGTTAACGTCCAGTGGAAAGTTTAAAAGAGGATCATTGTCTTAGTGTATTGTATCGTGGATTATGTCGTCTTAACTTTGGAACCTTGAATTGTCTGTATATCATTGAAAATACAAGGAAATTTGTTACCGCGTGTTGAGTGACCTTAATGGATTATCGGTATTCTAAGAATTGATGTAACCTTATTTCGTCTTCGTAAATAAATATTGTTAAATTTTCACCCCTACGATTAAATGTTGAGTTAAATCATTCTAAGACTTAGTAATTGTGAGTTATAAGTAAAATAGAATGGGTTGTTTAATACTTATAGAAGTTAAACTAAAATTTATATTGCAAATAAATTGGTGTAGAGGTGACCAACTTGAGAACATGTAATTCCATAAGTGATCACAGATGAAACTATCCCTTGTTAAGTAACAGTATATAACTTGATATCCCTAACTACACTATTGAACACTATCCCTTTCACGGTGAAATTTGTAAAATGACCCTAAGGTGAAATGAACTGTTAGTTGTTTGAAGATGATAAGATTTAATAAGCCAGAGAAAACAAATTGGAGACCTCACCATCTTTCTCACCGCCATTTGGAAAGTAAATTTTTATTCCTTATTAATACTTTTAGCGAAGCCTAAGTAAAGTTGTTGATAATTCTGGTTAAGAGCCCTAACTTCAATTAAATACTGGCAATAACTAATGAGGTCCTAAAAATGTTTCATCTCGACCTTCTCCCTCTAACCCTTTTCCAAGGCACCTTGTATCTCTTCTCTCAAGTGTGTTGAACTTAAAACCATGTTGTCTTGTGGGCAAGAACGAATCTTAGTAGCGTTAGTGGTGAGCAGATGGCCTTGTGAAATTTAATTACTCCTTTTTCTTGATAAACGAATTAAGAAAATAAATGTCATAATAGAGAAGATTTAAAGATAATTACTCAGTGTCAAAGGAATAAACTTGGCTTGGCAAGTTAAATCATACGAATCATATCTTGAGCCTCCTTGAAAACGTAAGCTAAGAATTGCAAGATGTCCTTTTAAAATAATTAACCCTCAAGAATATCTCATTGTGGTTGGCCCTAACTGTAAGTGTGTTCTGTGATTGGACTTCTATGTTGTCTTGTCAAAAAGAAAAGTAAATTGTTCTTGATAGGTGTGAACGTTTCCGTGCTGCCTTTATGGCCATCCTTGTATCAAGTGGTTCACTGTGTTAGTTGTATCCTTGGTGACGACATGTTGCGTCATGTTATGTGTCAAGCAAGTCAAAAAAAGATTTATCTTGTATTTCACTGTGTTGTTCGTGTGTGGATTTTTTTGGGCCGTTACATTCACATTGCATTGTATACATGCGATTGCTAGTAATAGTCTTTAAATAATATGTATGATACATACACACCCGTCCACACACATCAATAATATTATATTATATTATAATATTTTGTAATAAATTATTACTTTATTTATTATATATTAATAATATATATGTAGCCAATAAATACATATTATAGAATCTATAATTAATATTTTAATATTATTTAATAATATTAATTAAAAAATTATATATCTACTATCATATTTATGGATATACTAATCATATATTATAATAATTTATGAATATACTAATATTACTTAATAATATCAATATTAATAATAATATAGCATACATATACATTAGTCCTACACTTTGTAGAATTTATTTCATATCATATAGCTACGTATATTATAATAACATATTGTAATAATTTATTATATAGTAAGATATGTTATAAATTATTATATATAGTCAATAAATACATATTAAAGATTTCATATATTTATATAAATACATATTTAATATTATTTAATAATATTAATTAAAAAATTATATATGTATTATCATATTTATAAATATACTAATCAATATTATAATAATTTATGAATATACTAGATGATGGGGTGGGAGTGGTGCGGTCATGTCACATGGTTGTGTTCTTGTCCACCCATGTTCAAATCCCCTGAGTCACAATTCTCTTCGGAGGTGGTTTCACCTCTAAAAGCGAAATCTTTATTCTAACGTTGGTCACTCTTCCTCTCACCGCCGACACTTTGGGTGGTTGCTTCTCTCATTGTGTCGTGGTTACTCTCCTCTTGCTACCGACACCGGTGGCTGCCTTTTTTACTAACAAAGTGGTGGTTGCTCCTCTCACTATTGACGTTGGCGATTGTTCCTCTCGCTTCCATCTGTAATGCCCCGTTTGGCGGTTACCCAGGTTCTTGGCGTAGTGACCTTTCCCTTGTTGGGCGTCGAACAACTGTGCGTAATTCTGTTGTCTTAGACCACTGTCTCAGCGATGTTTTAGCACCTTCCCTCTCCTTCTGGCGTCCTCGAGTCGTTATCGACACCTCCCTTTTGTGGACTGTGTAATGTCCTGTGCGTTATCCTTTTTACAAGGGATCTTGTTGTCGCATTATTAAGCTCAATCGTTGGTCTAGGTTAATGTGGGTAGAAATTATATATATAATCATAATAGGTAATGGTAATGATGTTATTTTAATTTAATGATCGATCGGCCCTTATTTTATAAGTATTATTATTTTACCTTAATTTCGATCATCATCGATATTTTATATTAAGTATCTCTATAGCATTTCTTCTAGTTGTTTCGTCTAATCGTGTTGTAGGACGAACCCCGTCCCGCGCTGAAGAAGGCGTTGCCTATCTTGGCGCCATGGTAGTCTTTGCTCCGTGTTCATCTTGAGTGTAACCTCTAATTTGTTTCCCCCCTTCGTGTCGTTGTTGACGCTTCCTGTGCTGGCCTCCGCGGCGACCGTTACTTTTTCCTATTTAATGGAATTTGCGTGTTCGAAGCCTGGTAGACGGCTTGTATGGCAGGTTAGTATTTTAGGGTATGTTCCTTTTAAAAAGAGATTCTTATATTTGTTTTTGCAAAAAAAGGGGATTGTAATGAATAGTCGATCTTTGTCATCTATTATTAGTGTCGATCTGGACTGTCGACATTATTAATATTTTTATAGTTTTCCTAGGTTGCTGGTATTCCTTTCGGTTTGTTCTTTTTAAAACAAACTAACTGGTTTAGTATTTCTTTAATCAATATATATGTATATATATTTATATATACTTGTATAACTATAAAATAAGATGAAATAAAATAAAATACAAGTAAAAATAAACAGATAAAGGAATGGAGGGGTTGCGTGGGAAAGATGGGGGGGTAGGTGTGTGGCGCAGGTTGGAGGGGACAGTGTTTTAAAATCAAAATTCTATCTTCTTGTGCCTAAGGCCCTACCGTCCCTCACCCCCTTCCTGCCATCTAGACCTGGTACGTGGCCATCTCCCACTGGCCTTACCTCTGCCAGCCACCCCACCTTCTTTAATTCTGTGATTTGCAAATATCTTGCGTCCTGTGCTACCTGCTCTCTTTGACTGTTCTCGCCGCGTGAGCAGGGAGGAGTGTTTTTGTTGGGATTTGAGATGAATGGCGTGAAAACCCCAGTCCAATGGAGTCGCAGGTTTTGGAAGCTCTTCTTTTGTTGTTCCTCTCCTTGCCATGGCCGCATAGGCTGTTTTAACAACGTTTCTTCCAGCTGACGGGTCGTGTATAGAATGGGGATCCTGCGCATGCCAAGTGTTGCTGCGAATGGAGTCTGAGCCTTCAACAAATGAAACGAAGGGAACTTTCGCCATGTGTGGCCGCTGCAAGTGTATGGTGGTTGGAGTTGAAGCCGCAAGCTAGTGAAGTAGACGTATTACCTCCTCTTCCTGGGGCGCTGTGAGGTGTGTTCTTGTCGGGGATCCACAGCAGAGACCTGCCACAGTTTTCAGCCTGTAGGCACGTTACAGTAAGGTAGAAGCCTTTTGAGCGCCTCCAACAAGCAGGTTGTCCAACTATGTTGTTATCTGTTCAGTATCGACTGCATCCTCAATTCGGGATTCTCCTTCAAGGTTTTTTTTTAATCAAAATCGATTATGTGACAGTGAGAGTATTACCAGAAGACCTGATGAAATTTATTTCTAAGATTCTCTATTGTTTTCTTACTTGTCTTACGATGTAACTCATGGAAGAGGATCTCATGGAGGTGGATCTGTTTCATATCAGAATATTCATGAAGCACGATTTGCTTTGCAATTATATGAGCTTCTTCAACGAGTCACTGAGTTGGCAGGCATAAAGGTTTCTGTTGGACTTATCACACCTTACAATTTGCAAAATTTGAAACGTTTGCACCGAGAGTTTGATCTTTGTCCTCAAATCGATGAAGGAAAAGGTTTATTTATCATTACGGTAGATGTAATCATTATGTCTTGTGTCCGAGCTTCAAATCATGGGGTTGGCTTTGTAGCTGTTTTTCACCGCGTGAATGTGGCGCTAGCACGAGCTCGCAGAGCACTTTGGGTTAAGGGCAAGCAATTGCATTGAAACAATCAGATACATTTTGAGATGGCGTTTTAAACCAGGCATGTTAAACCTGTCCTTGCAATCTTCTGCTACCTTTTTATTATGTCATGAATCGAATGTCTTTTTTTTTTTTTATCTGTTATGGCTTTTAGAATGGGCTTCTGCTTTTTCCTTGTGAATCGACCCTAATTGAAGGAAAGGAAGGACTGTTGGGAGTTGTTTGGTTTTCATACCTTTCTGCCTCATTTTTTTCTTTTCGAAATAAAAGAGTAACTGCTATGTGATAGCAAAATAATGGTTGAAGTTTTATACTGTGGGTGTTAGATCTTTAACCTGGGTGCTTTCCTGCTTAATTCTTAAAATTCGGGTGACATTTAGAGACAATAGTGAACAATGGCCGTTGAGTTCGATTTCTAAACCAGCAGTAGCAGATATAAACTTGAGCCATGAATAACATTAGTGGATATTTGTAGATTTGTCGACTCATGGCCAGTTTTAGGCTAAATGTTTGTTTTTGTCTTGGTAAAAGCTTTTCTTGGGCTGAATCTGTGTGTAGACCTCGCATAGTGAGCATGATGTTTTCTTAGAGGCCTACGTGAGTGAAATATTATTGCTTTCAATATGAGATCTGTGACGTGAGTCATCAGACTGTATCATAAGATAAAAGAGTTCAATCGAACTCTGTAGTAGCAGATGTTTTCTTTGGAGCGACTATGAGGATAGGTCGAGTAGAGTGTCGTGAAATAGATGGGTATGCCCAAGCTATTCATATGTTATTTTAGAGACGGAAGAGAAGGCTTAGTTCGTAGGAAGAGTATTTTCTTTGTATTCCTCCTTCGCTGACTGTAAACCTTGTGATTGGTGACTCGAGTTGGGTCACGGTATTGTGTCGATTCACTTATATTTTCAACAGACTATCCCTTGCTTGTTTAAATTCAAGTATCAAATGAAATGGGTTTCTATTAAATCCATTATGTAGCTTAGCAAACCTTCAATAATTCAGGTAGGGACTTTCTGAGTAAGTGTTGACTGAGGCATGTATGAAAATAGAATGGTTACCTTTCTTCGAATTGGGTTAGACTTGTATGAAAATGGAAAAGGTAGGAATCGACTCAGTTACATATTTTAGTGAGCTAAGTCCTTAACTCTTACAATGATCATATGAGTGGTGGATTACGGGTTTATTACTGATTATGTGATGTAAGATAATAACAACCTTTGGTGAAAAGACTTCTTCTTGATCCTTGCTTGTGTAATCCAACTATAGTTGTTGAATGTAATTTAGTTGGATAGAATCTAATTTATTTAACTTCTTGAAGAAAAATAATTAGGTTCGGTGAGAATTACTTGGTATATTGAATCTTCAGATTCAGTTATTGTGTTGTGAGTATTATATGTATGTTGGTTTTTATTCGGTCAGTGAAGTTAACTTTAATCTTTGACTGATTTGTGTTCATATATGGTTGGGGCCTATATTCTTCCTAAAACAAGGATGTGTGTTAATGCAGTCTTGTTACCAAGCAATTTTGAATATGTTAAGTCATTTGACTGATCTTTATCCTTTTGGTTAATAATAGAATGATGTTTGGGTGTTAGATTTCAATCACGTAATCCATAGGATTACATGACTGAAATCTCAATACTCTCAGCCTTGTTGTCTTCACCAATAAGGTCTCACCTTGATTATCTTTGGAATATCTCTCTCACTTGAATATTGGGATTCCTCCTTGTTGGCTGGTATAAATCTCTTCATCTTGTGAAACATATTGATTAGTGGTTTGTGATTTGATCCATTCTTGAGTTTAGAATTTTACTTTCATGATATTATAAA
The DNA here is from genome assembly GCA_018340775.1 of Taxus wallichiana var. yunnanensis. Taxonomy (NCBI): domain Eukaryota; kingdom Viridiplantae; phylum Streptophyta; class Pinopsida; order Cupressales; family Taxaceae; genus Taxus; species Taxus wallichiana. The sequence continues at coordinate 330,585,671 of CM031239.1, read as the reverse complement.
ATGTTAGCTTACTGTTATAATGGGTAGTCTTAACATGCTCAGTTCTAGCGAACTGACTCTAGTTAATATTTGTGCAGATGGATTATGCGAGTAGACTAGAGGAAAAGAGTGTAAAAGTTTCATCTGTACAATTTATGAAGTTCCTTGTAAAAATGTCCAATGTGTTGTAAATTGTGTAACATTGCTTGCAAAGAGAGTTTATATGACCTCTTGCCTGGAATTGTTCGGAGAATTACGTGAAGAAGTAGTTTTGTCCTTTTTTGTAATTTGGCTGGTAACTCTTCTTAGTGAGAAATAATATTCAATCTCTTCACTGGCATAAGCATTGTAAAACTTTGATCTTGAGAATTAAGTGTTAATTTAAATCTTTCTAAGACTTTGTATTGATGGGTTATATGTAAGTTTTAATGGGGTGGCTTTTCCTTACAGAAGTTACCTAAAAGTTTTATTCAAATAAATCTGTTGTAGAGGAGATCCACTCGAGAACAAACAATTCCCTAAGTGATCAAGGGCGAGGCTATCCTTGCAATGTGATTTTATATAACGTGTTATCCCTAACTGAACTAGTAAACACTACTCCTTTTGGTGAACGCTAAAAACAAGCTTAAAGGAAAACAATGGTTAGTTTCTAATAAGATTTAACAAGTAAGAGAAGAAAATTTAGAAACCACTCAATTTATCTCTCAGCCTATTTAAAAGTAAGTAGCTTCCTCTTGATAAGCTCTTTCGGTGAAGCCTAAGTAAGAGCGCTAATAATTACGTATAAAACCTCAAGCTTCAATTAAACCTCAGTAAGAACTAATGACGTCTTAAGGGTGAACTCATTTGACCTTCTTCCTTTAACTTTATCCAGGGTACCTTGTAATTTTCTCTTAAGTTTGTTGAACGTGAACCGATGTTGTCATAAGGGCATGAACGAGTTCTAGTAACGTAAGTGTGAATAGATGGCCTTGTGGAATTAAATTACCATCTTTATCAAATAAATATATAAAACAAATAATTGTTATAAAGGAGAAGACTTTAAGTGAACTACTCTACAGTGTATAAGAACATAACTCAGTTGGTAAGATGATTTGTGCGAATCATATATTGAATCCTTCTGAAAACTTAAGTCATGAGTTAAAGGGTGTCTTATCAAAATAAATAACCTCCAATCATTTAATTTGTGGCTTGCCCTAGCTGTGAGAGTGTCTTGTGGTTGGGCTTCTATGTTATTCTGTCAAAAAAGTATATTATCCTTTTGGGTGTGAACGTTTCCATGCTGACCTTGTGGTCATCCCCGTAACAAGTGGTTCCCAGAGTTGGTTGTAACTTTGTGACGACATGTTGTGTCGTGTTTTGTGTCGAAGCAAGTAAAAAAAAAAATATCCTGTCTTTTACTGTGTTGTGTGTGTGTTGATTTTGGGTTGTTACACCATTAGTAATAGTTGTCCCACTCTCGGGGTCATTTTCTTTGGTCGCATTACATTTTCACTATGGTTTCATGGTTACTTCAATTGGATTCCTAATAGTGAAACCCTTCATTATAACCGGAGTTGTGCATCTTTCTCAAAAAAATTCAATTGTACAAAGATGTGGGTTCTTTCAACACCCTCAATTTACCCTCAATTCTAATTTTTTTAATATACTAATATTACTTAATATTATTAATATTAATAATAATATATCATACATATACATCGATAAATATTAATATATATTATAAACTATCATTTTATAAATATTTTTAAGTAACAACATAATTATAAAAATGAGATGTATTGATGCGCCAAAATTAACAAGAACTTGACAAAGTCATAACTTGAATTGAGTGTCCATTTGAGTCTTTTTTTTTTTTAAACCACATGTTTTGATGTGACAAGCACACCAACAACTCCCCTACCAATCAAAACAAATTTCAACACATATTTAGGGCCCAAATTTGCCATCTTGAGGCCAAAAATTAAGATTTAAGTTGTAGTTTGATTTTTTCTTATTTTTGGGTATTAATTAATTTTAATCTATTAGTTGCATTATGAATTAGAAAGTTGACAATTCCTTTAATTTAGGAATGTAAAAGATGGGAAACAATTTCTAGTAAATTGCTTAAAATAATAATTTCCACCAACTAGAGTAGATTCGGTCAAAGTCGGTCAAAGTTTGCTTGGTAATGTAGCCAAATTCTAACCAAGCATGATTTATTGCAAATAATATGAACTCCAAAGAGAATAGATCTCCTTCTTCGTTGTTGAATAATGAATTACAATCTTTCCTAAATAGGAAAACAACTCCCAACTCGAGTTCCCAAGTAAACTCTAACTAACTCTGACTAAAACTACTCTAGGTGGTGAAAATTACTGTTTTTAACAGTTTACTAGAACCTACTATTCTTAATAAGTTCGCATGCTTATTCATACGAGCACAGAAATTACCACGCATCTTTTACATCCGTAAATTAGATGAATTGCCAACTTTCTAACTCATAATGCAATTATTAGACTAAAATTAACTAATGCCCAAAAATAGGAAAAAATCGAACTATAACTTAAATCCTAATTTTCGACCTCAAGATGGCAAATTTAGAGCCCAAAAATGTGTCAAAAACTTGCCCCAATCGGTAGGGCTGGTTTCCGCTGCATTCGTCTCATCGAAACACGTGGTTTCAAAAAAAACGGACTCAAACGGACACCCGAAGCTCAAGTTATGACCTTGTCACGTTCTTGCTAATTTTGGCGCATCATTCTCCCGCTTGAAAAAACGCAGCTCTTGCAAAAAAATTCTTCAAACTGCTCCCATTTATCTACATCCAACTTCTTAATCTTCCACTCTGTGACCCAAGTATTGTCCTCTTGTTCAGTCCTTTCCAATGTACCAAATATTTGTTGTATTTCTCGCGTTGCGTGTCCATTGTTTTCTTATCTAGAATCGATCCACTTCTTCTTTTTCTTCACCAAAACTTGTTACCTCCAATCTACTACTTCATCAAGAACATCCCCTTCGCACCATCCCTATGAAAAGAATACAAATCTAAAACATTAAACACTTGAGAAATATCAAAATTCCCTGGCAATTCTACCTCATAAGCATTATCGTTTATTTTTTTCACAATTTTGTAGGGACCAATTTTCTTGTACTTCAGCTTGTTATAGGTTCCTCTTGAAACCTTTCCTTCTTCAAATATACCATATCTAACTCACCAATTGTAAATACCTTTCTCCTTACATGTGCACATCTGCTATTTCATTATGCTTATCATTATTATTCTACGAGTTTCTTACGCACTACTTCTGCAATTGTTGTATATGTTCGGCAAATGTTTCTACATCATCACTAACTCTACCATCAATCGGTAGTTGTACCAAATCTAACACCCCATTTGGATTACTCTCATACACAATTGAAAATGAAAACTTTCATGTGAATCTATTTATGGAACTATTATATGCAAACTCAACTTGTGCTAATGTTAAGTCCCATTGTTTTGGCTTTTCCCCAATGATGCATCTTAACGAGGTTTCTCAAACTCGATTTACCACTTCTATTTGTCCATCAGTCCGAGGGATAATAGGCCTTTGCTAAACTGCAATTGAGTTCCCAATTTCTTCCATAAAGTCCACGAAGTGACTTAAGAACCTTGTGTCCCTATCTGAAGTAATGGTTTTAAGAACACCATGCAAACAAACTTCTCTAGAAAACAAATCTGCTACGTCTGTCACATCACTTGTTTTCTTGCAGGCAATAAAATGAACCATCTTAGAAAATCTATCAACCACAAAAATTGAGTCATTACCTCTTTGTGTTTTTGGTAATCCCAAAACAAAATCCATACTCAAATCTGTCCATGACCCTTTAGGAACAGGAACGACATATACAACCCTATATTATGTGCATGGCCTTTCGAGACTTGACAAATTCGACACCTCTCCACATATCTTACCACATCTCTTTTCAGCTTTGGCCAATAGTATTTCTCTGCTACCAAGGCTATCGTCTTATCTTTACCAAAATGCCCAGCCAATCCTCCACTATGCAACTCTTTTACTATGTTCTCTCTCATAGACCCAACTGGAATACATAGTTGGCATCCCTTGAATAGATAGCCATCTTGTAAAATGTATTCATCCAGAACATCTCCTGCATTGTCTGATAATGGACAAGTTAACCTTTCAACAATATCCTTGAAATCAATATCAGAAGAATACAAACCCTTTATTGCTTCAAAACCCACCACCTCATTTTCCATAGTGGTAAACAAAGTCACACGCCTACTCAATGCATCTGCAACTTGATTCTGTTTTCCTAATTTATGTTTTAGAGAAAAATATAACCCCTGCAAAAATGATACCCACTTTGCATGCCTACTATTCAACTTCTTTTGTGTATTCACATACTTGAGGGTTATGTGGTCGTAAATAATACAAACTCCTTAGGCACTAAGTATTACCTCCAATGCATTAATACTTGTACAATTGCATAAAATTCCACATCATAAGTAGAGTAATTCTTTCTTACCTCATTCATTTTCTCACTAAAGAAAGGTATTGGCCTTCCACCTTGACTTAGAACGGCACCAATACCCCTGGTGTCACAATCACCCTTAAACACTATCAAAATATGGTAGTGCCAAAATAGGTGCCTTTGTCACCTTCTTCTTCAAGAACTCAAAACTATCCTCAGTTGCCTTCATCCACAAAAACTCCTTTCCTTTTGTCCAATCTATTATAGGTGCTACAATACTACTAAATTTTTAATAAACTTTCTGTAGAATGTTGCTAGACCATGAAAGCTTCTTACCTCTGTTATACTCCGTGGAGTAGGCCATTCAATAATTACCTTTATCTTTTCTGAATCCATCTGTACCCCATCTTCGAAATAATAAAGCCCAAGAATACCAAAATCTCTTGCATAAATGTGCACTTCTTCATATTTGCATATAGTTTCTCTTTCCTTAACACTTGAATATCACTCTTAGATGCCTCAAACGTTCTTTTTTAGTTTTACTAAAGATCAAGTTATCATCAAAATAAACCACAACAAACTTACCATTATACTCCCGCAACATGGTGCTCATTAGTCTCATAAAAGTACTTGGTGCATTGGATAACCGAATGACATCACTAACCACTCATATAATCCATTTCTGTCTTGAATGTTGTTTTCCACTCATCTCCTTCTCTGATCTGAATCTAATGGTAACCACTTCAAAGATCAATCTTGGGAAAATATGTAAATCCAGCAAGCACATCCATCATATCATCAAGGCGAGGTATTGAGAACCTATACTTAATTGTAATTTTATTGATTGCTCTGCTATCAGTGCACATTCTCCATGTTCCATCCATACTTTGGTGTTAATAAAGTTGGGGTTGCACACGGACTCATGCTCTCCCTCACGACACCCTTTCTCACGAGCTCTACCACTTGCCTATTCAACTCAGCATGCAATGTTGGGCTCATCCTATAAAACGCTTGATTTGAGAGTGAAGACCCTGGAATAAAATCAATATGGTGTTGAATATCTCTTTTGGGTGGTAATCCGTCTGGTAGCTCATCAGGGATAACATCAGAAAATTCTTTTATTAATTTTGTTGTTTCTACTGGTATTTGTGCACTTGCAGGTTCATCCTTGTTGGCGACTAGTGCATAACAAAAACGGTTGCCTTTGCCTCCTTCACAAATTCCTTTGCAGAAAGCATATTTTCAGCCTTCCCCTCTTCCTTGAGAGGTAGTAAAACTATTTTTGTGCCATCCTTCCAGAAAGTATAAGTATTCTTCCCCTATCATGAATAACTTTCCTATCAAATTGCCATGGTCTTCCTAATAGCATATGACATGCATCCATAGGAATAACATCACACCAAATCTCATCCTTGTAACTTTTTCCAATTAAAAACTTTTTAACATCTCTTATAATAAGTAACTTCATTACCCTTTTTAAACCATGCAATACTGATAAGGGTTAGGACTCTTATCACAACGTTGAGACCCAATTTCTCGACTATCTCATTTGAAACCATATTTTCACAACTACCACCATCAATAATAACATTACATACCTTTCCTCCAAAAGTGCATCTTGTTTACGAACATATTTGTAAGAAACCATGCATCCCCCTTGATATCCTTTTTGGAGCAATCATCGTCCTCTTGATCATCAAATTTTCTCCAACATCTGGTAGAATTTCTAGGTCCTGTTAATCTTCTACTTGTTCAGCTTCAACAAGATTTATTCTTGGTGCATCTCCTTGTCTCTTGTCATGTGAATAAGAATGCGGGCATTCAAAATCCCGATGCCCCTCTTCACCACATTTGTAACAAACAAATGGTCTTCATGGAGCCTCCCATCCTCTATCGCCAGTGTATCCTCTACCCCTAGAAAATCCTTTGCCTCTTTGTTGATTTTGGAAATCTTATCTCATATCTTCTTGCTTGTCCAATCCACAAGATGATTCTCCCTACCTTGGTCGAAACCAACTCATCCCGAAAAGAAGATGAGGCCCCTATTCATTCAGGTTATCTCCTAAAACTTTGACGATTTTGTTTTCCTCGACCTTTAAGGCTAATCGATAGGCATCCTCCGTACTCTTAATCCTATGCATACTTATCTCATCTTGAATAGAAAATTTTAATCCATTTACATACCTTGTAGCCATTTGTTCCTTAGTTTCTTCATGCTCTACACAAATGGACAACTTGTAGAACTCATCTATGTATTCTTGCACGGTTTGTAAGTTCTGTCTAAGATTCTGAAACCTCCTGTAAAGGGTTTGTACATAATCCACAGGGAGAAATTTATCCTTCAGACTTCTTCTCCATCTTACTCCACGTCCTAATTCTTTCTTTCCCCTTTCTTGACCTCTCTTTCTGTAGATGATCCCGCCATAACATAACATGACCTTTCAATTTCGTACTGCAAATTTTACCTTCTTTTCTTCCGACATAGCCTTCCACTCAAAAAAATTCTCCATACCAATCAATCAATCTATCATCTCCTCGATTTTAGATTACCACCATACTACGAAACATCAACTTTTATCCCATCATTCTTCCCTTTTAATGCACAAAGCATCCTTTCTTCAAAAGCAAATGGTGGCGCTTGCATTTCCTCCTCTTCACAAACTTCTTCTTCATCTGTGTCATCTCCACCTTGATTTCCTCTTTCAGTTATCATTGCAACAAGCGCAACAACTTGCCTCTGCAGATCTTGTATATTTCTATTCATCTAGGGAAATACCGCCTTCTCTTCCTCTTCCTACCATTTTTTTTATAAAAGACTCGAACTAGCTCTAATACCAGATAATGTAGCCAAATTCTAACCAAGCATGATTTACTGCAAATAATATGAACTCCAAAGAAAATAGATCTCCTTCTTCATTGTTGAATAATGAATTACAATGTTTCCTAAATAATAAAACAACTCCCAACTCGAATTGCCAAATAAACTCTAACTAACTCGACTAAAACTACTCTAGGTGGCAAAATTAATATTTTTAGCAGTCTACTAAAACATGTTATTCTTAGTAAGTTCACATGCTTATTTATACAAGCACAAAAATTCCCATGCATATTCTACATCCCTAAATTAGAAGAATTGCCAACTTCCTAACTCATAATGCAATTATTAGACTGAAATTAACTAATGCCCAAAAATAGGAAAAAGCTGAACTCTAACTTAAATCTTAATTTTTGGCCTCAAAATAACGGATTTAAGTCCAAAAACGTGTGAAAACTTGCCCCAACGGTAGGGTTGATTGCCATTGTGTTCGTCTCATCGAAACACATAGTTAAAAAAAACGAACTCAAACGGACACCTGGAACTCAAGTTACGACCTTGTCAAATTCCTACTAATTCTAGCGCATCACTTGACAAGTCAAGTTGGGAGTTCTTTTCCTATTTTTAAGAAACATTGTAACTCGTTATTAAATAACAAATAATGAGATCTATTTTCTTTTGGAGTTCTTTTGAAGTTTGAAATTTGGCTACATTATGTATGTTTACTATCATATTTACATCATATATTATTATAATTTATTAATTACTTCATATTGTCACTATTATTAATAATATATATTTTTCTTACTAATTTTATATTATACATATAGGTTACTCCCCAAACACACGCATACAATATAAAATATATCATGTATAAACATTCCATTCAACATTTTAAACTAATATATTATAAATATTTATAAAATGGTACTTTATAATATATACTATTATTAGTAATATTATAATACTAGTATAAAATATATCCTAGAAATGCATTGGGTCTTATTCATATATTCAACTAATATATTATAAATATTTTGAAAATAAATATATATTATACACATTTATATAAATTTACAATTAACATATGATGTATATATATATATATATATATATATATATATATATATATATATATATATATATATATGTATGTATATATATATATATATATATATATATGTATATGTATATGTATATGTATATGTATATGTATATGTATATATATATATATATATATATATATATATATATATATATATGATATATTAAATAATATTGTCTATATTAATAATAATATATTATATTAATAGTATTATAATACTAACATAAAATATATCCTAGATATACATTGGGTCTCATAGACATTCCAACTTTTCAAATTCTCAATTTTGAAAACTTATCTTCACCCTCTCACATATTTATTCCCCTCATAAAAATCCTTAGATTAATAAAATAAATTATCAAAAATATATTTTTAAATTATATATTCATGTTAATTAATCACAAAATAATGTGTTAGACTATAAATTTTGTTTTGATAAATAAATAAATTTTAATTTTTTTTTTTATAAAAACTTGTTCACCCTCTCGAGACCTTTCTTCCTCTCCATAGATTAATAAAATAAATTATAAAAATATATTTTTATAATTATACTTCATTATTTTTGTTTTAACAAATAAATAAAATTCAAAAATTACAAATAACCAAAAAAATACATTAAGCATAACATTGCAATCTCCTTAGGATGTCAATGACCATCCTTGAGGGTTTTGGAGGGCATTTTAAGCCTTCCCAAAATGATTTTTTTTTATTAAAAATAATCTTTGCTATAATTTCAATAAATACAATGGTGTATTTGCATTGTCCTTTTTGTGCATGGAAAGCCTCACATAATATTTAAAAGAGACACATTTAGGGATCTCGTAAACCTGCAATGAAACACATTAAGCATAACATTGCAATCTCCTTGGGATGTCAATGACCATCCTTCAGGGTTTTGGAGGGCATTTTAAGCCTTCCCAAAATGATTTTTTTTTATTAAAAAATAATGTTGCTATAATTTCAATAAATACAATGGTGTATTAATATTCAAATTATTAGGCGCATTGTCCTTTTTGTGCATGGAAAGCCTAACATAAAATTTAAAAGAGACATTTAGGGATCTCGTAAACTTGCGATGAAATACATTAAGCATAACATCACAATCTCCTTGGGATGTCAATGACCATCCTTCGGGGTTTTGGAGGGCATTTTAAGCCTTCCCAAAATGATTTTTTTATTAAAAAATAATTTTGCTATAATTTCAATAAATACAATGGTGTATTAATATTCAAATTATTAGACTGCATTGTCCTTTTTTGTGCATGGAAAGCCTAACATAAAATTTAAAAGAGACACATTTAGGGATCTCGTAAACTCGCTGATGAAACACATTAAGCATAACATCGCAATCTCCTTGGGATATGTCAATGACCATCCTTGGGGTTTTGGAGGGCATTTTAAGCCTTCCCAAAATGATTTTTTTATTAAAAAATAATGCTGCTTTATAATTTCAATAAATACAATGGTGTATTAATATTCAAATTATTAGACTGCATTGTCCTTTTTGTGCATGGAAAGCCTAACATAAAATTTAAATGAGACACATTTAGGGATCTCGTAAACTGCCTGATGAAACACATTAAGCATAACATCGCAATCTCCTTGGGATGTCAATGAGCATCGTTCGGGGTTTTGGAGGGCATTTTAAGCCTTCCCAAAATGATTTTTATTAAAAAATAATGCTTTGCTATAATTTCAATAAATATAATGGTGTATTAATATTCAAATTATTAGACTAGATTGTCCTTTTTGTGCATGGAAAGCCTAACATAAAATTTAAATGAGACACATTTAGGGATCTCGTAAACCTGTGATGAAACACATTAAGCATAACATCGCAACTTCCTTGGAATGTCAATTACCATCCTTCAGGGTTTTGGAGGGCATTTTAAGCCTTCTCAAAATGATTTTTTTATTAAAAATAATGCTGCTATAATTTCAATAAATATAATGGTGTATTAATATTCAAATTATTAGATTTGGATTGTCCTTTTTGTGCATGGAAAGCCTAACATAAAATTTAAAAGAGACACATTTAGGGATCTCGTAAACCGCTTGATGAAACACATTAAGCATAACATCGCAATCTCCTTGGGATGTCAATGACCATCCTTCGGGGTTTTGGAGGGCATTTTAAGCCTTTCCAAAATGATTTTTTTATTAAAAAATAATCTGCTTTATAATTTCAATAAATACAATGGTGTATTAATATTCAAATTATTAGACTGCATTGTCCCTTTTTTTTGCATGGAAAGCCTAACATAACATTTAAAAGAGACATTTATGGATCTCGTAAACCTATGATGAAACAATGAGGATGATATATTTACGTTAGAGCATGGTGTATTTCTGTTAGGAAATAATATCGCCTAGTCACAATATACTTTTGGTAACATTAGATTATATGTATGCCTTGAATGAGAATAGAAACGTACCTTCCAAGATTATATGTATGCCTTGAATTGAGTAAAATTAATTGATTCGTGGATTTATTTATTGGTTATAAGTAGCTTGCAAGATGAGGTCAATATTTATATGTTGAGAGATCAATAGAAACGCCCGATTACACGAGCATTTGTCAAGGCCAAGATTGTAATCTATGAAATTGTAATAAAAAATATTGTGAAAAAACAATAAAATGTGGAGCGATCTAGCTAAAATCTTGAGCAAAATTCTAACTAAAACAAATGTGGGAAACAACTATTGTAAAAGCTGAACATGCTTTGTCACATTAAAGGGAAAATTAAGCATTTACAGTTTTTACTATTAATTATCTCAGAATAATATCACAATAAAAACATGCCACCGTTCAAATTACCATTTTGTTGAAAAAATATATATGTTAGAAAAACAACACTATAAAACAATTTTGGGTAGAAATATTTTTGTTAATGGGGCTGAAAGATCCAAATTAGAGACTTCTTGTGAAATTGAAAAATTTCAAAGTAAGCCATTTGGAATAGTTAGATGTTTTTAATCCAAAAGCTGTAATGCCTCGTTTGGTTTCTACTTCTTTTACCCCTTTTTGCTAAACGTCGAATGTTTATTTGAGCTTCTTTTGATCGTTGGGTGTTTACGATCTTGTTGTGAATTTAAATTAGCGTATTTTCTCCCAGTCTTACCTCCTGGTGCCGTCGTCACTGCTTGCTAGTCGCTGAGGGTTCCCATAGCGTCTTTTACGAGCTTGGTCATTTTAGGCTTATCGAATTCTCGGTTAAGTGGTCTGCTGCCGACGCCATTATATAAAGGCTCTGAAGGATATTTTTTTAAAAAAAAAAGAGTGTTTAGGACTTTTCTTTTAAGGCACCTAATATCAAGTTAATTTAAAGATAAGTGTATATATATATTTTTAATCAATATTTTCCCCCGTAGGCCTACCTCGGCTTGCGTGGTAAGGAGCATTCCATTTTGTGTGGCGCCTTTGTAGGAGGGGACTATTTTATAATGTTGAAGGACCCTTGATAATTTCTAAAATTAATGTTTTATCTACCAGCCTTATTTCTCCTGGCAAGCGGCCTGTCCCCAAAGCATGGGCTCCAAAAATAAAATAAAATAAAATTTATTATCCTTATGCTATGGTTAGCTGGCGGATGGGTGACATTTCTTGTCAACTTCTTAAATGAACTTTTAATTCATGTTTGGCGTGAGATGGTGGAAGATCTTTTTCCTCTTTTCTTGCTGACAGGACCAATTGGATGGTTGGCTCATTAATTTGCTGCCATGGCTCCCTGTCGTAGCCTGCAAAAATACATTGTTGATCACCGGCTACGGGGATGCGCAAGAGAAACATGGGTGCGTGTACAAACTTCTTGAATCTTGGTGTGTATGAAGTTGTAGCTTTTTTGTACACGATCGATGTTCTGTGGAATTAATTTTGGTGATTGCATCATCACATAGTGTATCCCTCTTTGAGAGACCAGTTCTGATTCATATAATGTCAATACCCTTTAGATTTTAGCGCAAGGCTCAAGATTGGGTTGCATTATAGCACTTTGAAGTATGATGCTCTTGGTATACAAGTTTTGATTAATCTCACACCATTAGCTGTGCAACTTTTTACACTTTTATAGATTATTATACTTGTTATCCTGTTTATGGATATTGATACTTGCTATATGTGGCTGTGCATTATCAATGCTGGTTTCTAATCTTTGACAGCTAATTATAAGAAAAGATGTCTTACACCTCGTGTATAAAGAAAAGATGTCTTTCACCTCGTGGATAAAGGGTACGGTTTCAACTTCACTGAAATTAGAGGTTTATGATCTTACGCATACATGCATTGGATTGAATAGAGTTCTATCAAAATTTGTTTTGGGATAGAGGTGCGTTATTTATAAGATGTCTGAGATGAGTCCAAGAATAGAATCGTTGCGACCACATGAAAGATGAATACTTGAGGTGGACCTGGTTGCATGTCATGTTGTATTTGATTAAGATTAATGACCTCATTACGTCCTTGCAGGCAAACAATTGTTATTTGATATATATTCTATGACTTTAAAATGTTAGTAACTGTCAAGATTTTGCAAGATTAGATACTTGAGAAATGTTCTTGTAGTATAACCTTGATAGGTTATGTACCTTTTGTTACTTGTTATTCTGCATCCAGTTTACCCAACCTACAGGAAAATCTTGTCATGGCGTTTGCACTATGGTGGCAATGTTATTCATTGATTTCTATTACCGACAATGACTAATATTAGGCGAAGATGTGTTGCGCCTTATGGAAACATGGTATGCACTCGACGATGCCTTGTCATGATTGCAACAGAAAAGGTTTATAATCTCACACCCCTGTCACGAAGCTGGTGTGCACCGTGGCACCGGCTTGTTGTAGTTTTGAGCAACTAGAAGCTCTGGCGATGGGGGGGCATGAACGCTCTCTTCAAAATGGAGATATATTTTCTGTTTCGTCGCCTTCACACAATTTTTTGTCTCCGTTGGGTCATTCCACTTCAGCTGCTCCACCGACTACGGCCTCTGTTTTCTCATAAATTGGTTTTCTGCCAGTTTGGGTTGTGGTTTCTTATGTTCGTGCCTTTCTAATAGGCATTCACCCATCAAAATTATCTCGGTCTTCAGAGAGATCTAAGGCAAAAGTGCAGGTTTGGAAAAGGCCATTACCTCAATTTTTTCCTGTGTTTTGTTCTTGGGCTTTTGATTGGGTTCACCCCTTTTAGCATGGAGAGTTTTTCTGTAAATCTTGCCTCCAAGCACCAAGATTTTTGCATTTGAAATAAAAACAACAAGCAACAAACCCCCACTTATCATCCCATACATGCTCAAGTTTCTCGAAAACAGTTCAATGTCATGGCATCTCCCGATATTGTAAAACGAGGCTTTAACATTTACCCCATCAGTATATGGGCAAAGATGCACATTGCGGACTATACAATTGATTTTATGAAGACAAGAGCATGACCGTTAAGAATTTGGAATTAGAGGTTCAGCAGGAGAAAGAAGCTTGCATGAGGAATCTATGTGCTGAGGAAGAGAAGTTGCACAGGTTGTGTTGCTGTTGCCCGAGCCCTGGTCGACGTGCTTGTTGGTTGGAAGAATTCTAATCAGGCATGTTAAATCTATTCCTTGTAATAGTTTTCTACCTTCTTTCAGCGTCTTGAAATGAATTTTCTTTCCTCTTGAATGACACCTAGACAAATGTTTTCGTGGTTGTTTATATCGCTCCCTGATTGTGTTGGTTGTTCCTTTAAATTTCGATCCAATTTCATTGGTTTTGCTTGGAATGTTTCTTCCTCTCTTATAGCTTACTCTATTTCATATTTGTCTAAATGGGTTACTGCAATATTGAGAGATGCAATCTAGTTCGTAGGGAAGGAAACATTATAGAGTTTCGTTTGCTTATATGACTCTCTTTTAAAAGAAATCTGTGATGGTATTTATAATTGAAGGCTTACTATATGGAAGGTTAAGCCTTCATATCTCTAGTTGGTTGAATAAATACGTATTTCCTGTTTAGGGCTCTCCTGTTTTGCTAAAAGGTACATTAATAGTGACATTGTGTTCTAAAACTTGTTTAAGCCTATGGGCATTCCTTACTTTTTGTTTAAATAGAAAATGGCATTAGGGTTTTGTTTTAGAACTGTACATGATTGACTTTTGTACCCAGTTCTAGAGGATGAATAACCTGACATCTATTTTGGCCTCCACGTGTTGAGAGAATTACTATACCTACTTCCTGGTTCAAACTCTTGTTTGATTAAAGTAAGGGGGAAACATTGTAAGTTTTATTGAATGAAATCTCTACTATTTTTATTAAGGGACGCAAGCAAACTATTAATAGCTGGATTGAAACAAAAGTTGTAGGTGAATCCATGGTATTGGACTCATGAACTCGTTTCCGGTTAGATGACAGCTGATTTCAGTGATAATATAATAGGTGGCTGTTATATTCACCTGTTTGATATTTGCTAGACATTTCCTTGATAAGCCCACATGGATCGGGTAAAATTTCCATCTTCTATACCATTGGCAAGGAGCTCATAGAACTTTTAGGCTTGACTGCACTGCGTAACCTTCCTGATGGGTATGTGTGTTGATTCTTATTTTGTGCGTGTACTCGTGGTAAGGCCTTATTAGAGAATGGGGTATCGATGGTGTATTACCTATCGTGTATTGAACCCTTTGAATGCAAACTCGATTATCATATATTATCAGGCTTCTTTGTTAAATGTCCCGCTTTGCGACTTCGTTAAATGTAATCAACCTTCAGTATGTATGATGTTGTCGGAATTTTGGTAAATTATTAACGGCACGGGGCTACCCTTCCCTTATATTGTTTGGAAAAGTTGACGACTTTGATGAAGACTATTGGTAGATTAATGGATGTTTGTGACTGTTTAATGCATCTGAAGAGTGGCTTTGATTATGTTAGCATTTATCACTTTTAGGGAATCCTGTACGGAAGAGCTGATAAACTCTTGCTTAAAACTGAAACTATAGATTGTCTTTTGTTTTGGGTTACGCTCCCTTATTGCTATAAAACCCTCCTCCTGGAAGGATTGGATAACCTTGTTTTGCTTCGCGGCTATGATCGGAAATAAATGTCTCGACTCCTCAAGTTCTTTGATTTCGGGATGGACAGAAGTAGTATCAGATTTCAATCACGTAATCTCTAAGATTACATGATTGAAATCTTTATACTCTTAACATTTATGTCCCTAACCATTAAGGTCTTGCCTTGATCCTAGAGTTATCTTTCTTACTAGAAATTTTGACTTCCTCCTTGCTGGCTGTATAAATCTCTTTCTCATATGAAGCAATTTTGATTAGTGGGTTGTGCTTTGATCTTTTTTTTAACTAGAACATTCCTTTCATGATATTGTTAAATGTTAGCTTACTGTTGCAATGTGTAGCCTTAACATGCTCAGTTCTCGTGAACTGACTCAAGTTAATACTTGTGCAGATGGCTTGCGCCTGTTGATAGAGGGAAGAGTGGTGAAGGTTTCATCAGTTTGTTTTATGTTTTTTTCTTCTTGTGCAATGTCACACGTGTTGAAATTATTGCTATGATTCTTGATATGGATTTGGAAGGCCTCTTGCCTTGGATGTTCGGTTAATGTGTTATAAAGTTGCTTTGTCCTGTTGTACTAAGATTGTAATTATCTTTGTGAGAAATAATATTTCAATCTTCACCTTGTTATGAGCGTTCTTTTGATAATATTATTTATCGGTTATGAACCGTTGTGGTTGCGTGGCTTGATTATGTTTGGTACATTCTTATGCTCAGCCAAGTTCTATTGAACCTTGTGATCACCTTAAGGTTGTGTACCTTGTTGAGTAGAAAGGTTTTAACCGTGTTCTTCTCTCTCTTTTGTTCTGACAGCTTCTACCCCCTAGTCATAAGACTTTCATGCTTTTATAACTCTTCTTAGTCTTGACATCAGTGTAGTTCCATGTACATGTTAGTAGGTGGAAATCCTCTTTCAAAAAGTTAATCAAAGAATAACAGAACAAAAATGAATTCATAAGTTGAGTGAATAAATAAAATAATTATGGAGTTGTGTACCTTATTGAATAATTTTAAGAGTTTTCCTATTGAAAAGAGAGGAGTCTTCTTCTAACATAAAATATTCTACCATTGCGAACATTAAGCTATGGATTAAACCTTATTTTCAGTATTGTGACATAATAAGTCTTGTGTTCCTTGTCGAATCGAAAAAAAAATAAAATAATAATAATAAAAATAAATAAATAAATGAAGATTGTTACCCTAATCCAGTTTAACTCATGGTTCTCTTTGAAAGTCTGGTTAATAACTACATAGATCACCATAATAAAATGAATTGACCTTCTCTCTCTCTAACCATTTTCACAGTAATTTTGTAAACCAGATAAATGAGTAAATGTCATTTAGAGATGACCTTAATATAGTTGCTTAAAAGCATGAAAGAAAAGAAACCCATACCATAAGAAGAATTGTAAGAAACACATCATGAACCTTCTAGGTCCCAAAGTCAAGTCTTGGTAGACCGTCAGTGAATAATTAACCTTAAGAAGATTTTCTCAGTGGGACATCCTGAGCTGCAACCTTGTATTGTGGTTGGTCTTTCGGGGTGTCTTACCAGGAGAAGAATGAATTGTCCTTGATGGGTGTGAACGTTTCCGTGTTGTCTTTGTGGTCATACCTGTATCTAGTTATTCTCTTATTTAGTTGTAACCTTGGTGACGACATGTTGCGTCATGTTATGTGTCAAGCAAGTCAAAAAAAAATTATCCTGTCTTTTCTTTGTCTTTGTTAGTGTGTGAATTTTTTGGGTCGTTATAAAACTATAGCCATTATATATATATATATATATATATATATGTATGTATGTATGTATGTATGTGTATGTATGTATGTATGTATGTATATACATATACATACATATATATGTATGTATATATATGTATATGTATACATATATATATGTATATATGTATATACATACATACGTACATATATATATATGTATGTATATACATATGGGTGGAGCTATTAATGTGTGATGTGAAGGAATCCTTTGGTGGCCGCACATGCTCATTGATTAAAATGTTGACTTGTTGTTCACGTGGTCTCTGTCAAATGTAAATCCAACCACGGATGCTTGTTTTGCACTTCATCAAATGGTGAAATAGATGAATCGCTATAGTGTGGTGGGTGAGGATTCTCAAAATCGTGTTGTTGTGCAAAGCGATGTATGGTGGAGCGTAGAACTGAATTTCTCCTGGGAGGGCCGTGAGGAAGATTTGGCTGTATGCAGCAGCTACAGGGCAGAGAAGTAAACTTATCTCAAAAAAATAGTGGCCTCCAGAGAGAGTTAAGTGCGACAGCTGCTACAGGACGATCTCAAGGAACCGTTGGTGCTGAACCTGATGTTTGTAGTTGCACGTGACCACAGTCGTGATCCGTGGTTGCAAAATCTTGCAGCCTGTAGTAGAAGGACGAGATAAAGTTTTAGTTGAGTTGTCTTGCCTTTTCATTTTGGAAAGTCGCTTCTGTCCAGGTGGTGAATCTAACATGGAAGAAGCTCGATCAAATCTTGAGGCTGCGTTTTGTGCTTTGCATTTCCATGGTTTTGCTGGTATCGTGGTTGGCCATGGACGCTCAGCTTGGCCGCTTTGTCTGGTTCGTTGGGCAAGAGCTGCATTCCTTATACTCTGCTCGGGCCTGTCCATTTCGACCCTGCTCGTGTAAAAACTTTGTATGAATGAAGGGTTTCTTGTTTTGGGTAAGTTCTGCTTTACAGCCTGGGAGGTCGAGATCATACATTTAGCTTGGACGCTATTGTTGCTTGACCTGGTCTTAGTTCTTAACTCACCATTGATTTGTGCTTGTATTTTATTGTTTCTGCCATGAGCTTGTCCCAGTTTTGGTGACAGATCGCACCCACAGGCACAGGGAATCTATGCAATGTTGGAGAAAATGTCTTGGGAGCTGTAAGGTGTGTTCTTGTTGGGGATCCTCAAGAGGTTGCTTTAGTAGTAAATAGCCGTGCAACGGGCATGCACATCCTTGGTAGAAGCCTTTCGTGAGCACCTCCACGAGGAGAGTTGTCCAACTGGAGGAAAATGTTTTACATTCACGTATCACTGCATCCTCAAATTTGGACTCTCCTACAAGATATTTTTATCAAAATCAATTAAGTGACAGTGAGGGTGTTACCAGCAGACCTGATGAAATTTATTTACAAAGATTCTCTTTTGAGATCTTACTTGTTGTTCGATGTAACTCATGGAAGAGAACCTCATAGAGGCTGATCTGTTTCATATCAGAATATTCATGAAACACAATTTGCTCTGCTATTATATGAGCTGCTTCAACAAGTCACTAAGTTGGCAGGCATAAAGGTCTCTGTTGGAATTATCATCACCTTACAAGCTACAGCTGTAATGTTTGCACCGAGAGTTTGATGTTGTCCCCAAATCTGATGAAGGAAAAGGATTGTGTATCAATACGGTAGATGCCTTTCAGAACCAGGAGCGATGTAATCATTATGTCTTGTGTCCGAGCTTCAAACCATGGTCGGTGTTTAGCTTTCTAGCGCAAGTGCTCTCGGACTGAGTGGTAAGCAGTTCGACTCTCACCCCCAAAGCAGCTGCATTGAAGCAATCTAGTGTTTGGACAGCCACCTATTGCATCCTTCTAGTCATGCCTTCAAAAGGGAATCCTGGTGTGGTATATTGCAAGAAAAGACCAGTGAAGCAGAGGATAAAGCGGAGGGCGTGTGGCTGTAGCAGTCCCTGCTGGATGTACACGACTGGTGGATGCGTTAAAACAGGCAAGATAGACTAACCATATACATAATATGCTAGTATCTAATAAACCTCTTGAAATGAAACTTTTTCTTTCTAGAAATTGGTTTAAGTTTGTGATTTTGTGGATTTGTGTTCAGTATATGGTTAACAGTTTGTTACTTCTGGATTTGCCTCTGTTGGTTGTTCTTGTTGACGTGATCAAACCCATTTATATATTAAACAAACAAAGGTTCTCAGTGTATGCTTCGATTGATCATATATATATATATATATATATATATATATATATATATAATTTTAAAGTTACTTCCTTCTGCAAAAATGTCGTTGTTTCTTTTGTGAACCTGGGTATGTAATCGCCCCTAGAACGTTGCAGCTTTGACTAGTATTGGGTTCCTTTTATGTTGTTGCCCTAGAGGAAAATATACAGTTAAATTATTATTATTTTTTTATGATAAGCTTGATTATGCACTTCGTGTATTGTGCAAATTATTAGGGCATTTGGAAATTAGAAGTTCAATATATATGCTTGTTAAGAAGGAAGTTTTGGACCGAAAATATGTCCTGGGTTGATAGAAGGGCATAAATTATTGATAGAACCCCATTTGATTCTACTCTTTCTATGAGTAAAATTTGATAAAATTAATGACCTTTATGGTGTTAAGATATGGTATGTTGATGATTCCTTGTGTGATCGATTTAATTATGTATAGACATAATGCCTTGATGGAGTAAGGTAATATCTTTCACGGTTCGTGAAAGTTAAGGTTTTCATCAACTGCTTAAGGTAACATGAAGTTCCTTAATTTAGTCAAACTTGTTTTGTACTTCCTTCTTGATGAGTGACCTTTCATTACAAATTTAGAATGATTGTGATGGAAGGTCGTGAATATATTTTGTTGTTTAAAAAGGGAAAAGAAGCTATGGAATAGTTTGCATATGTATCGAACGTAATAATTGTAATTACATCGTTATAGAAGTTCATTATTGGAGGATATCTATCTTCAATGATATATTATGTGTTTAATCACTGCATAGGTTACCATAAACTTAGTGATGAGATGTAAATTAAGGAGAGTTGAGAGACTTTTCTTTGTATACATCGTTTATGATATTAGGAAGTGAGTTGATGTCGGAAAATTTCAACCAAGTCTAGATTCATGGCTATGTTCCTCTAGAACGGGAGGATTATAAATCTAAGGTATTATGAAAATTGCAAGGATGTGTTTAGAATGCTAGATTGCCTACTCAACTTGGGTATTAATGAGGCTTTTCACTATTCCGGCCCTGGTTATGTTCAGTAGGTAGGCTGTTAGACAATGCCTATTCCGGACATTCTTATCATCATTTCCACTCATCCTTATTAGCTATGAAGTCACTTATTACCTAAGATATAATGGTTGTGGGTTGAATATAAGATTTTCATCCTTTAAACCTTTTTGATTACATGATGGAACTTTGTTATTACCCTCGTTGTTCGTTTCTAGCCTATTAGGCCTATGGCCCTACGGAACGATTCCAAAACTATATTCTTTTTGGCAACTAAGATCGGGTCTGGTTTTTATCTTTTGACTTCACCTTGAGAATGTGGATTGATGGGTTACACTTTAGATTTCAATCACGTAATCTACGGGATTACATGATTGAAATCCTAATACTCTCAACTCTTGTGTCTAATCATTTAAATTTCATAGTCTTGCGTATTTGGTTGTCAAACTTTTGTAGTTTTCGAGGTATTTTTCATAACTAAAATTTATGGATTTCTTCTTAGTTGATATGTTGAAAATTATATCTTGTTTCAAAAGGTTGTTAGAGGTTAGAACTTGATCCATTTCTTGAAATAGAATGTTACCTTTCATGGTATTGTTAGCTAGTAGCTTATTGTTGCTATGTATAGTCTTATCTTGCTCAGTTCTCGTGAACTGACTCAGGTTATTAATTGTTGCAGATGGCTTATGTGGTTAGATGATGGAAGAACTTGTAGATTACTGCATCAATCTTGGTTATGATGTTCCTTTGTACGAATGAGTATTATGTTATAAAAATTTGGAAAGGGCCTTTGGACATTTTAGAAGAAGGGTCAGTGCCTTAGTAAATGTATTGTAGAGTATTGTTGTTGTAACTGTTGAAACTTTGGTTTGTTTGGTTATCACGTGAAAGATGAAATTTGATTACCGCTTGGTTACGGGATATTCTAGTGTATTTTAATCCTTAGAATAGTAGCGGGGCATGTCCCATGTTATTACTCTCTTGCTCCCTAGTCATGGTTCAATAGAGATGGTATGTCCCTTTGATTCGTGCATCATGTTGGAATGAATTGATATAACCTTGTTTTGTTTCCGCAAACGAGTACTGTTAAACTTTGCTCTTGAGTTAAAATGTTGAGTTGTAAATCCTCCTAAGGCTTAGTAGCAATGAGTTTGTAAGCACTATAAATTGAGCTGGATAGTCCTGATAAAAGTTAAACTAAAATTTATATATATGAATATATTAATGTAGATGTGATCTACTAGATAACCTTTGAGACCTGGAACAATCAAGAGGAAACTATCTTTTGTAATGAAATATGATTACTCTTTTTTTTTTTTTTTCCGCGCCAAACTAATAAACATTATCCTTTTACGGTGAAACCTTAAATGATCTCTTGGTGAAATCAATGGTTAGATTTTAGAAGATGATAGGATTTAATAAGTAGGAAGGAAATTGATTAATAAAACCTTAAATATCTCTCTATCGTTTGAAATGTCCTCCTTTGTCAAACTTAATTAAGTAAAGTCTAGATGGAGCATTTAACCAATCTTGATAAACTCTTAACCTCAATAAAAGACTGATAGTAAACAATGTGACCCTGAAGCTAAATTCCGTTGTCCTGTTCTGTTAACCCTTGCCTTGATTCATGGTGATATTCTTAAGCAAGGTCAAAATTTGATCCTTAAACAAGAAGGTTATTGTTATGAACCCTAAGCGGTACTTTCCACTCAATCGGAGCTTATGCCTTCACCTGTGCAACAGAGGTGTGGAACATGTGTTAGTGGCTTGAATAAGATTAATTAACCTTGTAAGAAATGGAAAATGTTCTAAAATCAAATGAATAAAAAGCTTTGGACATAAAATTGATGATCCTAGTTTAGAAAGCCTGGCCTTAAGCTATTTAGTCAATAGTTGAAAAGAAAGAAGTTCTCCTTGTGAGAAAAATGGTGTGAATCATTACATGAAATTTTATAGGGACGTAAGATAAGATTGAAGAGACATCTTAGTAAACAAGAAAATTTAACAAGAATTTCCTCATGGGATGCCCTAACTGTAAGTGTGTTTTGTGGTTGGACTTCAATGTTGTTCTGTCAAAAAGAGAAAAGTAAATTGTCCTTGATAGGTGTGAACGTTTCCGTGCTGCCTTTATGGTCATCCTTGTATCAGGTTGTTCACAGTGTTAGTTATATCCTTGGTGACGACTTGTTGCGTCATGTTATGTGTCAAGCAAGTTCAAAAAAAAAAAAAAAAATAACCTGTATTTCACTGTGTTGTTCATGTGTCGTGATTTTTGGGTCGTTACACATACCCCCAAAACTAAAACTAGCTACGACCGTGCATCAAATCATGAAACAGAATAAAGTTGCAGAGCCATTAAAACAAAACAGAAAACTACCAACATAGGGTATCTTCTCATTACAGGGAGAGACGAAAACAGCCAATACAGTAGAGATACAAAAAAGTTGTGAATAATCAGAAGAAAAAAGAGTTTGAGAAGCATACAACAAAATTGTGGCTGTGTAGTTCTGCTAGTAAGCTAGAACTACAGGGCCTCTCTGATAGGGCCGACCTCCAGTGCCATTCTCTAGACGAGCGAGAGAATTTTCATGACGTCCTTCAAATGTGGCGCTTAGGATTTCAATCCACCGCTTCGTCTTTTGTCTGCTGCTCCTACCCTGAATCCATAACTGGTTAATTCACTTTAAAATGGAATTTAATCGTTAAAATAAACAGATCTAAAGCCTAGCATAAGGAATACAATCGAATTTATATCGGAAATTTAATACTATTGACCTACAAACCCGTTCACAACAATAAATACAGAGCATAATCCAAAAAGGTTCAGACCAAGAATAAAGCACGGCCGTGCATTAAATCATGAAACAAAATAAAATTGCAGAGGCACAAGAACAAAACAAAAAAACTTGCAACATCAGGTCTCTTCTTCCCATCAGCCCATATTGTGGGCTTTGCCAAATTCCATGCCTGTCACAGAGAATATTCTGAGTGTCATACTTAGATTTGATCCGTAGAGCAATATTTATGAAGATTTTAAGTCCATACAAGGTTGCAGAAAATCAAAAGAAAAAGTAGTTGAGAAGCATACAATAAAATTGTGGCTGTATAGTTCTGTAACAGCAGTAGCCAACGTATCTGAATACTTGTTGAGAAAAAAAGGGCCTCTCTGTTAGGGGTGATCTCCACGGTCCTTCACTAGACGTGCGAGAGAATTGTCAGAAATCCTCCAAATGCGAGATCCGATAGCGCTTCTTTAGGGTTTCAATCCAGGGCTTCATCTTCTTCTTTTTCTTCTGCTCCTACCCTGAAACACATAACTGAAGTTAATTAACTTTAAAATGGAATTTAATCGTTAAAATAAACAGATCTGAAGCCTAGCATTCTGAATAGACTTAAAAACATCATTTATCCCTAGGCAGAAAATGTGTGTAAACCCTTACCAGAAGATGCATTGTCTTCTCTGCTCCGCTCGTTCGAAACAAAACAAAAAACAATTAAAAAAATACAGAAAACCACTCAAACCACATGATTATAGACCTCCCAAAATGAATAAAACCGAAAAAAAAATCATTAAGCAAAATAAAAATGCAGAGCGAGAAAATCAAGGAAAAAATGATACAGACGTAATCAATGAAAGATGAGGTCCCGCACAGGGTTTTATAAAAAAATCCTATCTACGGCTCTCCGCTTTTTGCAACGGCTCACTGCTTTTTTGCACTAACGTGCTCCTTGCCTTTTTTTTGCCCTCATCCGCTCCACCGAATGTTTCTCCATAAATCTTCTAGATCTAAACTAGCGCTCAATAACAACCGACTTTATATTTTGAAAAAGCAAACCCTGCTTTTAATTAAAAATCTTAAACTGCATTCAATGAAAAATGAACCTTCTAACTGTGTTTGTTTACACAATGTATGTGCCTTTTTGACTAAGATATTATTTTAATTTTTATAATTTTTCTATTGAATGGATGAGTTCTTTGTAAAGGGTTGGTTAGGAAATGGCAAGCTCGTATGAAAGGTAAATCCCACTTTAATTAGGGGAGAGGACCCTATAACCGTGCACCTAACTTTAGGGGCACACAAATATATGTAGGTATGTCGGTAGCGTAAAAAAATTATATCATCGTGTAGCGTATGATCGTGCCATATTGACATTTTCGTTTTGCGTGTAATTTGGAGGGGGAAATACTTTTGAATTGATTTAATATGAAGAAAATCAATATAAAGCATTTGAAAGAGGGACCAATGACCGAGCGCCCTATGTGTCACATTCTCATTAACTCTTAAAAAGTGTAATTAACCAAAAAGTGAACAACTATTAGTGCTTTTGTCAACAACCTATGGTGAAAAGAGATGTACATGTTTTGGTACCCGCTCGGTTATAGGGTCCTCTCCCTAGTGTATTCTTAATTTATGTAGAGACATTTAAATAATTAGTAGTGAATGCAACGTATTTTAAGTTTATAGTCTTCACATGTGTGTTTAAGTAGTAATTATTATTTGTACCTTTTAACCAATAAGATATCTTTATTTTTAATAAAGAAAATATATACTTTTCATCTTAATAAATTTGTACGATTTTTAACCAAATAATTATAAAAATTTATTTATCTTTAATTTGATTGATTTGTAAGTTTACATGTTATTGCAACCTTTAGTGTAATGGAGAAAACATATGTTAGAACATTTATTACAAAAGAGTTGTCATGTATATTTTACTTTAGAAGAATGGAGGGAAAAAAATGGTAGAATATTTATTACAAAACAACATGTAACACAAGGTATGTCTTTTACATTGGCTGCATTTATTTTTCATGTGTTTTGGCATCATCGTCTTTAGTGTGACAACAAACGAAACTTTTGTTCATGAATTGGTAACTCATTTGGATCGCTATCGACCTCACTCACCTCTGAAAAATTATTCTTGTGCCAAAATTATTTCAATTTGTTTGTATCTAGGAAAACTCAAAGTGGAGAAAGATCAATCCAATAAAAACTAAGTGCATTAGTGCATTATCGTTCTTCACATTTTATAAAACTTCATCATGTTAGATTCTTTTCTTCCATTGGCATTTTATCCGTCTATATTTTATGGGGTTGACATTTTGTATTTTATACCCGTGGAGATTTTCAGTCTCGTTGCTTTGCATATTTTGAGTTTCCAAAGATCATTTTCCACATGGATCTATCAATATCCATCCCATTGTGTCTCGCCAACAATTTATTTCCTTAGAAAACATCTATGTGAATTCAGATTTACTATCTTCGGTACCTTTGATGTCATATTAACAACGTTGCAATTTGTATACATATTTAACTTTGTGCATTGAGTTTTTGCAATGAGTTTTGCTCACATTACACCTTTGTTTTGTAATTAAAACTATTTCATTGAAACTTACATCTAGGTCATTTTTGGGACTCAAAACAATATTTTTACTATTACACTAACAAATGGTGGAGGAAATATTTGAAAATGTTGTCAAAACATACACTAACAAAAGAGACCATTATAAAGATTCCAGAGCAGAGAATAATGGTGGGGATATTTTTATGCGAATATTGGCCTTCTAGCAAGACTTGAGGTTGAAACTAATGCTCAATCCTAAATAATATTAGTTCGATAGAATTTGATAAATTCTCTGTGAAAGAGAGAAAAAAATCATGGTCGAATCAACGTATATAAACCAAATGCCAAGCTTTTGTTCATTGAAAGACAATAGAAGCACATCATAACCCTCTTTTATAATATTTAGAAGTAGAATTCAATAGCCATAGTTTTTTTCTGTTGGATGGATAATATATGACATGAGAAGCAAAATGCTTCTTTCTTGATAAGTAATTCCATGTCGATTTTGTACACCCCGGTTCCGCTCATATTTTTCTCCCTCTTTGTTCCATTTTAACATGTAAAATATGTTTAGTTATATTAAGTGTGTACGCTTGATACTTTTTTAATCATGGTTGAAAAATAGATGCACCAAAGGAGTAAGAAAATAATAATTCATTGTTGATTTTGTTCATATTGTTTTTGCATATTTTTTCTTATTGTCACTTTTTATGGCTCTAATTTATGTCCTGTGTATGTTTTTGTTGACTAAACTTTTGGGATTGTGTCGATGCCGATGAGTTGTCAGTTCATAATTATGTTAATGGAGATGTTTCTGGAGCTAAATTCTAGGCATAACCGATTTCAAGATCAAATTCCGCCATTGCTTGGAAATCTACATAATCTAGCCATTGGTTTGAATGTAAGTAATAACAGATTGACTGGAGCAATTCCAGCAGCTCTAGATAATCTAGATAAAGTGGAGAGCATAGACGCATGTATGCATGCGAAGTGTTTAACAAAATGATTGAACATGATATCATCTTATGCAATGCGATCATGAGCCGAGACATGGGTTTCTTCATGAAACATTAACACTGTTTCACCAAATACAAGCAAAAGGTGCCTAGATTAGTTCACCTTTTCAACATTCTACCAACATATACATTGCAATTTTTATTGCAACAAAGATTTAGCAACCTCATTACTCTTGTTTAGGTAGCACTTTACATGTTGGCTCCTAAGTTGAGTTATATATGTCACCTCCTTAATCAAGCTCTCTTGTTATCAATTTTAATAGCCACAATAACATATATAGTTTTTTTCCTTCATTTCAGGTTGTGAATTTAAGGGTGTAACCTCTCCGAAATCATTGGAATGATCTAACATCTCTATTAAATGACCCTTACTCTTGCATGACATTGCATCCTTGATCAAGTTCATTTAATTACATGCCCTCTACTCCTCTACCTATCATGAGTAAGGATCGTCTCTACTCATGTACGGGTTAGTCTCTTTATCAATTTTGACTTCCCTTGTTACCCCATTACAATATGTCTCACTTCCACTTTTGTGGTGGATTGACAAGTTGAGCACCATGTAAACGGGGAGCGCTTGAGGATAAGATAATATTGCATCTAATACTCCATCTTTTCATTTTGCCTATAGTTAGCAATACCAACTGTCATTTTGCAAATCATCCCAATGCAATATTGTACAAAGGTGGTACAAGCCGCCATGTTCTAAGAGTTTTTAAAATAAAAATATCGTTCCATCCTCGGCTAGTGTGAGAAATGATTGTAAATATATAGTTTTACTTTTAAAACTAATTATCGTCGAAGAGCTTGATGTCGTAATGATGAACAATACATAATATTAAATGTGTTAAATAGAAAATATTAAATTATTATTATATTAATTGAAACTATTTAATGAGATAGTATTAATATTTTTAAATACATCGATGGGGTTTGGGTGGAGTGGTTAAGATGGATGGTTGTTTCCAGCTCCACCTAGGTTCAAATCCCACTAAGGCACGATCCCCGTTTGGGGTGGTAATGTCCGAGGTGGCATGGCTGGCAGACTAGTTTTCACTGAGGTAGTTTCTGGATCAAGAAGACCTGCACTAGATGTGTGTTCAAGCATGGTGGCTCATGGTTCACTTGTGGTGTGTGCATGTGTGGCGGCTCGTGATTCACTAGATGTGTGTTCAAGTGTGGCGGCTCGTGGTTTGCTTGTGGTGAGTGCATGTGTGGCTGCTCATGTTTCACTAATTTTTGAGCTTAATTGACATATCTTGATTGATTGTACTCTGGTTCATAGTTGCGGTTAAAAGCATTTATCTATCATATATATATATTACAAATATTAATTTGTGAACTATAATACACTTTTTTATGCCGATAGGTGTGTTCTAATTTTGAATGAGATAGAAATTCTGACAAGTAGCTTAGACATAAGCATCATTGATTTAATTGGTTGTTGATATATGGCATTATCACAGCCATCCACATGGCACTTTACATGCACTAATCTTGGACACCATTGTTGTCATCCATGTCTCGGTGGATTATAGTTGTAGATCATGCAATCTTGGCATCTCATAGGCATAACCTTGAGATATCTTGATTTCTCTGCCACCAGTAACATTGAAAACCTTCCATATGCACTTTTCTTCATTATTATGCACCTTAAATTTAGCGCTCAACGCCAAATATGCCCCCTTACTTTGAAAACCTACTAATCTACCAAGGAAAACGAAGGGTTTAGATTTATGCGGCCCTCTATCATATTCAAATTAATATTTATATTATCCTTATGTGATTGGGGAATAGAAAATTATTGTTATTGTTCTTCCAACCCATTTTAAATTTCCCCAAGGGAGGGTCTGATAGTGAAATCAAAGCAGGGCTTATAGATATAATAGGTAGTCCCGTTATTCTTTTACCATGTTTTAATATTAAAAAGTAACATAATGGTGGAGTTTTAATTTATTTTACTATTTTGATCATCAAACCAATGATGAGGTCCCTTCGAATTTAAGTTTTCTAGTAGGACTTGTGTTGTTTATTACTTAACATGCTTAATGAGTGTTAAGAAAGTCCCTAATGTGATTGGTTGACTAGGAACGAGGCATGTATGCATGACATTGTTTCACTTAGAACTTTATTCAATCATCGTTGCGTTAAATAATTCATTTGCTAGATAATTTTTGTGTTAAAATTTGTGTCATATTATCAAGTGATATATATAAACAAAGATTTCTCTATTTACATTGATATGCATAGTCTTAAAATGGGATCAGTCTTGGTGGCTACATCTGATGTGCATCAAGGAAATGGATGGTTGAGATTTTATGGTTATGGTAATTGGTGGAAAACATCATTGGGAATGTTGATGAGGGAAACCCTAACCACTACCATAATCACAAAGATGCATGAAATCGATATTATATTGAACCTTAAACGTATTTTTTCTTATCTAGAACATGTGTAGAGTTTGAGATTCAAATAAATGTGCAAGTTTCCTACCTGTAAGAAGTGTCGAAGGAGACTATGCAACGTGACCAGTTAACTAGCCTCTCTATGCAAGACATCAATGGGTACCACTCAAAGACTAATTAGTGTTATCCACCATTTTCAACCATGCCAGTGGGGTAATTACTATACCCATAATAAAATTTGACATCTTGGCTCAAATTTTACCTTCAATGAGACTATCAGAAAAGGAGTTGGGTGAGTCTAATGAGGGATCCTTATGCAACATAGGGCTATATTATCTTTAATGTAATATCTACTTGACCAGGACCGATCCAACAACATATGTTATTGCATGGTCGACATGGAAAAAACAACTAAGTACTACATCATCTTTTCTTCATCATTCATTCATGTTTATTATGGATTGAGGTCTCGTAGATCCGAGATCAAGGAAATACAACCATTATCAAGGCTTTGTTCATTCATTCACAGACTATGTTACTTTCCTTCACCTTATTTTTCTTAGATATTTCGTTATATGAATACTTTCATAATTTGGTGAAATATTCTTTATTTTTCTCTCAATTATATACTACCACTATTTCTTGGATGGGAACTCATTCATGTCTCATTTTACAAGACGAGGTGGAGGCGTGGTGGACGGTGAAAAAATGGTGACATATTTAAATATCTACAAGATTATCTATCACTACAACAAACAAGCCTTTTTCCACAATTTTTCTACATTATTTTTGTGGCTATAAGGAATTTTGAAAATTAAAAATGTGGCTTTCAAGTTGTAGCCAATCCACAATTTCATATATTATTGTTGCTCATCTACAATTTATTAGAATGTTGTTACTCCACAATTTATAAAATTTGTAGCTAGCCTACAATCTTTATTAGTGTAGATTATCCACAATTTTTACAATTTGTAAACTGTCCACAATTTTTGTGATTGTAAATATTCCACTATTTCTTCAAATTGTAGTTTTTCCATATATTTCAACATTATGGATTATCTATATTTTAGACATTTTTGTTTCGCATTAATATAATATATGTAGCAATATCTACAATTTTTTCTACAAAAATGATTACCACATAAAACTTGTAGGTGGAAGCTACAATTTCATTGCCACAATAATAATTTGTGGAACTTCTATAAAAATAATGTATATGATTTGGAATTTTACTTTTCTTTAGATAATTATATTTGTGATTTATCTATATTTTCAACACATATTAAATAATTATTACTATCTTAATAAAATTAATTTAATTAAATACTTATTAATTTTTAATTGAATATTAAATTTATTTTAATATTATTATTAATTTCTATACAAATTTAACTAGCCGCATCTAAGTTTCATATACATTAAATTTTAATAATTCTAAAAATAAAATTTATTTTGTAAGTTTTATTTAAGGAAAACTAAATTTACTTTAGCTTATTATATAAACATGAGATAAACATTTGAATTTGCTAAGATGAAAAACAAAAAGATAAGATAAATATTAATATAATAATAACAAAAAAATGAGAACAATTGAAATATAGAAAACATTAGATAATAATAAATAATATTCAAAGACTGAAAAGGATAACAAAAATCAATGTATGAAATATATAGTTACTATGAAACCCGTTTTACTTGAAAAGATATACAGATTAAATCAAACTATATAAGCTATCCTCCCTCACAAATGATGAAGGGAGTTGTAGATAAACTAGACATAATTAAATTACACTCAATAATCGTTGAATGAATGTCTTAAAACACATCAAAAATCAAAAACACAAACAATTTAACATTTTGACATGATTGAATTGGTGAAGATGTTAGTTCATCACATGTAGACACTCAAACATGTAATGATACAACACTTGAAAAAGAATAAATATATATTTTGTGTAATATTGAATTTACACAAAGAAAATGTACTAAAACTCTAAATATTGAGTTATGTGGCATTTCCACAATTGCTTTATATAAATATTGAGTTATGTGGCATTTCTAAAAAAAAATTATATAATATTTTTGAACTATTTAATGTGGCATCATGCATATTGTTATTATAATTTATTAATTTATTTCAAAAATAATATAAATGTGGTAGATATTATTTAAATTATATTTTTGAAAAAATAAATGTGGATTTTCTATAATGGATGTTTAGAAATGTGGGTTTTTTACAAATATATTAAAATTGTGGAACATTTACATAACTTAAAAAATAAATTATGACATTATTGTAGAGATACTACAAATATTCTACAATTCTCTTATATTGTTGAAATTTTGTAGAATAATTGTGGTAAAAAGAGCTTGTTTGTTGTAGTGTATCAATAGGAGTTGCTTAAAAGAGATGTTGCAAATGCATCCATCCGGTCCCTTCCTCTCATGAGCTTGCATCTACATCCAATACACATGTTTAAAGCTATCATCTATATTTTTTTAGTGTTGGGGAAGATAATGTGTGTGTGCATGTGCATGTGCATGTGTGCGCGAGTGCATGTGTGCATATATATAGGATTGTGTATTTAAATACATATATTTTTGTGTGTTTATGTGTATATATTGACATTTAATGCTTGTTTAATACAATTTTTATGTGAATTCTTAGGTCACCAAATATTTAACACATGTTATATTCTGAATTTTTCACCTAAATTTTATTAATAATATTTAGAGTTATCAAATTTGTTGGTACTTGGAGACATTTTGTCTTCAATAAGATGAAAAAGTCCATGAATTTCATGCTCCACCTCTGAGATTTAAAATTTTCTCTTCCTCAAATTTAATCAATACAACTTCATTGATACTTTTTCTTTTGATAATGACCTCTCTATTTTCTAGTAAAATGGAGTTCCCTAGATGGAAAATGAGAACAAAGGACAATAATTTTCATTTTAATCGAGGAACACATAAAACATTTTTAAGAATGAAATATGAAAGCACTTTACTCTTGAGTCTTATTGTTCCTTTACCCCTAGTCAAATTATATTTATCTCTCTGTCAAGTATCTTTGGATTATAATTTTATTCATGAAATTCCTCAAATAAGTCTTGTAAGAAATTCATGTGTGTAAAATGGATCTAGTATCTAGGACCCCCACATAAAACCAAGTGGTACTAAATAAGGCATTATTTTATTCATCACGATTGGAAATCACATATTCAATGGTGAATTGAGTCGAGCTTAACTCTTTGGTTTGTTTATTATCTTTCCCTTCATTTTTTTGATGGTGGGCTTCAATATTATCCCATGAATTTTTACATATGTGATCCTCATGGATCCTTTTATACCACATTTTTTGAAAAACTAATGTTGTTTATCATTTTACTTTTTCCTACTTCTACTAATATTTCTTCCTCCTTGATCCTTATTCCTCCATTTGATCTTTTTAATTCCTTCATTTTTGGAAGACGAGGCCTTGGAGGAAGAACCCTTGAAATAATTTACTTTTGGAATTGAAAACAACTTACATAGTCTTGTTTAGAAAATAATACACAAATTTCCTTTTTGATTAACATGGAAAAATTATTTCTCCGAATGGATTAATTTCCTCCCAAAATCCTTTTCTCTTTCAAACATATTTTCTAACAATTGATTGAATGTGAGAATATTCAATTAATTACTAATTTTTAAATACTCAAAGTAGGTAGAATATGTTGTTAGCATTAGTTTAATATAGTTTAATATTTAATACATTGTTATGGTGGACAGTTATAACTGTCACCCTCCACCCAGACCTTTATAAGGCTCTGCACTCTTCTTTGTAATCACATATTGATTTCATTGAATATCAGTCTATCTCATGCTCCTGCTTTCATTGGTATCAGAGCACTCATCCTCTCCCTGCGTGGAATCTTTGAGAAGGCATTTCAATTATTTTATTTTTCTCATATGCTTCTTCATTGGTATCAAATCGCATCATTGCTTGGGCGCGTGTGAAGAGGATTTAGTGTGGTCTGTCTTGAAGTGACGCTTAAGAGCATATCAGAACTTGGGAGTTTGGATTCGTGGAGCATAAAGCAATACAATCAATTAATTTTCTGCAGTCAAAAGATAGGCGTTGAAGGTGAAGAAACCTGTTTTGACGTTTTGAACCTCCATTGGAAGTTTTAGCGACCAGTTTGCAAATCTTTGGACGTGTGGGAGAAAGAAGATCATTGTGTGGAAATCAGACCAGCTACATCTCCATCAAATGCAAAAGTGGATCGTGCTAGAAAATTGGAGCGACCTGCAACATTGGATATGTGGATCAAGAATCCAGACCTGCGTTGGAGACTTAAACAGTTGAAATTTTGATTTCAACCATCTTGTAACTGTCTCCAACCGTTTTCTGCAAATACTCTCAAGAAGAAGACTCATAATCGATGATTGGCAAGTGGTGTATGGTTGTATTTTGTCTTAGACCGTGACAGATTTGTTTCATGTTTGGCTGACTGGTAATTTACTTCCTACTTCACCATTTTTTTTGTTTCGTTTCGTTAGTAGTTATTATGGACATTCACTTGGAAAAATACTCGGGGTTAAACTTTCATACATGGAAGGTGAAGATTCAAATGCAACTTATGCATAAAAACTTATGGGGTATAGTAGATGGGAAAGAGAAAAAGCCCACAGACGCCGCCAAATTAGCAGAATGGCAGTGCAGAGATGATAAAGCAAAAGCCATTATTGGCCTTGCTCTCTCCGATTCTGAACTCCATCATGTTGATCTCAATAAATCTTCCAAGGACATGTGGGATAATTTAAATCAATTATTTGGAGCGAAAGCAGTGAACGCGAAGTTTTCCCTAAAACTTCAGTTATATAGATTCAAAATGGAAGAAAGCGTTTCTATGTCTAGTCACATTAATAATCTTCGGTCTCTGCTCCAACAACTAGCAGAAGTCAAAGCTGTGATAGAAGACGAGGATGCCAAAGCTATCCTATTAAACAGTCTATCTTCCAAATACAAGCAATGTTGTTTTTACTCTCAGTCAAATTCAGTCTAAATCTCTAGATGACATGATCGCGGCTCTTCTCGCAGAGGAAAAACGCATAACTGACGATGTTGCAGAAGGTGATACTCAACAAGTAAGTGCACTTTATTCCACAAACAGAAAATTTCATAGGAGATCAGATAAAAATAAACTAAGGCCTAAACAAGAGATTGAATGCCACTATTGTCAGAAGAAAGGTCATACAATGTGGAACTGTCATATCCGAGCAAGAGATGTTCTACAAGGAAATATAAAACACAATGGAGCTAATACTGCTCATATAGAAGATCCACAAGATTCTGACGAGAGTGAGGAAGCTGTTGATGAGATTGGCTTCACATCATCTCTAGTATTGTAAGCATCTATACAGGAGGACGGAGGATAACGGAGGCTGGAGGAAATCCAGCGACCTCTTGCAAGCCACAAGCGACGAGGCCGCCGACAGAGATTGTGGCAGAATAAGGTATTGAGGACCTATTCCTCAATTTTTGGTTTGTTTATTTCAGTTTCAGTTTTGTGTCGTGTTCCTGTTGTTTTGTTATTCAATAAAGTACAGATGATACGAAATTTCCTATGTGGGACCTCCTAATTGAAAGAGCGTCGTGGGGAGCAGAAAAGCAGAAAGCGGCGCATGGTATTCGCCACAGGTTCGTGGTAATCCTGTAAAACCACCGAGGTATCATCCTCTTGGGTTTGTGGTATGCCTGTAAAACCACCGAGGTAAAATCCTCTTGGTTCGTGGTAATCCTATAAAACCACCGAGGTGAACAGTCGAGAAAGTGTTCCTGTCCCTCTAGGTTTCTGGTTAACCTTAGAAAAACCATGTGAGACCATGTAGGCACATGCTCGTGTGAAGACCCTCTTTGCGGTGTTCTCTTTAAGGGGGGGACCTATTATCGGAAATGTATGTTTGTACGAACAATGTATTAAGGGGGGGAATGTTAGCATTAGTTTAATATAGTTTAATATTTAATACATTGTTATGGTGGACAGTTATAACTGTCACCCTCCACCCGCAACCTTTATAAGGCTCTGCACTCTTCTTTGTAATCACACATATTGATTTCATTGAATATCAGTCCACCCGTAGCCTTTATAAGGCTCTACACTCTTCTTTGTAATCACACATATTGATTTCATTGAATATCAATCTATCTCATGCTCTCGCTTTCATATGTAAGAAGAAGGGATTTTATAAAAGGATTCATATATATGTCAATTTTTACACCAATGGATTATACATCATGCGTGTTTACACAAATTTCTGAGGTAAAACTCATGACATCACCATTCTTCAAATAAATGTTGAACACTTTAAATTACAACTTATGAACTCCCATTACGAGAGATAATCATATAATTCCTTTAACATATCGAATGCTTCCCATGCATTTTCATACCTCTAAATGTGACAAAACACAATTGCAGCCATTGAGGCCATCAATAATTCCAATTCTTTCAAATTATTTTGCTTCTAAATATTTTCTTATTTTGCATCGAGTAGGTAGTCTTTGTCTTTGTGTCCCCATCGTAAATGTTGAACCATATGTCATTGAAGATGAGTTATTTTTCCAGTTGTTAATACCACTCTAACCAATTATCTTTCATTGTGTTTACAACCTAATCAATCTATGTTATAAAATGTAAACAATATAAATAGGATGTAAGTGTTTTTATGGGATATTATTTTGATCTAATAATTCACAATTAACCATACATGGTAAAAATAATGTATTAATACTTACAAAAATGATAAACAATGAAACAATATCTCAAATACGCAAAAAGAGATGAAGACTTAGTTGTAAACGCGTCGAACATAGGAGACATGGATTTGTGAATAAGTGGAAATAACATATTAGAAAGCGTAGATGTTTTTATCAAGCATTAGAATTGGAAAATGAGTTGGTGTATGGTTGTAAGAAATTTCTACCCATCCACTGGAAGGCTGTATAGTCTTGAATAGATGTATGATCATGGTTCAATTTACATTCGGTTTCTATGTAACACCCATATTTTACACACACAAATACAACAGTAAAAATACCAGAATAATTTTTTTGACTTACATTGCTCACTACACAACACCACAAGGGCTCTAAGTAGAGAAACTCAACAACACATAAGACACTTACACAATTCATTGACTCACATAGACACATGACAACACCATATACATGTCGATGCCACACTTTCCCCAATGAACGAATGCTAACCCATAAAAAGGGACCCAAGGATTGGCAAACCCATAACACATCATTACCATGATTACATCTTAGTTACGATTAACATTCCAAGAAAAACATTATTATGTAAGGATAATTTTCTCTTTTTTTCACCTACAGATTCTTGAATTCATTTCACATTCAACTTACAGTTCGACCATTTAATTTGGCTCTTTATCCCTTACGACAATCTCCATAACTTACGTAATTATTTTCCATATTTCAAATTACATACAAAGTTCCTAATTCTCTCATTCTTATGTTAAGATTATGCTTCTCAAACATTTATTCAATGTTTAAATTTTACCCTTGCTACACAAGTGAATTTGACGTGATGTCGAGAAATAAATCTTAGGACTTAAGGGAGATTTAGATTCAAGATACTGTTCCCACAAACATTCTTTGATCATAGTATCTTTATTTCCCTATCATAGTTAATATAGTTCAATAACTTGTTGAATCCATTCAACATTTCCACATCAAGAAATTTTATTTGGATTTATATATATCTTTTGTTTTCTTGAAGTTTGATCTCACCAAGGGAAATTCATATTCTTTTTAACACATGAAAATGTCTAATTGAGTTACAAGGACTCCAAGAGTGACATTATTCCTAACCTCAAATCTTGTTTTACTCTTATATGCTTTACTCTTACATCGCACTATGGTCTCATTATTAGCATTGTTTTATAACAATTGTAAACAAAATAACACATACTTTTCACTAATGGATTTGCTACTACAAGGAGTGTAACCTAGCACGAGACATCCCATTTATTTTCTCTTATACACTGCAATATTAAACACATGCTTGCAACCAAGACATCCACTTGTGTCATTTAAATCCCACCATGAGATCAATCATAGGAATATCACCTACTACCTTTGTTTGGTTTTGGGCCACTCACTAGGGTACAAAGGGCAACTAGGCATAAGGGGTAACGAGACCATTTTTTTGTTTCTACACTTCTCTTAAGTCAACTTAATTTAAAATACAATTGCATTTGCTAAGAGTTATGAACAATTTCCACCCGTAAGTTAACCCCTTAATCAGCCAAGGTTTGGTTTAATTCCAATTGTACCTAAGGATCAACACCCCAACTAAATATGAGTTTAAGGTGAGAGGACAAAATTTATGCTAAACGACCTTCAAGAAAGACCAAGGTGTTATGTTGCTAGTAACCAAGGTAACCCATTTATCTGTGAGGAACTAAAGAGATCATTAACAAGAGTTTAAGTCATAGGATAACTATTTCACTAGCTCCATTTGTGTTGGTCCAAGAGGGTTTTGCTCTATGTTTAATGTTGGTTCCCATGAGTGCTACCTTAAGAAAATCACATTCTCCTTACTACACACATGGTTTCCAATCCTGGAAGGGAACCACATACTCTGGAGAATGTTGGACCATGTCATGCCTATTCGTCGGGTTCATGAGGATGACGCTAAGCATACAAGCTATGACGATAAACTCATACTTGTGATCTTATTTATTTAATCTAGAAGGTGTTATCAAGCGTAAGGATTTTAGTTTGTCCTAAGGTTTTAGTTTTCTATGCTAAGAGAAATCACACAGGAAGAGTAGTTATACATGAATTTTATACTAGGGTTGACTATTGTGGTTAGATTCCTTTATTACATTTTCAAGGTAAGAGACACAACACCAATTATTTAATCGTCTATTGCACACTGGAAATGCACTATAAAATAATAAATTTGATTTCATTTAACATACATATCCAACCCCCTTTTTACATACAAAAATCTGAATCAAAATGGCACCTATGATTAAATGCACATTTCCCAAGGCATTCCTAAAACTAGCATCTCATGCATATTACCAAATTTCAAATATAAATTTTTTTGTTACATTGCAATTACATTAAACATATATACATTTTCCAATAAAATATATAAATTACAATAATAAATAATGAATTACACCACGCCTTTTCACCATCTTTCTTGCATCTTGCAAAACCATGTGAGCATGAAATCAGTGATAAATCATTGGCATGACATCCACCTAGATCTAGCATAATTAACGTTTTTAGTTTCCATTTACATAATAATAATAATTTTCATTCGAAAGGAGAGGGTTAGAGACACATGTTTATTTCATTTTAGTTCATTTCTTAACCAATGAGAGAGAAAGAAATAGGGAAGAGAGAGAACCACTATTTGGTCAAAGTTCAACTTCACACAATTCACATGATAGAATTTCAAATAGTTTGTTGCAAGTGTCAACAAGTTTCCATGGGAATTTGGTAACCCGACAAGATTCCTACAACTTTATTTTTTACGCTTTCCCACTAGTTGCAAAAACGTTCAATTAGGCTCGGTGGCTAAGAAACCACTTTTAAACATTGTCTTCTAGAGAGAAAACATACCATGGGTGAGATTTTATGCTTCCTCCTATACACCAAGAATTCACAAGAACTTTCAGAATTCAAAAGCTGGAAAACAACTTACGATTGGCGACCAGTTTTTGAGGCCATCGGTCGTAATTGACCTAGTTGAAAATGATCAAAAGTTAGCTTGAGGGCTCAAAAAACCACGTCTAAAACGACATTCGATGGATGAACGCACAATGAGAAACTTCCTACAAGTTCCCTATATATGGAGAATTCACCAGAGTCGACGGGATGAGAACTAGTAAATGGTTTTCAAATGGCGATGAGTTTTCCTGGAGCCACCGATTGTAATTGGTCTAGTTTGACCTAGTCAAACTATGACCGAGGCCTACAAAATTCCTTTTCCAAACTATCTAGAAGAGTGTTTTTACCCAAATTAAAGGTCTCAAGCAATTGTCTACTAAAGATACTAGGGGTTTGCAAAGGTGGATAAACATTTTGTTGTTTAGTGATCAAACGATGCATCAAAACGAAAGTCATCTTTTCAGTTTTACAACTCCCTAAAAGTGTAAAGTAGAGTGATAAAGCTCCTAGAGAAGTGGTGAAGAGAGTGTAAACATTCAAATGAGGTCGAGCTAATTCTTGACATGACTTTCTATATAAAAGGAACACATACGGCGTTCGACAACTCTTTTACAGGGCTGAGAGTGTTGTTTTGCAAGCCTCTAGCAATTGTGTTTTTCTAACTTTGCAAGGTAGACAAATGGTTGTTTAATTGATCACATCATCTAAATCTTGCTAATATTTGCATATACGAGCACTTAATTTGAATACTCTAGTGTCATCGCATATAATTATTGTAGCGACCATAGTTAAAGTTTAAATTGTAAAATTGGTTTCGTCAATCATAAGGTGGAGTTTTATTTGTTTACAATGTTTAAATTCAGTTACATGTCCATTTGTAATATTATCCAATGGTTTAATGTTTCTATTATATTGCAAATGAAGAACCAAATTACGAAAATTAAAAAAGAAAAAGGTAAGGAGACCATGCCTGACAATTTTAATGTTCGTAGAGCAAGAGGACCCCAAGAAGGTTCACCCGCATTCCAACATGCTTCATTCCTCTTCCAGGCATTCTACTAGACAATCTGCGTGTATCCACGATTCCACCATTTCATTTTCTAGAAGGATTGTATACTTGTTCCACAAGGTGATTTGAGCATTTTCCACAGATATCATCTGCTAGACCAAGTTTGGCTAGGGTATCCCCCTTTAACAATTACCAATCCATAATATTTTCTAAGTGCCCATAATTGCATCTGCCCAAAATTTTCTGAATCTTTTTCAGCGTACTCAAAACGTACATACCAAGAAATGGTTTCATTCCATGAGGCCACGCATGGTTGAGGAATTTCTTTAGAAATATTAAGCTTTGAACCAAACAGATTTATAAGCATGGAGATTTTAGGAAGTAGACCGTTGTCTAAATTGCAACAAATAATTTTGGGTCTTTGGGGAATGATGGGTGCCATGTCATTATCAAGTAAGGCCTAATGTTTTGGTGTGTTGAATCTTAGGCTTGAGCTGGTCATCCACTTGGTGTTGCAGAAGAGATGGATCTCAGAGAAAGGTTTTCCTTACCTCCTAACGTAAAAAGGATTAAATACACATCAAGTTGTTCTAAGATCTCGATAAGATGAGTTTGGAAGGACATGGCAGGTGAAATAAAAAACCACATATGACCCAAAAAGACACAAAGCAAATCTACAAAGGGAGCCAGATAAAGAGAAGAAATTGTTGGCACATGTCTACGCCTAGTAAATGGAGAAAAGAACAACGAGCCCATTGGAGGTCGACAAGATAGTATGGTCATTCAAAGCAATGCGAACCACCTCAAAGAATTAAAAAAAAGTGAGAACCAGTTATATAGTAGCGACCAATGATAAGAGAGTAAGATCTACAACGCCTTATCTTAGCCGAGCACAACATCTCCTCGTCATCACTCAAAACTGGAACATCCTTCTACAAGCTAGGACATTTTTCTCCTGTAAGGTTCAGTAGGAAAAATAATTTCACCTCCTTATCCTCAATCTTCTTCTTCTACATATAAAAGCAAAGCAATTTAGAAGTAATTAACTTCCTTCTTAGAGACAAAATAACATGCTTCGAGATGTAGCTCCGGATCTAGATCAATAATTTTGTATACGAGACAAGTGAGCAAGTACGTGGGTTTGGAATTATCTCAACGTGTAGATTGAGTTAATCCACAATGGTCTTGGTATTTCGAACAACAAAAGCTAGAATTTATTTAGCACACTGTCTCGAGTCATTTAATTATATGAGTATAAAACTTCACCTTTACTACAATCTGTCTAATCACTGCTAATTTTTTTCAAC
Organism: Taxus wallichiana var. yunnanensis; assembly: GCA_018340775.1. NCBI lineage: Eukaryota > Viridiplantae > Streptophyta > Pinopsida > Cupressales > Taxaceae > Taxus > Taxus wallichiana. Next base: position 330,544,507 of record CM031239.1, on the reverse strand, counting down.
GTTGGCACATGGGTTTCACATGAGAAAACATTGGATCCCAAATAAAGTTTTGAATTATTGTGCATGTAAAGTGACAACTCTTGAGGTCGCCCTCCTTACTATTTGGATACCGAAAAGCTTTCTCTCCTTGAACACGTCAAACCTACACTCAACGCATTTCATTAATATTATTATTCATATTCTATTATTTTTAAATTTTGGCACTACACTCTACAACTTCCTTTGTTCTTTGTTTATCTAGAAATTTCTTTTATCGTATGAATAACTTGCTTAATCAACCATAAGTTAACCTATAATCACCTGCAACAAAGTAGAAACCTAAAATACCCTTCATCAAAGAATTAGATAACCAAAAGGATGAATCATATGTATGGCGAGGATGAAATACCTTTGATGTTATACCCCATCAAACCAATCCAAGTGTTGCACTACATGTTGTTTGAAATGCCAAGAATGAGTCTAAATGGCTTGTACTCCTAAGTCTTCCACTCTATAAGGGCATTGATTCAACGAATAAGAGACACACTTGAACTAGCACACAATATATTGATTTAAAGGAGCTACGACGAGCGATAAGGTCACATATCCAAATGGTAGTAATCCCTACACTAGGTCAACCTAGGGTTTCTAAGGCTTATAGTAAAGATAGAGTGTAACGACCCAAAATTTTCACACCCGAACAACATAGTAAAAGACAGGATAATTTTATTTATTTTTGGCTTGCTTGAAACATAACACGACACAACATGTCGTCACAAGGTTACAACCAACTCTAGGAACCACTTGTTACGGGGATGACCACAAGGTCAGCACGGAAACGTTCACACCCAAAAGGATAATACACTTTTTTTCTTTTTTGACAAGACAACATAGAAGTCCAACCACATAACACACTTACAGTTAGGGCCATCCACGATGAGATATTCTTGAGGGTTATTTATTTTAAAAAGACATCTTGCAATTCTTAGCTTACGTTTTCAAGGAGGCTCAAGATATGATTCATACAATTCATCTTACCAAGCTAAGTTTATTCTTTTACACTGAGTAATCATCTTTAAACCTCATTAGTTATTACCAAGATATAATTGAAACTTGAAAACTTAACCAGAATTATTAAAGATTTTACTTGGGCTTTACTAAATGAGTTTTATAAAAATAAAACAATTTACCATCCAATGGCTAAGAGATAGATTGCGTGGTTTCTAAAGTGTTAACTCCTGCTTATTAAGTCTTATTATCTTCTAGAACTAATCATAGATTTTCCTTACGTTCGTTTAAGAATTTCACCATGAAAGGGATAGTGTTCATTAGTGTAACTAAGGATATCAAGTTATATAATGTTACTTAACAAAGGATAGTTTCATCTTTGATCACTTATGGAATTACATGCTCTCAAGCTGGTCACCTCTACACTAATTTATTTGAAAGATAAATTTTAGTTTAACTTCTATAAGTATTAAACAACCCATTTTATTTTTGACTTATAACTCACAATTACTAAGTCTTAGAAAGGTTTAACTCAACATTTAATCGTAGGGGTAAAGTTTAACAATACTCCTTTACGAAAACGAAACAAGGTTACATCAACTCTTAGAATACCGATAATCCATTAAGGTCACTCAACAAGCGGTAAACCAACTTTCTTATATTTTCCAAGATAGACAGACCATTCAAGGTTCCAAAGTAAAGACGACATAATCCACGATACAAAACACTAAGACATTGATCCTCTTCTAAATTTTCCACTAGATGTTATCAATAGTTGAACAATATAAAAAGGATTCATACAAAAGAACTTCTCAACTGAGGTTGATGTAAAAATCTACAAGTCTATCCCTCATCTACTCGCAAAATCCATCTGCAACAAATTTTTCCACAAGAGTCAGTTCGCGAGAACTGAGCAAGATAAGACTACACAAAACCACCATAACTATGATCTAACAATACCACAAAAGGAAGCACTTTAACACAAGAATTGGGTTAAACCTCTAAACACTATCAACACATCAAGTTATAATAAAGTCTCTATCATGCCAATCAAAGAAGGAGAAGACCTTGTACTTCAGTTAGGAGCAAAAGCAATGAAAGTAACAATCATATGAGAATGGCCCTTGGCCCTATAAGGAGAAAACAAACAATCTAGCAAAAACAGAATTCCCATCAAGTAAGTAATTAAACAATAATTACAAGATTGAGATTTGATATATATACCAACCATCTAGAAATTTATCAAAGGTACCAAACGCATAGGCTAAAATAATATATTTCTAAAAGAACAAGAGTTGATCGGCCCAAGAAAGGGGAACCACGGGTTTCAGAAATTAACACAAAAGCCATGTATAATTGAGTTTCAAACCGGAAATCAATTAGAGTATACACACAACATAAGTTTCGAAGCGAAGGCAAGAATACTAGTTTTGACCATTAACTACAAAGATTTTCCAATCATCCAAGAAGGGTCAAAGTCTTACAGGCTAGTAGCAAACACGCGAGAGAAGAAGGGAGTTCCGTCACACCAGAGTATACAATAATGTCATCAACAAATTTTATAACACTAAAGATTTGCAAACCTCCACAACAATACTAATGTTTGGTTAATTTAAAATAAATTACCCATTTCCCAAAACAACCATATTTTAAGGCAACCCTTGGTAACACAGTCAACCGTCGCACAATAGATACAAACATAATTTCTAAGTGACATTATCAAAACAAAACCTTCCGCTATGAATCCATAAGACTATCAAATGAAAGATGAGTTTTTCCCGAAGATTAATCACATTTAAGGAAATTTCCATCACAAAATATTAAGGTAATTACGTGCATAAAACCGACCAATATTAATTAATAGCATTAACACTACAAAGGAGAAATAAAGCAAGTTAGGAAAAAAATAGAAGAGCGCCATCAACAACAATTCACAGAGGGGGATTAGACCAAAACTATTCTAGTGTCAATGAGGTACTGGATTCACACAATGAAACCTCGAGCTTAGTTGATCCGAAAAGCTAGTTATGGTTCAAGTTGATAGGGATGGTCAAGGTACTTCTTGAGGATGGCCTTAAAAGCCTAGAAACAAGATGAAAGATAATATAAGAGTCTAAACACGTGAGACGGAAAACACATTGCACACAAACCTTTTCATTCTACAAGTTTTAATACCGAAACTCTAAGCTGGCTAGCCCAAGCATTGATCACACTAATCCTACAACCTTTCTTTCTTGATGCCAAAAGGTTATCAAAGGGACTTGTGAAGGAGCTAACAAAAATGTCAAAGACAAACTTGTGTGCTAGGGAGGAGCTTCATAGTTATCGTAAACTTACTTCCATGATATCGAAAATACTAGTTTGATCAACATAATAACTTGCAACTCAATCGCAGAGAAGAATAAATACATAAACAAATAGACGAAGGTCTATCACTCGAGCAAGAGAAACATAACACCCAGAGGAGAGGGCACACGCATCCTTTCGACCAACATACTGACAACGATAAAAGCTAAAACAAGAAGAAACAAGCAGAAAGGGGAAATCTCCCATCATGACATCCAACTGACAAATCAATGCAAGGAAAAAGTGGTTCGATTTCACAATAATTTTAAATAAAATAACAGTAGAAAAGTGTAGAAATATCTTGCCTTTTTCTCCAGATTCAATAGGTTTCATGGACACCGCCCGGACCAGCAACAACAATCCTCAGGTCGAATCTCCCCTTTTTATAGGCTGGGCACTCAAGCTCCATTCTCGTCTATGCTTAGCCTGGGCAGAGCTCCAACGGTTCCAAAAACCCCAACAACACTTGCAGGCAATACATGAGCATCTGCAACTAGCCCTTCACCATCTGACTCACTGTTTGCAAGGATCATTCCAACTCCTCCGGCCCTTCTCACTTCAGCCCCTTTTGCAACTCTGGGATTGCTTCCCCTATCACACATCACAATTTTCCTTTTCACCATTTTGGGGTCCAGAGACCTTTCCATGCAAAGGGAAGACGAATAGCTATCTCTACCATTCCCAACAGAGATGTCTCCAGCATAGATCAAGGGGACTAAATCAGACCCCAACGCCTTTCCACTGTACAAAGACACTCCCCTGACGATTTTCCCATTACCCAAAATGATGTTTGCAGGGAAATCCCTGTCTAAAGTCCCCGCCCCAACTGTTGTCACCCATGGTGAAAGATTGGTGACAAACAGCTCCCCAGGACCCTCGTTGCCTGCAGAAGTAGACACAAACACACCCCTCTCCATTCTAAAGGCACCCATTGCAATACTATCAAGATAATATGGCACAACACCCCCGCCCACAGAAAGTGAAATCACATCCACACCATCTTCAACAGCAGTATCAAACGCAGAAAGTATGTCAGAATCATAGCAACCAGACATCCAACATACCTTATATGTTGCAAGCCGAGCTTTGGGTGCCATTCCTTTCACTGCGCAACTCTGATATGAAACAGATCCACCTCTATGAGATCCTCTTCCATGAGTTACATCAGAAACAAGTAAGGTCTCGGAGAGAGAATCTTTGCACATAA